>JACMZG010000008.1:11505277-11654025 GCA_018340805.1 Microvelia longipes | reverse complement strand
CTTTTAGAGCTTCATTCAAAGTTTGTTTTTCGGTTCTGAAAAGTTGCATTTTTGACTTATCACCTTTTACTTTTGGTATCCATATGATACAAGAAAAATAATGTTGGAATAGGGGTCGAGCAAGAACATGCAAGTGGAGCTGCACCACAAACAGGGAGGGAGTAGATGAAATTATTGGAATGGTGCAGATTCCAGAACTGCACCCCAGGTACCTATTTCAATTATTGCTAGTTCTTACAGATCTGATAGATCACGAAGATCTACTGCAAGCACCGAACTAAGACGGTTATTAGAAACGAGATTAAGAGCTGAAGAAGAGGCAGAAAGATTACGGCAGGAAGCTGAGAGAGTTAGACAAAGAGCTGAACGGATAAATTTGAACCAACTGAGAGAGCAAATCGAGGAGCTGAAATCTCAAAGGAGCCAAAGGTCGGTAAGCAGTGCTAGTGGTAGTCACTCTGTAGTTAGACAATTATTAGCACCAGTTGTAGATAAAAAATGAAAACAAAGGAATGGTGTTGAAGGGCGGTCCTAGTAACTTTGTATCGTCTCAGCCATTTCAGGGTACCAATACAAGTGTAGTCCTAAATAACCCACTACGAACAGATCTAAAACAACCCACAGTAAAATGTGACCATAGCGGCTCTGTAAAACAAATGAGTGGTCAATTTGGACATATGATGGCTAGACAAAGTGGATTTAAAGATTTATTACCATTTTCAGGTGACCCAATTGATTGGCCCGCATTCATTGCCACACTATAGAACAGCTTCAGCGTGCAATTTTGGTCCAGAAGAGAATGCAGTAAGACTGCAGAAGGCCCTGAAAGGAAAAGCCAGAGAAGCAGTAGAAGGCTTGTTGCCTTACCCTAATTGTGTGACAACAGTGTTAAACACTTTAGAGTTAAGGTTTGGGAGACCGGAGTATATAATTAAGAGACTTATTGGTAATGCACAGCAAATTGGTCAAGTCAAAGAAGACAAACTTGACACTTTGTTAGATTATGCTATAGCAGTTCAAAATATATTTGTTGCGTTAGAACATTTAAATTGCCCTGATTATTTAAATAACCCTCAGTTGTTAGAGGATTTAATAAATAAATTGCCACCTAGATTACGATTGTCATGGGCAGAGTATGTTATTGATAGATAAGAAAAAGATTTGAGGGCATTTAATGCTTGGATGCAAAGGAAAGCAAATGCTCTGTCATTAATTACAACCCCTGCTTTTTCACAGGATAAAAGTAACTTCAAGAAAGTGCAGACAGTATTGGTAACCAATAATGAGGACAAGCACAATGAAGACAGCAACAAGGGCGATGACGATCAGGAGCACGATGAGTCGATTGCTAGACCAGTTTTTAATGCGCGGGAGGTACAAAAGAAAGGATGTGCTTATTGTGACGGGGAGCACAAGGTAATTAATTGTAAGGTCTTTACAGGGTTGTCAGTAGCAGAAAGAAGAAGCTGGGTGAATGAAAAGAGACTATGCTATTGCTGTCTCAGGGGTGCTCATGTGATAGCTAAGTGTAGAGTAAGGAGAAGGTGCGGTGTGAATGGCTGTAACTCGAGACATAGCGCACTGTTACATGACAGTGAACCAATAAGAGAGAAACCCAACGAAAAGGAAATAAAAACAACTAGACAAACTGGACGAGCTCCTAAGTATGTAGTTTGGCTAAAACCGTAGATGTTGTTCTTTTAAGTATTCTACCGGTTCACCTCAGAGTAGGTAATACTTATATAGACACATATGCCCTATTAGACAGTGGGTCGTCAGTGACCATACTTGATGTTAACATAGCAAAGGAGCTGGGTTGTAGTTTAAACAAGGCGAGTCAAGCCAATTCTTCACTGGAACTGCAGTGGATAGATGGACACACAACGGTTACTGGTGGCATCAAAGGAACCAGACAACAAAATTATTTTGAATTAAAAAATGTAAAGGCAGTTCCAAACCTGGTGTTACCTGAACAAACTCTAAACATGAATGAAATTATTGAAAGATGGCCTCATTTTAAGGGTATTAAAATGGAAGACATGGTCAATGCCAAACCATTGGTATTGATTGGTCAAAGACAACTGGCGAATGTTAGTCGCAAGAGAAAGTAGTTGAGGGGCCAGATGATGGGCCGGTCGCGACGAAAACGAGGCTAGGGTGGACAGTTCATGGTCGTATGGATGGCTTATTTTTAAACAGTAGGAGGAGTACGATAATGTGTACTCAGGTAAATAAGGATGATGAATTACATGAAATTGTTAAAGCATCCTTTGCTTTGGATGACATTGGGTAAAATGAAGCAAGAACGCATGATAGTATGGAAGAAAGAAGAGCTAGGGAAATATTTAATGCAACTACAAAGAAAAAGGAAGCAAATAGATGGGAAACAGGATTGTTGTAAAAAGAAGATGATGTTTGTATGCCTCAAAGCAAGCCTGCAGCATTCAGAGGATTGCATGCTATAGAAAGAAGAATGGATAGAGAGCCTCAATTTGCCACGACATATGCAGCTAAAATGCAGATTTATTACCAAAGGATATGCTAGAAAATTATCAACAGATGAAATAAAATTATGACAAGTTCAAGAAAAAACCTGGTTTCTGTCGCACATGCCTGTTATAACCCTAACAAGCCAAAATAAATTACGATCGTATTTGACGCGGCGGCTAAGGTAAGTGGAGTAAGCTTGAATAATTCCTTACTTAAAGGTCCAGACAACTTTAGTTCGATGTTGAGTATTTTGTGAAACTTCAGACGAGGGAAAATAGCTGTGAGCGGAGATATCAAAGAAATGTATTGCCAAGTTGGAATTATAGCTGAAGATCAGCCTGCACAAATGTTTTTATGGAGAGAGATGGAAAGAGACAAGCCACCCAGTATTTATGTAATGAAGGTAATGATTTTCGGAGCCATTTGTTCACCATTTGCAGCTCAAGAAGTAAGAAATCTCAATGCAGCCGCATTTGAAGAAAATGTCCTGAAGCAGCCACGCAGTTCGCCACAGGCACTATATGGACGATTATTTTAGACAGTGTGGACTCAGAAGGAGCTGCTATAGAGCGGATTAAAAATGTAGCCCACATTCACGCGTCAGGAGGTTACATCATGCACGAGTGGCTTAGCAATTCAAGGAGAGTTTTGGATGCAGCAGCACAAATAGGGACAGCAGCGGAAGATGCTAGAAGTACTGTCAAGAAAGAAATTGCTATGGTGAAAGGAAAGGTACTTGGGCTTTGGTGGGATCCAGTGAACGATACACTAAAGTATGAACTGAAATTCAATCGATTAAGAGAGGGAATAGTAAGTGTAAGTCGCAAGCCAACAAAAAGAGAGGTGATCCAAGCAGTGATGGCTGTGTTTGATCAATTAGGATTGGCTGCTAATAAAATGGTGCATGGGAAACTCCTTATGCAAAACCTATGGCGCGAAGGTATAGGATGGGATGAACAACTAACTGACAGTCAATGGCCTCTCTGGCAAAAATGGGTAAGAGATCTTGACAAAATACGTGCACTTGAGGTACCACGATGTTACGCGGGAGCATTGCTCTCAGCAAACGACGTAGGTTTGCACGTCTTCTGTGATGCCAGTGAAGAAGCATTTGCGGCAATTGCGTATTTTAGAGTAGTTATGGAAGCAGGAATTGAGGTGTCGTTTGTATCAGCAAAGGCAAGAGTTGCGCCACTAAAGCCCATGACAGTACCAAGATTGGAACTACAAGCGGCGTTGATAGGAAGCAGATTAGCACAATGCATTGTAGAGAGTCATGAGATTACTATTACTTCAGTGAACATGTGGACTGATTCGCAGGCAGTGTTGGGATGGTTGCGAGCAGGCGCGAGCAAGTTTAAATCATTTGTTGCGCACAGAGTAAATGAAATAGAAGAATTGACCCAAAAGGCAGCATGGCGTTGGGTGCCTAGTTAATTAAATGCAGCCGATATAGCTACTAAGTACAAAACAAAAGACCGCCAGGAGTTATGGTTGAAGGACCAGCATTTCTTCGAAAAGGAGAACAGAGTGGCCAGCCGAAACTAAAAGAGAAGAACTAGACGATACTGAGTTGTTAGAGTACAAAACAAAGATAGTAGCAGTAATAAGGATACAGCAAAATGAAGTATTACCCCGTATTGATTGCACCAGTAGATGGCTTCAGCTTATAAGAATATCAGCACGTGTTCTAAAATTTATAGCGCTCTGTAGGAAGCAAACACAGAAGAAATGCATCGAGCCAGATGAGTTTAGAAGGGTTGGAAGAACTTTGGTTGAAAAAGGTACAAGAGGAAAATTACTACAAGGATATACAGCGACTTAAAGAAGGTAAAATAGTTGACAAAGATAGTAGTATTATCAGTTTGTCACCATATTTAGACGACAAAGGTGTATTAAGAGTAGGAGGACGAATCGAAAGAGCTAAAGGAATATGCTGGGAGGCTAAACATCCGATAATACTTCCCACAAAACACAGTTTTACACAGAAGTTGGTATTTCACTACCATAGAATGTTTGTCCACGGAAATGTGAATACCATTCTGAATGAGATTAGGCAGAAGTATTGGATACCAAGACTACGGCAAGTAATCAAAAGAGTAATCAGTAGCTGTGGCTATTGTAGGATAGAGAAGACCAAACCAAAGCAGCCACAGATGGCACCACTTCCAGACTGCAGGTTGGCGCATCATGTGAGACCTTTTTCGTTTACTGGAGTGGACTATTTTGGCCCGTATCACGTGTCAGTAGGACGTCGAAGAGAAGTGCGATACGGAGTATTATTTACATGTTTGACGGTGAAAGCTATTCATCTCGAAATCGCTCATTCACTGACTGCTGACAGCGCCATTTTAGCCATTCGAAGATGTATCAGTCGGCGAGGAGAGCCCTTAGAGTTTTGGTCTGATAATGGAACGAATTTCAAAGGAGCCGATAAAGAATTGAAGAAAGCGATTGAGGAGAGCCATTATGAGCAGTTAGAAGAGGAAAATAAAAAAAGGGAATTAAATGGAATTTCATAACTCCAGGTACCCCGCATATGGGAGGGGCTTGGGAAAGATTAGTTCGGTCTGTTAAAACCGCGTTAAGAGTAACACTTACTGACCGCGTTGTGAAAGATGAAATGTTAAGTACGCTAATGGCAGAAGCCGAAAACATTGTAAATAGCAGGCCGTTAACCGAGGTTATAATAGGGACAGAAGACGAGGAAGCTTTAACACCTTTTCACTTTTTGCTTGGGACGGCAAGTGGAGCACAAATACCAGGGATGTTTACTGATCAGGATTTGGTAGCTAGAAAGCAGTGGCGGATTACTCAAAGACTAGCGGACCACTTTTGGTCAAGATGGATTCACGAATACTTACCACAGCTGACTAGAAGAGTGAAATGGCATAATAGAACGAAAGAATTGAAATTAGGTGATGAAGTAATAATAGCAGACGACAAGGGAAAGCGATACACTTGGCCCAAAGGTATTGTTACTGCACTGCAAGCAGGCAATGATGGTCAGATACGCACCGTAGAGGTCAGAACAAGAACAGGGACATGGCGGCGACCAGTGTCACGCATATGTAAATTTGACGTGGGAGAATAAAATTAGCAAGACGACCATTGCTGGCCCTGGAATGTTAATAATTATTTAATTTAAATGACATTAAAAATGACAAGACAATTTAAATATTGAATTTTAATTAATCTTGTATTTAATTGATTATAAATAGTTGTGATAAATTACTGAGTTTTAACCTTAGTTAAGCAACAATAAGCTTTAGTATATGTATTTATCCACTATGATCCGATGACGTTAGCTTGGATATAAGGTTTAGTAATGTATTTATCCACTATGATCCGATGATGTTAGCTTGGATATAAGCTTTAGTAATGTATTTATCCACTATGATCCGATGATGTTAGCTTGGATATAAGGTTTAGTAATGTATTTATCCACTATGATCCGATGATGTTAGCTTGCATATAATATTAAATATAAATAAATTTTCAATTTCTATTTTAAATTAAATATTACATATTTGTAAATTTAAATAGATGGATGTATTTTATGAACAATTTGTTTTCTTTTTCCAATTTTTTTTATTAACAAAAATCTGTAATAAGCTCGTAGAGTGGAGGGTGGACCTGTGCGTGTGTTGAAAATCCGTCAATTTTTCCGTTCAAAATTCTGAACTTTTTATTGACGATTATAATTAGAAATCAATTAATCAAAACAGGGTAAAATTTTGACATCTCCACACATCGATAGAATTAATTTACTAAAAATATTATATTAATGAATAAATAATTACATTTCTGTCTGCCGTATTTGATCATAAATACTAAAGAAAATTAATAATATTATAATAGACCCAGTAAGCAAAGAAATGTCAGTTAGTCATCAATGTATACTCACACCTTGTGTGCATACGAGCCGTGTCAGACATGAAAATCTTATTCTCTGTAAGTAGTTCTGTAATAAGTAATAGTACCAGTCATACCGCTTCCGTCTGTTAAAGTTTTTTAATATGACACAATATAATTGTGCGAGAGACACCAAGGAAATGTAACAGGCAAAATGCAATGCTACATCTGGAAACTGTTCCATCATTCGACATTCGTCATACTTGATGGCTCGACATAATGTCATGTCCCACTCTGTTTCGTTCCGTCTAACTCATCAGGGCGCCGACAGAGCCTGAACTCACTCTGACCTTCAATTTATTCCGAAGAATATAATGTGAAGTACTTACCAGAGACGAGCGGTGCTCTCTTACCGCCATCATGCATAGCAAGCAAAACATATATCATTTTAATACTCCCGAGTTTTGCAAAACATGAATAGTTGACACAGTATAATTGTGCGAGAAAGGGACATGACATTATGTCGAGCCATCAAGTATGACGAATGTCGAATGTTGGAACATTTCCTAGATGTAGCATTGGAGATTTGCTTGTTACATTCCTTGGTGTCTCTCGCACAATTATATTGTGTCAACTTATTCATGTTTTGCAAAACTCGGTAGTATTAAAATGATATTTTTAATATGCTTTGTAATAGTTGTAACCTAGTGGAGCTTTAGCTGGATTAAAAAATACAATATACAAAGCACATACGAGAACATTTCTGGAGCATTTGACATACGCAGGGGGCCTAGACCCTACTACTTTCCTACTTCTCCTACTTTTTTAGTAGGAAAGTAGAAAACCTTTACTTTTTGACAAACCTCTACTTTTTACAAACCTCCTACTTTTTGATAAACCTCCTACTTTCTGATAAACCTCCTACTTTTTGAAAATCCTCCTACTTATTGACACACCTCCTACTTTTTGATATACCTCCTACTTTTTTAAAAGCCTTCTACTTTTTGATAAGCCTCCTACTTTCTGATAAACCTCCTACTTTTTGACAAACCTCCTACTTTTTGACAATCCTCCTACTTTTTGACAAACCTTCTACTTTTTGACAAACCTCCTACTTTTTAACAAACTTCCTACTTTTTGATAAGCCTCCTACTTTTTGATAAGCCTCCTACTTTTTTGTAAACCCCCTACTTTTTGACAAGCCTCCTACTTTTTGATAATCTTCCAACTTTTTGATGAACCTCCTACTTTCTGATAAACCTCCTACTTTTTGAAGTTGTTCAGATTATGAAAATTTAGGGGGGATAGATCAATTTTAACATTATAAATTTAGATTCGCGAGGCAGCTCTTTTTTGCGAAGCAAAAGAGGCTAAATAATGATTGTATTTTTCATTAGTTTGTTAGTTTATCAACAGTTTATAACCAATTAGCTTAAATGAACTGGAAAAATAAACAATAAATTCTTATATGTTTATAGTTCCCTGATAAATCGCGATCACTTCAATTAAAACCAATTTCACTTATAACCTTCATTTTGTCTGATCTCACAAAAAAAAATATGTTGGGAAATCGTCTTAAATTGTATTTCAACAATCAATGTCCAATAGCTCGCGGACTTTTTAAAATCGTTCTAAGAACCTTCAGGGGTCCGCAGACCACACTTTGCCATTTAGTATATCCCTACACTAAATATGTGTATCCCTATATGTGGGCCCTGTTCGGGACCACATATTTCTTTATTTTTCCATGGCAAAATGCTATGTAAAAATAAATACTAAAACAGCAGCTGTGTGAACTTGAAGGGGCCATGGCAAGGCAATGGAAATTTGCTAAATACATGGTTAAATACCATGTGACAACAAATAATGGATATTACTATATGGATACCTCTTGGATATAACTTGTTTTTAATGTGAGTTTAAATCGTTTCAACTGAAACATAATCCGGTCCATTTGGTAGGGGACATTGCAAAATATACATAATGGAAGTATATTTGTTGATTTTGTGTGCGGGTTCATATTTTAATTCATGCAAAAATG
Organism: Microvelia longipes; assembly: GCA_018340805.1. Taxonomy (NCBI): domain Eukaryota; kingdom Metazoa; phylum Arthropoda; class Insecta; order Hemiptera; family Veliidae; genus Microvelia; species Microvelia longipes. Next base: position 11,645,639 of record JACMZG010000008.1, on the reverse strand, counting down.
TATAGTAATAAACCATATTTAATGGTTAAACACTCCTACAATTATGTAAAAAAAAACCTCATAATTTCCCTACTTATATACGCACAAAAATCGCTGGGCTCCCTGCATACGAATAAAATTTAGAGCTGACACTTCTGAAATTATAAGCTATAACCTATTTTAATAGGGATTTCTTAATCATAGAAGCTGTAGGGCTCTTGATGTTAAACCTGTTACAAATCTTGGGGGCTCATCATTAGAAGGGGAATAACAAGGAGTTGGGAAGGGGGTAAATTCTCCCTGTAGATATAATTTTTTTGTTAAATTTGTCGCATGAAAGAAAATCATCCAAAAAAATAAAGAGAGAAATATATTTACGTAAGAAGAGAGCAATTTGTCTACATTGTTGGGTTAAGTTTTTAACACCAACGAATACCCCCTACGCGACACTTTTTGAACTTAGCCTGGAACTGCTATTGGCATTAACTTCAGGCTATGTGTATCCTGCCACTGGGCTCTTTCCGTGTTACTACTCTTTTTTCAGTCATGTCACAGTGTTTACGGCAGTTCTAGACACAGCAAAATGTCTAGAACTACAAAAAACCCCGACATGTTAATATCCTGGCATGTTATCTAGGTCCACTTTTTTAGGCTCATAAACTGGTCTCAGCATAAATCATTCTTTAGTATGAAAATCACGATGATGTCTGGCGGGATTAATATCATTGCCAGATCAAGATCCTGCATGATATAAAGGCCAGCCTTTCTTTGGTCCATTTACTACAATGAAAAAAATGTGCTCTGCATTATCGGTAGTAATGTACAGTATTTACAGTTCGAAGACAGGCGATTTCCTATATTTTGTAGTTAGGATTTCAAATATTAATGCCTAATGTAGAGTTATAGAATTTTGAATCCTACCTCAACGTGTATTCGTTCCAATGATTTTATGTTTTTAACTGGACGCCAAGTCCAACTATCTCTGGTTTTTACATCCACCAATCCAGTCAGTTCCAGACTTACAGTTCCACGGTTTAGTATCTTTCCTTTTTCCTTGCTCTATTACGGCCGATTTCAGCTCTCCTTTTCTTAAAGCGTAAAAGAGTATTCTTTTTCGCTTTTTAGCTAACAGGACAATACAAATGATGCTTCTAATGACTAAGACCACTGTTATAAAGAGATGCTTCTCTATGCAGAAGCTACTCCCTGATTTCCTTTTGACTCGGGCTATGATTTTTGTCTAGCTATTTTTACTGAAATCGTCGGCCAAAATTCTGCTCTGAATGCTATTAGTAGTCTTCTCTTACTTGACCTCAAGCCACTAATGTTATACATTAGCCTTCCAAACACTCGTACTCAATATAAAAAGTTCTTTCCTGCCGCTATTCGTAGAGGGTCAAGTAATTACTTTTATTTTTGCTAGTACGTTCACAACATGAACTGCGACAATATTGGAATATAACAGAAATTCTCTTTTTTGTCATTTCAACCTTTAAACAGCCATTTCTTATACCTTAATGCAATAAGAGAAAAAAATTCTTCACTCACATCACACCCAGTGAAACTCAAATATATCATTTATGCATTGAATACAGGAATGCAAAAACAAAACTATTCGCATAATAATATGCGAACAAGGACGAACAAATTACAAACAACAATGAACAAACATTAAAGTTGACAGAAGCAGGCGCGTTCCAGTACTATAAGGAATGAGTGAGTTATTAGACTTTTGTATGACTTACATATACACTCTATTACATATAAGTTTACTTATCACTTAATAGATATACAATGTAAAATACGTAATTAACAAATGGTACTATTTTAACTGAAAATAAAATTAATCATCAATAAAACCAATTTAAAATGTGCACCTTTTATAAATAGACTTTTATTTAGAAGACTTTTACGTTTTTACTATTATTTAGTCTTATAGGAGTGTGTGTTTAAAGAAGGCAAAATAGGTACTTTGAAACTTTTCCTCATGCTCGATGCTAATAAACTTTTATGATCCAACAAAATTCATAGATATACTTGTCGTATTGAAATGAAATTGGGTGTTTAAGTTGTTGTTTAAATTGTTAAATTTATTACGTAAAGGTATGTACTTTACGTAATAAATAAGTCCTTTACCTGCACTCTATTGTAGTTATTTCAACTCAATTGGATTATATTTGGAATTTTAATTTGTTACAATTCATAAAAAAACATCATTTAATAAAAATTGAACAAATGGTGATAATGAGATGAAACTTAGTTCATATATTTATTTAACGTTTGGCTACATGTGCGCCAAATTTCAACCCGATCACAAAATTTTGCCGCGTTTTATGATTTTTCCAAATTTTTGCTAAGTCATTACTGCTGGTTAATGACGTCAAGAAAAAAATATTTTCCGAATACTACAACTACGCATATAGACTGATTTTTGTTCAAAGTTTCAACCCTCTAGCATAAGTACATAACAAATACACACATACAGACAGACAACTTTATGAAAACAACACAAGAGGTCTTATAAACACATGAAACAAATAATTCCGATGACATCCTGGTTCCGGATTTTTTTAAAAACTCTACTTTTCTTATAAAAGGAAAGGCATTAAGTTGGAAAGTACGTTTAAAAAAATTTATCAAAAATAACTTCCTCTCAAATTAAAATCCTGTACTTTAGAAGCCTAAATTAATGATGTCAGTGACTAAAATGTTCTTTTTGACGGTTATTAAAACTTTATAGAATTCCATACTATAGTAATTATATAGTTACTCAACCAGCTTTAGTTCTACAATGCTTTTTAATAGTGTTTTCTATTATTGTAATTTCGTAAACCACTGCTCACATCTTCAATAAACAAAAAAAAAAAATCAATAAGTCAACTATCCAAAATCGTACAAATAGAACATTACAATATCAATGAAATTTTAGTGACTAAACATTTTGTCATTATTGTTATTAATTTTCCTCACCAGCTACCGCAGGTAAAAGGAAAAGTAATGTGATCACCCTAAAATATCTAAAACTAAGGGTTCATCATAATTATTCGTTTCATGTATTTTCATAACGTTGTGAGTGATTTTCATTGTGCTGTCTGTGTAAGGATGTGTGTGTGTGTGTGTGTGTGTATCTGTCTGTCTGTGTGTTTGTGCCCAGCATTACTTCCGTGTTTATGCTAGACAGTTGAAACCTGAGAAAAACTCAGACGTCAGTTTAAATTGTGCTGACCGGAAGATGATATTTTTCAGATAACAATAACTTGTTTTGCTGAGTCAAAAAAAATTAAATAAAATCTAATACAATCTTATCTGGAAAATCAGACAAGTTAGATTGACACGCACGGCAAATTATTAAAAATTTAATAGTTACTATCCTGATTTTTTTTTTTTAAAAAATAACTTAATTTTTTGAAAAAATAATTTTTTAAATATAATTAAACTAGTAATGCGTTGTAACAGGAACTCACGTCGAAAACATACATAAAATACAGTTATAGGCTCGCTTCGCTGGCAAGATAGGATAGAAAATAATTTAATTATTAAACAAGGATAGCTAGGCTCTAAAAAAATAGGCTCGCTTCGATTCTAAAAGTATAATAGGCTCGCTTTTCTATCAATGGGCAAAAAAACTTCCTTTTCTCTCAAAATTGCAAAAATATTATATTACATTACACAAGTACAAGTAAGTTTAAGTACAAGTACATTAAAAAGGGCTAGCTTCCCTCGCTTGATTGCTATAATTATACGTTTAATATATTTGAAGGAACTCGCTTCACTCGCTAAATATCTAAATTAATTAAAATGTTTATTTAAGCACAATATACAAAATACTATAACATTTTCGTCAATACAATAAATTTAGTTATTTTTAATGTTGATAGTCCAAGAATGGGATAATAACGTCTTGATCAATTAAATTTAGTTAAGCAAATCCCCACTCCTGTGGTTTGCTGGACTCATGTCTCTGATTTTTGACAAAATATGCTGAAAGCTAAACCCGCAGCACATTATTGATCACTGAACTTGGTAGCTTTGACTCCCCCTCCCTCCCCCTCTGGAAAAAATCTTGCGTACCCCCGTTCACACTAGATTTAATCAAAAACCTGGTAAAACCGGTACTTGTAGAGGGAGTTTCTCAAAATCAAGTTGATCCCTACAATAAAGAGTTAAAGAACTTTTTCAAAATAGATGGTAATGCATAATTTGTTATGATGGCCAAAATGACACAATATACGCTAGAAAATCTTATGATGTTCGTGCATCATGACAAGAAATCTTTGCTGGAATTACGTCGTTTATTTCATAGAGATTCAGAATATAAGATATATGACCTAACTACAGAATTTTTTAGAATGCAGAAAATGGCAGATAATAAAATTGGTACCCATTTGTCAAAACTTAAAAAGTTATGGGTCAGATTAAATAATGATGCAAGTAATTCAAAAAATCACCTGAAGTTTTTAATGTTTGTAAAATATTAGATATGATTCCTGAGCAATATCTAAAATCTAGTTGGTTATTGATGTCAAAGAAAGGTATAACATTAGATAGATTTAATGTCAAATGGATCACATAGACTTGAGAATGATAGGATAGAATGACCAGGTTTATAAGATTTCTTTTTAGTACATAATGGCAATATCTGAGCTTTTTATGTTTTGGTGAGATTATTGTGACTCTTTATCTGAAGAATAGCTAATATCAGCAAAAAGAAAAGAGAAAATGCCCTTATGGTTTACCGCAAGGGGTAAATCATTAATAAAAATTAAAAATAAAATAGAGCCTAATATTGACCCTTGCCTGACTCTATGTAAAATTTGATCAGTGTAAATTAGGTCTAATAGATCTGGCATAATTAATTCCTTTAAAGCAACGATCACAAATAGGTTTAATCCATTCCAATGGATTTGGAATCCCTACTCAGTATCACTTACTCAGCTTTGTAATGCTGAGTAGGTGTTTCTGGTATTGTTCCAACCCCATTGTCTAATTAATCCAATTGAATATATTATTCACGCCGCATTCCTGTCTAAATTGTTTAGCCAAGATAATCCCTAGTCAATGCAATAATTATTTACAAATGCTTATATATTTATACCGGATAGTCGTATTTAAAAATATCTACATGATCCATTTGATACAGTTCTATTAAGGCATAGTATTATAGAGAATTAAGTCATTAGTATTGTAAGGTAAATTTATGAATTACTTTTTAGACCCGAGTAAAATTCGTATATAGTATAAAAAAACATAAAATATACAATTATATAAATTGAGCAGCGGAATGAAACAGATAATTCAGATAGGCTATTGTTATAAATCGTTGTTATAAATTGTTATACTAATTAAAAAGCTGTAAATAGTACTAAAATAAAATCAAATAGCTTACATACGAGTAAACGTTTAATTATAAATTTATAACTATTTAAAAGCGAAATTTCAAGGAAAATATTTGTTTTTATTGTAATAAAAACTTAATAAAAATTGTAATAATATATTGTATGTATTTAAAGAAGGAATAACAAAGTTCCTAATTTTGTTTAGTTGGTTAATTTTTTCTTCATTTCTGGATTTTTGAAATTTTGTTGCATGCAAATAGTCTAAGTAACTAATTTTGACGCTAAAAATTATTATTCACTAATGGACTGGAGTAAGAATAAAGGAATCATTGAACGAAATTTATATAGGATTTCACAAAATACAGAGGAATATCTGTATTCTATGTATGTCATTAAATAGATTGTCAAAATCTATAATTGACATTAGCTATTTAAATACCCATTTTTGGTCTTTAAAATATTTTGGTCTAAATTCTTTAATACAATTTACTTCAATAATCAAGTTTTAAATGTTGATACGTTCTTACCAAATATAAAAGGGCCGGAAAATTCTGGTAATATGACCAAAAGCTATGTTTTGGGAATTTTCTACCGCAAGATAATGTATACCAGTTTGTTCTCTATACTTAGTTTAGGGGAGTAGACACTATTATCATGGCTGACTGGCTGTACCGTTATTTTTAATCAAGTTATGGCTATTTAAAACTTGAAAATTTTACATAATCTGAAACGGCGTTTTCTCAAAGATTGTTTATTGACTCACCCTAAGTATAGCTACGTATTATTTGTGTATACATGTGTTAATTATGTATGAATGTGAACGTATTATGTGTGTATGCATGCGTTAAGGACGTATGTATACATTGTATACGTACAGAGGTAAAGGCAACAGAGAACAAATAATTCTGGCACGGTGGTCCGCATGTCGAGCGAATTTCCATGGGGATGCGTGTTTCCGTGCTTATCAACAATCCTTGTTGGAATGATAATTTTTTACATTATATAAGTTTATAACTACTAAATAGTTTTGGCGTGGTGATCCGCTGTCGAGCGAAGATTTTTTGCTTAAGATTCCAGTTCATGCTTTAGAACCTAAGCAGTTACTCAATTGTCAATTACTCACTGCTCGTAACTCATTTTGTCTGTATGTTTCAAAGAAATGCGATAAAATCTATGAAATGTGTTAATTAGAGGCCAAAATGTAATTTTTTTGGTATTGACCACCATTTTTCGACTTTTTGGTCACTTAGAGTGTTCGTATAGACTTCGGACCGGTACTAATGACTTCGGACTCGTACTAATGACTCAGCAAAAATTTCGAAAAATTTTTAAACGCGGGAAAATTATGCGATCGAATTGAGATTTGGCACTCGTGTTACTATGTATAAGGCTAACATATGTGCCATGTTTAATCTCATTATCAGCATTAGTTCATGTTTTATTAAATGACTTGTGTACGTTTTTAGAAAAAAAAATTGTGAAAAATTAGAAAATAATCTAATTGAGTTAAAATTAGGTACATATATATATATCTGTACATAATAAATAAGGACACCAAGTTTTGTTTCAATACGACAAGTATATCCATGATTGATGTTGGATCATAAAACTTAAGTAGCATTGAGCGTGGTCAGTGTTGTATGTAAGATCGCTGAGAATAAAACGGATGTATTTACTATCTGAGGACGAGAGAAGCGAGTCCAAAGACATGCTGCAGTATAAATTTGGCGAATTTTATATTCTGAGGACGAGCGAAGCGAGACCGATGCTGGGAGGATGAGCGTAGCGAATCCGATGTAATGAGGAAAAGTTCCGAGGTACACCATACCAGATTTTTCAATTATTATTTTTAACACCATTGTATCATTGTATTGGTTGTTCATTATCATTGGAGTAAATTAGGTTTATGGGGCAATAATTGATTGGGTTACACTCAACCTTATGTATAAGGAATTAGCTTATACATATTTTGTCATACCTATAAGAAGTTGCATCTAAAGATTTAATTTTATATTTAATATTTTTCCAGATAGTGCTAGTAGGATGGATGAGTGTATCAAAGGGTATGAGCATCAGTACAAATGATGATATGCTTACTGCTACACCGAATATTGCAACTCGTCAAGATCAAACATTACAAAGAGCTTTAAATGAATTACTTGCATCATCAAATCAAAATAACAGAGAAAATGTTTTTACTGGTTCTACAAGTCACAATAAAACTTTAACCAAATCTAATCGTGATACAACTTTGGATCAAAATGAAGAAAATAAGTTTATAAACGAAATACGTTTACAATCAAAATCACTCCGTATAAAGACAAGTCGTCCTAAGCAAAGAGCATTACATATTTTTGTCAGATCAACTGATAAAATTCATGAACCAAAAGATATTACACGCGACAGTGATTTAGATGGAGAGGGAAATAAAAGGGATTATATTTGGTATAAAAACTACCAAGCGTTTCCACCACAATCACTATTTTCCAATGAAAATGTTGCACTAAAAGATAATGCAGTTTCAAATACAATAAGGAAATATGAAAATATATCGGAAGTCAAATCTATAGTCGAGAAAGGTAAAAATACTAAAATAGTTATGAAAGAAGAAGATGATTCAGGCGAAGTAACCCTTCCTAGTGTTACAATTAAGCAAATAAAAGTAAATCGAATTAAGAATCGCTTGAAAACTCATACAAAATTTGAGGAAATGTCGAAAGGAACCAAAATAGGTTCTATAAAGTATACAAAAATAATATCATCAGCGAAAGGCAAGCTTGAGGGAAAGGTAAACCCAATATCACCAGAAAAAATAAATTCCATAGAAAAAATAAAAACTGTATCATCGGCAAATAGTATTCTCATTGAGAAAAATAAAATACCATTAGCAAAAAGTGATCCTATTAAGGAAATTAAAAGTATATCATTGGAAAATCGTAATTTCGAAGTGAAAGTTAAAGCAATTCCATCGGCTAAAAGTAATACTGAAGCAAAGATAAATAATATTTCACCTATAAAAAATAGTAGGGTTGTAAGTAATTTATTATCAGAAAATGAGGTTCAATTAAAGCCACCTCAAAACGAATGGAGAACATTAGAAATTCATATGTTAGAAGGACCAGATGGAGATACTAGACACCACGTATTGGAATATATTGAATCACCTGCTAATCCTTCTAGGTCTGTAGAAAAATCTGTTGATATAAATCAAAGAAATATAAATATAATAAGAGATTACATTCACTCTTCTACACGTAATGTTAAAAATATAATTGGCCGAAGTGAAAAAATTAAACCAGCAACTGAATATGGTTCACCTGCACCTGAATACGGTTTACCACCCCCATCATTTGGAAGTCCTGCAAATTCAGATTTATTTAGATCAGAATCTGATTTAGTTCTGCCTCTTCCTCCACCTCCTCATTCATCTGAAGATGTACCAACAACAACCAGTAGTAGTGACGTAAATAACAGTGAAACAACACAACAAACTTCTTCAAATAAAACTAATTTAAATTCAACTGATACAACGACTGAACAAGGTTCTGCTAAACCTAATGACAGTTTTAAAAGTAATTTAATACCTGAAACTTTGTTTAGAACACTGGAGATTCACGAAGCTCAATGCAGAGATCAATCTTCCTGTAATTAATTTGACAGGAGTTCTACCTTAATTTATGAATTATTTATTGGATTTTTTTTGTTGAAAAGAGAATCAAAATTAAGTGGTATTTGGTTCTTAGCAATAAAAAAGTTTTAAATATACAAAGTGGCATATTTATCCTTAATATCCTAAAAAAGGAAACCTGTACAGTTAAAAATCCTGATAATCCTGATCACTCTTTTTTAACTAAGAGTAAAGGCGGCAATAAGAACTAAGACAATTGACATTTATTTCAAAAGGTGCAGGGAAGCAGTACTGGTGCGATCACAAGCCTCCACTTCCCTGGGGCTCCTGCACAGCTGCAGCTGATTGAAATTCAGTCAGCCCATAGCTATAAGGGTAAAATATCAAAATTTTAAAAATAAAACGATTTTTTACACTTTTGATTATTGTTTAACACAAAGCCTTGACGTCACTCGAAGCCAGTGCAATATTTATGGTAATATTGCATTATAAATTTAAAGTGTAGAAAAAGTTTAATTTTAAAGTTTCGATTTATAATAGACCTATTTAAATATAAAAAAAATCTTTTAATTGTTTAGTTTAAACACGGCCGGCCCACTGGCGATTAATGGGGTGGAATGAAAATTGTGTACAACATACAGGGAAATTTGTTCTCATCCGTGCAATATAGCTAATCTAATAAAAACAAAATATTTACTTGCTTAAGACCCCATCAAGGCAACACATAGCAGACTTATTTTTGGAAATTGACATTTATACTTAACTTGTAAAATATCTAACATTTTTGTCAATCCATGCATATTGAATCACAAACAGCGGTTTTTTATCTATCCCAGTTTTTATGAAAAATAAGCTCTCCTTTTTAAATAATAACTCATCCAGTGAATAAATTGTCCAATAAAAACTGTTGATGTTAAAATCACAAAGTCTATAAATTAGATAGGTATGTAAGGAAGAAAACAAAGTCACGGTAAAGTAGTTTCTTGAACTTCACAGTATGAAGTTCAACAATCAAGTTATCAGGTACATAAAGGTTAACAACTTGACTATCAGGTTATAAGGTCGTAAGTGCCTCTACCTGCGGGCTTTTTCCACAATAAACGTCGTGAGTTAGCATATCTGAAATAAAACATGAAATTATTTATTCATAATCTGACAAAACGAATGAAAAGGTTAGATAAATCTTGAAGGCAATTTTTTTATTTATTTTCTATAGATTATCTATTATGAATATATTTATCAACTATCGTGATAGATTGATGTGTAAAATATGATTTAGATAAAATTATTAGCAGAAAATCTAACTTAACTTAGAATAAATGAATATTTTAAAACAAAGTATATTAAGTCATTTAAAATTTAGTTACTATATATGTTAATAATGATCCGGCCATTTGCCACAATTACAAAGGAGCATGTTTTAAGAAAATGCACTGTTAAATTTATAAATAGTTTAATAAATAATGAAATATAAAATATGGGGGACAAGAAAATCATAAAGAGATATAGTGATTAGAGATGGCAAAGAGATGTAATGCTTAGAGATGACAAAGAGATGGAATCAGATAGGCTATTGTATAGGAGTTTGTTATATAGTGCTTAGAGATGACAAAGAGATAGAATCAGATAGGCTATAGTATAGGAGTTTGTTATATAGGGCTTAAAGATATAGAGTCAGATAGGCTATAGTATAGGAGTTTGTTATTAGTGCTTAGAGATGACAAAGAGAAAAGTCAGATAGGCTATTGATAGGGTTTGTTATATGTATAGTGCTTAGAGATGACAAAGAGAAAGAGTCAGATAGGCTATTGTATAGGAGTTTGTTATATGTATAGTGCTTAGAGATGACAAAGATATAGAGCCAGATAGGCTATAGTATAGGAGTTTGTTAAATAAATGCAGGCATACTTAAATGCAACTAAATCAAGCCAATGTTATGACATAGTCAGATCCATCCTTACCTACTAACATCCATAATAATATTATCACTACTATTTTGTAAAGCAATTAAAGAAATATTTAAATGAAGAAGAGTTGATTCAAGCTTACTATGGTTTGTTTGTTTTTAAGTTATGAGCTGCAAGGCTCTAAACGGGCATTATTTTTATATGAAAGAGGTAAAACAGAATAAATCTCTCCAATGAACTCTCAACGAGCAGGACAAGCCCTTGTCATGAATAATTTAATACCAACATCACAATTTTTTCACATACGTAAATACTTGAGTACCCAAAAGTGACGTAATTTTATTAATTGTTGTATTGGTATAAAAAGGTTCTAATGGAAGTGTTTCTGAAAATAAATTGCCATCAAAGCTGTCATAAACAAATAGGTACACAAACAAATAGACACAATAATTAATATAGACACCTGGATTCAAGAAGTTAGAAATTTATAAGGTGATTCAATTCGATGTAAACAAACCAAACGCATTCGGAGGTTATAGCCTAACGTTTTAATGAATAACGTGTGACGTCATTGCAGGAATCGGTATAGGCGGTCAACATTGAAAATTTACTATTTATTCCTGCAATGACGTCAATTCTGTACTATAACCTAACATGCCAAAAAAAATTATTTCATTCATATAAACCCTCCAATTGAACCACCTTAATTCTATCAGCTTGACCTGGATTAGCAATCTAATTGTCATAGAAAAACGATTCCAAAAAAAAAACGGGTACGGGGTACCTCGGAACTTTTCCTCATCACATCGGATTCGCTACCCTCATCCTTCTTACTTGTCCTCAGAATATACAATTCGCCAAATTTACACTGCAACAAGTCTTCAGACTCGCTTCGCTCGTCCTCAGATAGTAAATAGGTACATCCGTTGCGGTCGCCGATACAGCATTAATCACGCTCAATGCTGCTTAAATTTTACGATCCAACAAAAACAGTAGATGTACTTGTTGTATTAAAACAAAACTTAGTGTACTTATTTCTTACGTAATGTACAATTGTACAATTGAGGATAGGTACATAAGAAGCAAAGTAATGTACAATTGAGGATAGGTACATTAGAAGCAAGTATGTACAATTGAGGATAGGTACATTAGAAGCTTGAGGATAGGTAATTAGAAGCAAAGTAATGTACAATTGAGGATAGGTACATAAGAAGCAAAGTGATGTACAATTGAGGATAGGTACATTAGAAACAAAGTAATGTACAATTGAGGATAGGTACATAAGAAGCAAAGTGATGTACAATTGAGGATAGGTACATTAGAAGCAAAGTAATGTACAATTGAGGATAGGTACATTAGAAGCAAAGTAATGTACAATTGAGGATAGGTACATAAGAAGCAAAGTAATGTTTGAGGATAGGTAAATTAGAAGCAAAGTAATGTACAATTGAGGATAATAAGAAGCAAAGTGATGTACAATTGAGGATAGGTACATTAGAAGCAAAGTAATGTACAAATTGAGGATAGGTACATTAGTAATGTACAAATAGTACATTAGAAGCAAAGTAAGTACAATTGAGATAGGTACATAGAAGCAAAGTGATGTACAATTGAGGATAGGTACATAGAGCAAAGTATGTACAATTGAGGATATACATAGAAGCAAAGTAATGTACAATTGAGGCTAGTACATTAGAAGCAAAGTAATGTACAATTGAGGATAGGTACATAGAAGCAAAGTAATGTACAATTGAGGATAGGTAAATTAGAAGCAAAATAATGTACAATTGAGGATAGGTACATTAGAAGCAAAGTAATGTACAATTGAGAATAGGTACATTAGAAGCAAAGTGATGTACAATTGAGGGATAAGAAGGTAATGTACAATTTAGGTACATTAGAAGCAAAGTAATGTACAATTGAGGATAGGTACATTAGAAGCAAAGTAATGTACAATTGAGGATAGGTACATTAGAAGCAAGTAATGTACAATTAGAATAGGTACATTGAAGCAAAGTGATGTACAATTGAGGATAGGTACATTAGAAGCAAAATAATGTACAATTGAGGATAGGTACATTAGAAGCAAAGTGATGTACAATTGAGAATAGGTACATTAGAAGCAAAATAATGTACAATTGAGGATAGGTACATTAGAAGCAAAGTAATGTACAATTGAGGATATGTACATTAGAAGCAAAGTAATTACAATTGAGGATAGGTACATTAGAAGCAAAGTAATGTACAATTGAGGATAGGTACATTAGAAGCAAAGTAATGTACAATTTGAGGATAGGTACATAAGAAGCAAAGTAATGTACAATTGAGGATAGGTACATTAGAAGCAAAGTAATGTACAATTGAGGATACGTACATTAGAAGCAATGAAAGAAGGTGATGTATTCTAATGTATCAAGGTAAAATTAGTAGTGTATCAAACGACATGCTTGTGGAAAATATCCGGAAAGATATTTGTACCGAATTGTTCTAAAAGTAGTGTAGTTTTTTATAGGTTCACGGTATTGTATAGTCCAATTAAAGTTTCAAAAGTTACGGTAAACCGTTCACCGTAAACCGTACATACATTTTTGTAGATTGCCGAAATATTATGGGTTATTTAAGCTTTTGGTAGTGGATTTAGAAGAGGTAGATACCAATTTTTTGGAGGTAGCTTTATTTGAAGCACTGTTGATCATGGTGATGTATATGGAATGTACCACCCTGTATAGAGTTTGATATTTTCTTTTTTTACGGTTTAAACTACACATAATAACATTTAAAACACGAAAAATAACTAAAATAGAGCAAAAGTGCAGTCGAAAGTTGAACATTCATAAATGTTTCTCAGTAATCTAAGCTTCTATTTGCGTAAATCCACCGTCATTAGCCCGAGGCGCTTCATAACACATACCGGAGGTAGAGTGCCAGTGATGAAATATAAAACATATTTTCCAGCTTAAAAAGAATAGAGATATATTTCATATTACTAACTAGACTTCATAAGAAGTTTGGAAACATTTCACGAACCTATAGATCGCATCATATTGTTCTATAGATAACCAACCTATCTATGTTTAGAAATGTATTATAAATAACAATTTAAATATATATTTCAAGAGATGAGATAATATCGAAGAAGATGTTAAAACAATAATACTCAACACGGCAATAATTTGATGAGTAAATCTATCAAACATTTTACTTTGTAGTTAAAATTAAATTAAAAGTTTTGCAATATAAAATCAAAAGATATTTACTCGCCAAGAACGCTAACAGTGGCGTATTTATGAAACTGGAAGGGCCCGCATTGCGGGTCCGTCCGGGCTGTTAGGGACCCCTAAAAAGTTAACGTAACAAATGTTTTGTTGTGGTACATTATTTTATTGAATGGAGCTAATACCCATATTTTGTTTGAGTATGGGTTATGTATTTTACCCATAGAAATATTATTACTAGAGGGGCCTCTAGGTTAAATATTGAAACATCGAAAAAGTAACCTGACAATCTTCGCTAAAAACATAATCAAATAATCAGTAAAATTACAATAACTTATATACTAGAACGTTAAAAATACAATTCAAAACACATACAATGTGCTGGAAGTCGAAATCAATTGATTCATAATAACCTTAACTCACTCTTGATGGAGGTTTCAATGAGGTTACACAGAGCCCCTGAGAGCCCCAAAATGATCTTTCAGGCCTTTCAATGCATTGAGATAGGCTATGCCCCCTCTTGTATACATCTCTATGATTTTACCCATAACTTAGGCCCTGTTGGAAAGTAAGACGCATGACAATATGTAAATGAACAGGTTGACAGCTGACAGGCTGGCAACTCAGATGTCTACCTGTGATTCACATATGTTCATGCGTCAGAAAATCAAGAATTCCATTCAATCGTATTTTAGAAGTCCTGAGAAAAATATTAGTTAATTTTAATTACTTATGGAATTCGAAAAGTTGGAATTCGATTATCGCAAGCTACTAAAAATTAGCCCTGCGGCGGACCGGTGCGGACAACTCATGAACTAATCTCAATAACTTTCCAAAAATGACCGATAACATTTTTAAATTGAAATTTATGTGCCCCATTTTGTGTGTAACAGCTCCATTTATTGTTATTATAAATTGAGTATTTTACGTTTATTTTTATTTTAACCTAATAAAAATGGTTCGTCTTTGTCGTGTTCTGTATTACAAAAATTCAGAAACTAATAACAAAAATAAGTTTTTTTTAAACTTTCACAAAACGCTACTGATGGCAGGTAAGTTTAAAATTCATTTAATTAATTTATTGATTCAGTCGATTTTATCAGGTAATTATACATTTATTCACACGTGCGCAGCATCTTGCCGATGAAAGTATAATACAGGCTGCATTAAATGCCAAAATCTTTTTTCTTGGACGTGTAGACTTTAGCCACTATTTTATTATTACCTGATTCAATCGATTAAATTAATAAATTAATTGAATAAAAAACTTAAAAGTAATCACAAGTGTTCTATTTATGTTTAAAGACGACGAAGGTCACGCCAAGCGCTACAGCAAGTTAGAAGTATAACTATATAACTGTACAAAGTATTTAAAAGTTAATTTCAAACAAATATTGGGAAAAGCGGGAAAGTAAGACACGCCCACTCAATTAAAAGGTAGGACCCGCGCTAGTGTCGACTAAAATCCGAATATTTCCACCATTAAGTTGACAGTCTTACTGTTTAAGTATCTCTAGTCTCTGCCCAGGGGTATAGGACTTAAATAGATAGGATAGTCAATACATAAGACTGACGCTAGAGCTGAGCGGCCACACTGGTAAAAAAGTAAACTATTTATGCCAAAAATCTTTTTAGCGAATTTTCATTATGAAAATGACGCTTATGAGGTTGTTCGGATGGCGGAAGTTGAGGGTGGGAGTGAGCGGAATCGGTTCCTATTGGCTTCCTGATAACAAAAATATATGTCCCAAAAAAGTTTATATATATATGTATATATATATATATATATATATATATATATATATATATATATATATATATATATATATATATATATATATATATCTTTCTTTCTACATACTTTTATT
Organism: Microvelia longipes; assembly: GCA_018340805.1. NCBI lineage: Eukaryota > Metazoa > Arthropoda > Insecta > Hemiptera > Veliidae > Microvelia > Microvelia longipes. The sequence goes on along the minus strand of JACMZG010000008.1, from coordinate 11,629,706 downwards.
TCTTACTTATTTATACGATTTACAAATTAAAGTTTGAACCTGACAAATTAGATGAAAAAACTCATTCTTAAAAATCGGACAAAAACACTTACTTGGAGTATTACAGTAATTCCAAGCATTGTCGAAGTCAGCATTGGTACACAAACACAGTAATAATAAATAATGATTACACTTACAAAAACACACGCACTCTATATATATATATATATATATATATATATATATATATATATATATATATATATATATATATATATATATATATGTATATATATATATATATATATATATATATATATATATATATATATATATATATATATATATATATATATATATTTATATATGTATATATATATATATATATATATATATGTATGTAAGAGTTTCTACCCTTTCGTATGGCGAACGATAACTCTTGAAGGCGTTCTCAAATTTAAACGAAACTTTGCAAATCGCGAGATGTTGTGGAGGTTACGAGGCCTATTGTTTATAAAACATTATGACGTCATCAACCAAAGTTATGACGTCATGAAAAAAATGTTTTTTTGAAACTTGAAATGGCTTTAAAACAAGGTATTTCGTGTTTAGGTAGACGGCTAGCTGAATCGGATAGCTAGGTACATAAGAAGCAAAGTAATGTACAATTGAGGATAGGTACATTGGAAGCAAAGTAATGTACAATTGAGGATAGGTACATAAGAAGCAAAGTGATGTACAATTGAGGATAGGTACATTGGAAGCAAAGTAATGTACAATGAGGATAGGTACATTAAGAAGCAAAGTATGTACAATTGAGGATAGGTACATTGGAAGCAAAGTAATGTACAATGAGGATAGGTAGAAGCAAAGTAATGTACAATTGAGATAACATTAGAAGCAAAGTAATGTTCAATTGAGGATAGGTACAATAGAAGCAAAGTAATGTACAATTGAGGATAGGTACATTAGTAATGTACAGGTACATAGAAGCAGTGTACAATTGAGGATATGTACATTAGAAGCAAAGTAATGTACAGTAGCAAAGTACATTAAGTATGTACATTAGGCTACATTGTACAAAGGTAATGTACATTAGGTACACAGAAGCAGCGTTGTGAGGGTACAGAGAAGTACAAAGTAATGGCGGAACAAAGGAGGAAGTACAAGTAATGATGAGGATAGGCATTAAATTAGAAGAGTACAATTGAGGATGTAGAAGCAAAGTAATGTACAATTGAGGATAGGTATTGTAAGTACAATTTAGGTACATTAGAAGCAAAGTAATGTACAATTGAGGATAGGTACATTAGAAGCAAAGAAAGTTGAAGTGATGTATTCTTGTTAAAATAAGAACAAGGGTTCTATTGAATGGCTATATTAGAAAGAAAAACCTTTATTTCTTAATTTCTTTTTCTAAATGATGATCAATAACCGCTCCTAGTAGAAATGGACTACACGTAATACCGAAAACGACTTTCGTATGTTTATAAATTTTTAATACCCCGTCTTTTGTTTTCCATAAAAATTTTAAATAATTTCGATCATTGGAACATAAACTAATCTGTAATAATGCTCTACGTATATCAGACACGACTCCAATTTTCTTCAGACGAAATCTAAGTTAACTCGCTGGTACTAATTCTATAAGGTTATAGAATTAGTACCCTTTTCTAGACATTGGTTTACCGATGGCGATCCTTTTTCATGCGCGGACGCGTCAAAAACCAGTTGAACCTTAGTAGTGGCACTACTAAGTAGCACTACATGCCTATGCGGTAAATAATGCCCCGAATCAAAAAATTCATTGCCCGGTACATCTTCAATTACTCCCTCTTCTATCCATTCATCGAAAACTTTTTGAGTTGTTGAAAGATACATTTTCAAAAGATGAAATGCTAATAAAATTCCATGTACAAGAATTAATCAATATCATGTTAGAACAAGTCTCCAGTTATGAACAACGTAAACTATGTGACTTGTATGATGCAATCTCTCAACAACTCAATGCTCTTGAAATTCTCAATTTGACTAAAGATAGTTATGCTACTTTACTTCTACCAGTGTTCCGACTCATGTATTAATTGAATGAGAATGGTATAAGAACGAAGCAGCTAACTATCCTGGCATAAACGATAAAAATAGGGGAAACAATCTCGATTGTTTCATGACATTTTTGAGAGGAGTGGTTGAAAGCGAACAAAGAGTAAAATTCTTTAAAGAAAGTTTAAATAAATTTCACTTAGTAGACACTAGTAGCGTAGACTAAATAGCTACAGCTCATGCTTTAGTCAACAACTATTTGAACTAATACTTCAAACTAGTTTGAAGTAATTTCATTCAGCTATAAATTGTTGGGCTCCCCCTAGATGTTTACTGTGTAATCGCTTACGTTGTGTTATTATTTGTCCCGATTCAACGAGTCATAAAAAAAGCGATGACACTAAGAATAAGAAAGACGACGTTAAGAAGAGTAGTAGGGTAGAACCCAGTTTGTTGTCAAAGATTGATACTATTCTTGTGAACGGTAATGTTTACATGCAAACTTTAGTTATTAATGTCGTCAATACACAAGATGCAAGTAAACAAACAAAAGTTAGAGCTTTATTATTATCAACAAGGAAATTACAAGCATAGGGTCAATTTAACGAGTTAGGAGAATGATCCTGAAGTAGAGGCAATATTGTTTACGCAAGAGAAACTTAGGTGATAGAGTAGTGGACAGAAATTTATTAGTGAAATTTGAAAGAGAAAAATATACTTTTATCAGATAGTTGTGATAGTGTAGTTAAGTCTGATGAGATCGGAATAATATTAGGAGCTGACGTTAACGGAGAATAATGACAAATAGGTTAGTTAAATTGGATAAAATTATCTGCATGGAAACTTTATTAGGTTGGACGATTCTTGGTGAGAATAATCAAATTATTAGTGAACAGTTTTGTTGTTTAAATTTAAAGAATATTACGTCAATATCCAATTTATGGGAATTAGAAACGATAGGCATAAAAGATCCGGTGAAGACATTAGAAAAGAAAGAACGCGAGTGGCAAGTAATGGGAAATTTTGTAAAGACGATTATGATTAACAATGAGGGTCAGTATGAGGTAAGATTGGCGTGTGGGTAATGAAGGACATGCGATTAGAAGATAATAGGGAAGTTACGGAAAAAAGATTAATCTAATAAATTATTAATTACTGATTACTAATAAATTGAATAAATTAGGAAAATGGGGGGACTACGGTAGAGTGTTTAAGTATTGTTTAGATAATGAAGAAGAAAGTATTTGATTGTAGAAGAAGTTCTAGAGTCAGTAGTAGATAGAGATTTCACTGTGCATTATTTACCACACCGACCTTTGTTCAAATAAACTAGTGTTACTACAAAAATAAGACCAGTGTTTGACGCGAGTTGTAAAGACGAAGTTGGTGTTAGTTTGCATTCTTGTTTAGAATAGGAAGCGAATTTGTTAGAGCTGATACGTGATTTATTAACAAAGATTCTTCTAGGAGAGATAGAAGTTATACCTATCCGATATTGGTAAGGCAATTTTTGCAGATAAGTTTAAGTAGTGATTATACGAATGGATTAAGATTTCTTTGGTGATTCGTCTTCAAAGAATTTTGAAAATATTTCGACACGCCAGGGTTGTATTTGGTATGAGTTCCAGTCCATTTTTATTAATGGCTACAATTAACATCATTTGAGAAGTATTAAAAGAGATTTAAAAGCTACTGCTAATAAGTTGACCAAGAGTTTTTATGTGGATGATTCCTTAACGGCAGTTAACAGTCAGAGTGAGTTTGATACATTTATGACAGAAGCACGAGAGGTTATGACTAACTTTAGGAAAATTTGAATTGGGAGAGTGGGCTCATACCAAGTTGAATAATGTAATGTTTGATTGTTGTATTAATACAACAATACAACAATTCTACAATTGTGTAGTATCAATACAATGTATCTATAATACTTGTATACATGTATCAATACAATTGTTCTATAATACATGTATCATGGAAATATAGAGACTTTGGGAGAATGAGGTGTAGTGTTGAATAGAGTTCAGGACGCATTAAGTTGTGATTTTAAGTTTTTGAGTAAGAAATTGTCTGGGAGACCACCCACTAGAAGAACAGTGTTATCTATCACGCAAAATGTGTTTGATCCACTAGGTATTATAAGTCCTACAATGGTTTCTCCGAAAGTATTGTTAGTTGAACAATAGAAAGTTAGTTGTTGTTCCAAAATTGTTAAGTCCTAGAAAGTTAGTTGGGCTAAAGAGTTGCCAGAAGAATTAAGTAAGACATTTAAAATCAGAGTAAATGATTTAGGGTCACTGACTAGTTATAGTGTAGATAGGTGTGTTGTCGGAACTAGGCAAAATGGTATTTACAGTTTATACGTGATTTGTGATGCAAGCCAAATTGCATACGGGGCATGTCTTTATTTATGTAAGAAGTGTGACAGAGAAGTGCAAGTTAGTTTTATTATGGTATTAAGTAACGATACCGAGATTAAAGTTACTATAGTGTCTTATTGGGATTCGGTTAGCGAATACTATCGTTGATAGTATCAAGGATAGTGGTATATATTTTGGAAAGTTTTATTAGACTATGCTATGTATTGGATGGTTGATGCAAAAGAAAAATTGGAGTCTGTTTATAAACAATAGAAGTAAAAGGAATATTAGAGAGTAGTGAGACACGTAAGGCACCATTTACCAGGGTCAGAAATCCCTGTGGATATGTTGTCAAGGGGTTGTACGGCAAAGAGCTTGGTGGAAAGTTGATGGCTTGTAGGACCTGAGTGGTTAAAGAAATGCCTTACAGAATGGCCTATGTTAAGGTGTGATGAGATATTAGAGGTCGAATGTTGTAGTGTGACACAAGAAAATGTTAGAAACAAGGGGTTGTTGGAGAAAATATCGGAATGTTCATTTAAAAAGGTAGTCAAAATAGTAGGTTGGATATATAGGTTATTAGAAAAAATTAAAAGTTCATTGAGCAATTAATTTGGTAATTGTTATTGAATTTGTTTTATTTATTGATTTGTTTATAAATTTGTTTTTGTTTATTATTTTACGATTTAATTACTTAGTTGAATACTTCCAAACTTGATGTCACTTAAATTATAATTAATGGCATGGTTGTTGATGATAGATTTAAGCTGTTATCTAAAGTAGTTACTTAAGTTGCAGTACTTAAGTGGTTTTGGCCCATTGGTGTTTTTTTGGATTACTTTGTTTCTAATCATATCTGTTGATTATATATTCTGCATATTTGCTTTGACTGATTATAATATTATCATCAGTTACCTCTATTTGTATACCTAGAACGTTATTAGTTTTCTCTAATTTTTTTATAGCAAATTTATTTTTGATGATATCCAAAGCATTTTCTAATACACCTGTATCTGAGCTTAATACGATTAAATCGTCCACGTACAGTCAAATTATAAGTTTAGATTCTCCGTGCATGAAAATAAACAAGCAAGGATCCAATTTTAATTGTTTAGAATTATTTTCTTTAAGATGAGATGTTATGGTTTCGTGCCAAACGCATCCGCTTTGTTTCAACCCCTATATTGCTTCTTGTCATTTGCACGCTGCCCTCAGTTTCTCTGCGTCCTGAAAGCCTGGTGGTTAAAGCATGTAAACTTCTTTCTCTAATTTACCGGAGAGATACGCTGTTTGAACGACAAAATATTGCACATCGTATTTGTTCATGGCTGCGTAAGTTAGGATTGCCCGAATGCTACATGATTTTATTACTGGTGAATACGTTTCTTTATAATCTCTGCCGAAATTTTGACTCCACCTGGTGTTCAGCTAGTAAGTTAATCTCCTTGTTCATAGCTTACATCCATTGTTCTTTTTCTTGAGACTCAATCGCTTCTTTTAATGGTAATTCGTAGTTTGATCTCGTAAATGTTAGTTGATCATCATCTTTTTCATCATCGTCACTTATTTCGCTATAATTCATGTTTTGTTTAGTAATTCTTCGTGGTCTTTTAGTTAAATTATCTTGAGTGTCTTTCTTTTTATTTTTGTGTCAAAAAATATGAATATTTCCTCGTTCGGTTCAACTTTTGGCCATTCCACTACCATTTTTCATTCAATAAATCGGACATCTTGAGAATCAAATATTTTTCCTTTATAAGGTCGTAAACTCTATACGCCTACCTTACAATCAAATAGCCTACGAAAATTTTTTCTTTTATTTTAGGTTCAAACCTCGATCTTTCGTGCTTATCTATCCAATAATAAATACTAGAAAGTGTTTACTGTAGGTTTTTTACCAGTAAACTCGATAAACCGCGCGTAAATGACTGTCGCTAAGGCGATTGTTTTTATTTATTTTAATATTATTTTTTAATTTGACTGACAGTTTGTATAATTTATAAAATAATAAGAGAAATCTTATAGGAAAGTTAGCTTAATTTATATAGTTTAATTAGAGTCCAGCACATAGTGGTAGTAGACGATACGATAGAACAGGACCTCGAGAGAAGGTATAACTCGTGCAATTCTGTTATTAAACTGTTATACAAGTAATAAAAGTACCATGTCAGCATCTGGTAACATCAGAAAGTCTCTAGGAAATGAAACATTTTTTACCGCATCACTCTGTTTTAACGCCTCTGAAGACAACAACAAAATTAAGAGTCGGTAAGAGGCGAAGAGAAAGAAAACTGAGAAAAGTTTGAACGAATGCTTAATGCGAGGTAGAATAAGTATGGAAGATCTAGGAGGGATTCTCTTGAGATTCAGAATGTTTAGAGTAGCATTAGTTGCAGATATTGAAAATGCGTTATTACAAATAGGCTTACACTTTAAAGATAGCGATGTAACCAGATACATTTGGGTCAAAGATATAAATAAGTCACCATCAAAAGAGTATAGATTTACTGGAGTTGCATATGGAATTATTTCCAGTCTATTTTTGTTAAATGCTACTATAAAATGTCATTTAAACTCTATAGGCAGTAATACGTGCGCTTTAATAAGCAAAAACATATACATGGATAATGGGGTTTATGGTGCAAACGAAGAGGCAGAGGTAGTAGAAGTATACAAAGAGACAAAGGAAATATTTTATTCTGCGAAAATGAATATTAGGGAATTTAGCAGTAACTCTGAAAACGTATTGATGCAAATAGAGGATAAGGATTTGACAAACGATAGTATTGTAGGGGTTTTAGGGTTAAAATGGCATATTGCTTCTGACACGATAGTTATTAAAAATTCAAATAAAAAGAACCTACGTAGCATCAGTTTTTGATCCTCTGGGGCTGATAGCTTCTGTTTTACTAGTGGGTAAAATATTTTTAAGAGAATTATGGATGGAAATGATTTCTTGGGGTGAGAAAATCTCGAATAACTTGCTTCTTAAATGAAAAGAGGTGTTCGAAAAAATGGATAGCTTGTCAGAAATAAGTATTCAAGATGGATAGGTAACAAAAGGGTAAAAGAGATTGAACTAGTAACATTTTGTGATGCGTTAAAAATTGCATATGCTGCTGTTAACTATCTAAGATATAAAGAAGACCTATCATGTAAGACTAATATATGCTAAAGCAAGACTAGCACCTATAAAAGATATATTATCGATCCCGAGATTAGAATTGGTAGAGTTGCTGATTGGAGTACGAATCATGAACTATATATCAGAACAAGATATATATTAGAACAAGATCAATATTAGAAGAAGAAGTAGTTAAGAAATATGCTTTTACTGACTCTTAATGTGTTCTACTCTGGCTAAAATCAAACAAACCACTACCGATATTTGTTGAAAAAAGAGTTCAAGAAATAAAGCAAGACAGTTACATTATTTTAAGATACGTGACCAGCGAGGAAAATATAGCGGATTTACCAACAAGAGGTTGATCAGTGGAGGAATCAAAAAAAGAGCAAAAGTGGTAGAACGGGCCAGAATGATTGAAGAATAATGATGAAGAATGGCCGGAATGGCTAGTTTCACTTGAAATTAATCAGAAATCTGAACACGATGTTCAGACATTTGTGGGGGTTTAAATAAATGCACCAAATGTTGTTTTAAATCCATTCGAATTAAATGAAATGAAATTTTCAAATTATACAAAGCTCATTGATGTCACAGCTATGGGCTACAAAGTGGTAAAGATTTAAAAATAAAGAACTCTCTTTTAGAAAGGCATTTAAAATAGGAATGGATTAAGGTGGCTCAAGTAAAACATTACGGAAACGTTATAACTGATATACAACTTGAAAAGAATAATTTATTAAAAAATCAGCTAGGATTATTTATGGATGATGTCGGAATTTTAAGGTGCTCTGGAAGGATCCAAAACGCAGATCTAGTTTGCTTGCAAAAATTCCCGATATTTTTGAAACTAAAAGTGCATTTTTCTAAATTAATAGTACAAAATATTCATTCTCATACTTTGGCAGAATTAAGAAAACATTTCTGGATTCCAAGAGAAAGGGCTTTTGTAAGCAGTACTATAAAAAGATGCAATACATGTAAAAGGATTGATGGAGATGCTTATAAAAGTTTAATTATTTCATTATTTAAAGTTTGAAACGCCCCCACACTCAGGCTTTGCCTTGTGGGTTACACGTATACTGTTGTGTAAATTTGTTTTTGTATTCTATTTTTGTGTGTATACTTGTAAATAAAGAAATCGTTTAAAAAAATGCCAAAATATCCAGCGTTGCCGGATTATAGAGTACATAGGGACGTCGGATTTTCAACAGTAGGATTAGACTACTTCGGTCCAATACATTTTAAATTTTGCGAAAAACGTTTAAGATGTTGGGTTTGCTTATTTACGTGTTTAGTGACAAGGGCGATTCATTTAGAGATAGTTTACGATGTGACGGCTAGTGAATTTTTGCAGGGATTAAGGAAGTTTGTAGCTAGGAGAGGGAAACAAACGTTAATATTATCAGATAACGCAAAATAATTTATTATTTACACTTATTACAGTAAAAGGAGACATTAAAACTTACATGACAGACATCGAGACAGAAAAAATCCGTGCCCAGCAAGAAATAGAATGGATATTTACAACTCAGCTAGTCCCATGGACAGGGGGAACTTATGAACGCATGGTTAGTCATACTAAGAGAGCTTTGAAGAAAGCGATTGGAAAAGTCCCATTAGCCTTTAGTCAATTAAATACTATCCTTTTAGAAGTGGAAGCTGTAGTAAATTCACGCCCACTAATTTATGTAGGAACAGAAATAGAGAATGAAGTTCTAAGACCGGCAAATGTGTTAGGATGTAAAGCTACCGAGATCAAAGAAAAAACTTATATAGAGGAAAACACATCCACTAAGAGAGGATATATTCTTAGGAAATATTCTTGCCATGATTCGTCTTCTTTCATAGCAAGATGTGATACATTATTTCTCGCTTCAACATGGCGTCTCTTATTATCTCCCGCATATCGTTCTTCTAATCTATCCCAAACATCTCCACTTGATTTAAACGTTAGGAATAGTGGTATAATATTATTGCCTCCACTTCAAGTTAAGATACTTTTCGCCAGGCGATTTCCTTTCCTCTGAGCTTTAACTTTTGTTGCATCACTTGGAGCATTTTCTCAAGGCCGCGGCCCTCTATAACAGAATATTATCTTAAATTTCCAGCTTGCGTAATTTCCCCCGTAAACTTTGGGGCATTAATCGAGCTTATATTTTCGTCTCCCATCACGCACATAGACTATTTTGATAGATTTCAAGCTATTTATATTTTCGTAAGTTTTATGATATTTATTTCTCATGATTACCATTAGCTGTATTCTTATTTACAGTTTAGTGATAGCCCATAACCTTTGTTGCCTTGCACAAACACTTAGTTAAATAAACTTCTTTTAGGAACGAAACATTATTAAATCATTATTTCATATCAGTCAAATACAATACATCAAAATAATAAATTCTGTTGCTAGGAAACCTTGTAAAATTATTTCTCCAACATAAAGTCGGAAGGCGCATCCGTAAATAACAAAATCAACTTCGCTTTACTGCTTGTTATGATGATTACTACTATAAAGCTGATTTAACAACTAGCAAGCTAACAGGAGCCAGGACAGTGTTTCGACTCCATAATTATTTCCTAAACGAGGTATCGATATGGACTCCATTTCAGTCTTAAAACTTGTGTATGGGATTCAGCTATTGTGACTAGCAACATACTATACTATACTATACTATATATATTATATAATAATATATATATATATATATATATATATATATATATATATATATTATATAATATATATATATATATATATATATATATATATATATATATATTATATATATAATATATATATATATATATATATATATATATATATATATATATATATATTATATATATATATATATATATATATATATATATATATATATATATATATATATTATATATATAAATGAGAGTGCGTGTGTTTTTGTAAGTGTAATCATTATTTATTATTACTGTGTTTGTGTACCAATGCTGACTTCGACAATGCTTGGAATTACTGTAATACTCCAAGTAAGTGTTTTTGTCCGATTTTTAAGAATGAGTTTTTTCATCTAATTTGTCAGGTTCAAACTTTAATTTGTAAATCGTATAAATAAGTAAGAAATAAAAGTATGTAGAAAGAAAGTGTTGCTAAAAAAGAAAAAAAACAACTATTCAAAAAATGATGTCAGATCGATATCTAATTTGTAGATAATATAGACTCGGGGGTCAAGATCAAAAAATTGAAAAAGATGCATTGAATATTGAGTTAGGCTGTAGTACATTTAGTATAGTTTTACAAGTGTCCAGAGTTAATTAAAAATGTTTCATAAAAGTGTATTACTTACGTCATTTATTTTATTTCTACTATCGGTAAGTTGCAATATGAACTTGGAAATTATATTATTTGTACAACGTTAATCTTATGACTAATTTATCAAAGGGCGAAAATTTAGAAACTTATTTCTGTCTTCATAATCATGGCTCATGTTCACAATATATACATAATATAAACGAATAATCACTTTATAAAATATATACATACATACATATATAATATATTATATATATATATATATATATATATATATATATATATATATATATATATATATATATATATATATATATATATATATATATATATATATATATATATATATATATATCAGTGCGTCCACTGCAGTGCTTTGATCCGCACATGGCCTGGAAACGCTTTAAATCTAGGTGAAGAAAAATCGCTTACAACCACGTAGAGTCACAATGATAGGGTTTATTGAAAATCTCTCCGCTTTATAATGTGAGATCTGTGATTTGTTGTCTGAATGCTTGAAAAGAGAAACCAATAAAAACTATACCACTAAAAATATCAACAAATTTAAAGGAATTTTAATTAGTCGAATTTGGGTCTGGCTTCTATTAAATGTTGCTTCAAATAGTTCAAAGAAGGGTCGATTAATTGCAATTAGGTTCCAACATTTAAAAACCGAATCACAAAATCCGACTTTACGAGCGGTGAGATCTCTTATCAACTTCAAGATCTCTTAAGAAGCACAAAATGCGTAAGTGACTGACATTGATATCAAAATGGCACATGTTTTATTTTTCAAAGAGAATTCTACTACTAGAGAGAGGACTCGGGTCGTAAGGCTCAGTAATATGTGGCCTAGTAACATTGCTTTTTCCATTAGGTACCGCAATGGTAAATCCTTCAAGTACAATAGATCCGAATCCCCTACTGTCTGGAATACTTAGGTGTGATTTTTTTTAATTCCGTGAGAAGGTAATGAAAAGTCCCTATACAAAAAAATACGAAGCAGGAAGTATCGACTCTTTGGATTGGCCCATTGTCTATCTATGATCCTTTGGATTATTAAATATCCTCTTAGCTGAATAGCAATGCCTGTTCCGTCCGGATTCTAAATCCCGGTCAGGACGATATGTGTTTTACTCTTTACCTAAACTTTTGAAAGTTTCTTTCTCAGCCTCCTACTCGAATGTCCACCTGATCTTAAAAAGCCTAAACCAAATGAGAGCTACACAGATATGAAAGAGAGCTATCAATAAGTTAATTAAAATAAATTTAATTTTCTTATAACTGTATGAGGGCAATATGATTTTTAATTGGCCTAATTTCAAGTCCGAGGGGCGGGGGCTTAAATGCATATGATTCCTTTGTGACGTGTATAATATTATATATATATATATAATATAATATATATATATATATATATATATATATATATATATATATATATATATATATATATAATATATATAAGAAAAATTCTATTACTCAAAACATAAAACTGTATTTGTTTGAAATGATAAAATCATTATTAATTAACAATAAAAATAATTATAAGTACTTAACGTATGGAGATCAGTAGTGCATTATACTTAATACTTGATGTCTTGCCGATTTTCTTACGAGGGCGAACAAATACTTCTGCACCTCTTGGTGTCCGACGTAACATGAGGTCTTAGCAAGACTAATATAAAGATATAAAACCTAACGCAGAAGGGCTAATAATCATCATATCTTAGAACAAGTATAGCCGCCACATATATATATATATATATATATATATATATATATATATATATATATATATATATATATATATATATATATATATTATATATTAATCATAATCAGTTATGCTTAGATGAAGCGGAAGGAGAAGAAATACAGGCCAAAACATACAGGATTGATAGAACCACACAAGCACGTCTCTATGATCCGGATCCACCATTCAGAAGATCAATGGAAAACGCCAACGAAATCACTCATCGTCGTCTTGAAGGATTCTTATATAGGTCTTACCGAGCACACCCTCTAAATTACAATGAAAATCCTATTGTGTCTGTCAATTACGAAGTCAATATGACTCTAGTTTCAACGATTGAGGTGAGATGTTATGAATCAATTATTTTCCAATAGTGTAATACAGCATATTATGTGATACAATATATTATCTTATTTTTGCTCTACTTAGGTAAGTCACAATACAAACAAATCTCTCCATAAAAGTCCAATTGGAGTTTCTCCTTGTAAATTTAGGGGACAAATTTTGGGCGTTTACCGCTTGGCACAATAGAAACCAAAAACTAATGTCCCCATTAGACCCAAATATCTTAGCGGTCCTAGTAGGACATTTTTCTCTGTACTTGGCTCTTCAAGTACTCTCACGCAGGAAGAATAAAGTACATCATCTACATTTGCGTGGTCACTACAGGAAGACCTAAATCAATATGACAATAACTACGGAAGCCCACACTATCTATTATTGTACTCTAAAACTGACATCTACAAACGCGTTGTACGATACAAATAGAAAATTAGCTCCGCTAATACCACAACAGAAGAAACAGAACGGACAATGGACAGTTATAACTTACATGTGGAAAGAAACGAACAGACTTAAAAAATGCTTAACAACCTTAGAACAACATTTAAAACCTACAATAACACAGGTAAGGAATTAACACATAACTCGAACAACCTAATAACTCAAATGCATAAAGCCCGCAAAATTGCACACAAAATGTATAAACGGCAAATTGTGTGGGAAGTACATATAGAATACTTAACTCAAGGTATAAAAATTTATTTTGGGTTCGTTCCCCCAAAATAAATTATATTTTCGCAAATCACCTTCGTATACAAGAACATGAATCAGATGCTCTAGCAGACTTAATGACACTGCCACACAAATAATCAATTGGACTAAATTTTGACGTACTCGAAAAACTGGATATGTACAAACGTTAAATGAAAGCAGAAATTGTTTATATTATTACTTAGTAAGTTAATAATTTATTTTACGAAAAAAAAATCTTTTAATACAGATATTACTTTTGGATACTCAAATCAAAATGCTTGACAAGAAAAGACTCAACGGATATAAGGTGTGACGACTTACTCACGCATTTGACTCATGACTTAGACAATGAAGGCACACATTTCCCCCTTATCTAACTTGAAAGCTCTAAAACCCCTCCTCTAACCCCTTCATTTATAGAGATATATACTAGAGGGGACATAGCCTATCTCAATACATTGAAAGGCCTGAAACATCGTTTTGGGGCTCTCAGGGGCTCTGTGTAACCTCATTGAAACCTCCTTCAAGAGTGAGTTAAGGTTAATAAATCAATTGTTTTCGGCTTTCCACATATTGTTTGTGTTTTTATTAGTATTTTTAACGCTCTTCTACATAAATTAGTGTAATTTTGTAATTATTATTTCATTACACTTTTAGCGAAGGTGGTCAGGTTATTTTTTCGGTGTTTCAAAATTCAACCAATGGCCCCTCTAGTAATAATATCTCTATGCCTTCATTATCTTCAAAGGTTTAGGGTTCAATTTATATTGCTCATTATGACTCACCGATATAATTTTATCAGTTGAGAACTTGAGTGTTATATAATTAGCTAATTAAAGCGATAAGCCAAAACCGGCCTAGGGATATTAATACCCAACAGCAAACAACTATGGTAGCATATTCTTTAATTTTAGTTTATTACTCTTTATATGCTTCAATTTAATGCTTATATTCATGTTGATCAGTCGTACCAAGAAAAACAAGAGGAAAAAAGGGTTCACAGGTATAACAAAAGAATGGAGGCATCTCTCTATGGAGTCGATCATACATTTAATCAAGAGATGGATAAAACCAACAAACTTGCTGATCGTCATCTAGAAACATTCATACATGCGTTGCACAGAAAGTACCCCCCTGGTCATCGACATCATCCTATTGTGTCCGTCAAGTATGAAGTCAAAATAAGTTTAGGCTTAAAGACTGATGACAAATTAATGTACTAATGAATAATATTTTACTAATAATAACCATCATATTATGTGTTAGAGAATTGCATTTTTTATTAAAGTGTTCCAATTAGTTGATTCTTATAAAACTAACGAGGATCACACATGGGCGTAGCCAGGGGGGAGGGGGCAGAGGCCCCCCTCCATAACCATTTTTGCACCACAACCCTGCCCCCCCCTACTAGAGCAGGGTTGTTGCTAAAATTTTAGAAAAAAACTATGGTTCAGACAAGTTAATATTTTTTTTAAATAACTATAAAGTTAATTTAAATTTTAATTGTATAATTTTTATTTATAATAATTTTGACCTTAAAGGTAACTATGGTCTTAAAAAATTATCTTTTTTTAGTTCGACATATTTTAACTTTGTGTTGATATTATCAGGAAAATAAAAACGAAAATGGGCGCCATATTTAATTTAGTTCATTTCAATAAAAATTTTCTATTTTGTTTTATTCTTTAAGTCAAATTCAAATTCTTTAAACAAAACTTAAACCTTATTTTAATTATTTGTAATACATACATACATTCATTTATATATATATATATATATATATATATATATATATATATATATATATATATATATATATATATATATATATATATATATATGATAGGCCCCCCTAAAGGCTTCCCTGGCTACGCCCATGGATCACAACGGAGACTTTTCTTGTGATAAAGTAAAAGGTTCCGCATGAACAGCTGAACAGGTTGGATGGATAAATTAAAGAGCCCTCCATCAAAGCATTTTCTCTGAGCTAATATAATATAATAATATAATAATATATAATATAATATATTATATATATATAATATATATATATATATATATATATAATATATATATAATATATATATATATATATTATATATATATATATATATATATATATAATATATATATATAATATATATATAATATATATATATATAATATATTATATATATATATATATATATATATATATATATATATATATATATATATATATATATATATATATATATATATATATAATATAATAATATAAAATTAATATAATATAATATAATGTGAGATGCTACATCTAGTCAATAGACATTTTCAAAGAATCCTTAACGTTTGTAGTTTGAGTTTTAAAAAATCAGGTACGGGGTACCTAATCACATTGGATTCGCTACGCTCATCCTCTCTGCTTCAAACTCGCTTCACTTTTCCTCAGTAAATTCATCCGTTTGATTTTAAGCGGTCAACTCAATTTTTGATTTCAACTCAATTGAACTATTTTCCAATTTTTCATTTTTTTTTAAACGTACTATATCTTTCGGTAAAAAATGAACTAATTCTGAATGAGATGAGAATGAAACTTGAGATGAATGAGAAATGAGAAAATGAGATGAAACTTGGCGTATATGTTATTCTTATACATCGCTAAATGTTTGCTAAATCTTAAAATGTATCACGACATTTTACGTGTTTTATGATTTTTCGAAATTTTTGCAGTCATCATTAAAGGTTAATGAAAGCATATAAAAATATTTTTTGAATAGCACAACTACAGCGGTAGAATGAAGTTTGTGAATGTTTCAACTTTATAACATATATACACTAAGATCTAAGATTATAACAGACACACACACACATACTCACATGCACATAGTGACAGACACTTTGTGAAAACCACTCAAGAAGACTTAAAACGGATAACCTGAAACGATAACTCCAAATCGATAAGACCTGAAACGAATAGCTCTGGTGACATCCCGGTTTTGAATTTTTTTGCAAACACAATACTTCTTTAATATACATACGGTATAAATGAGGAAAATTAAAAATCCAACTTAACTTCCATCTTCCTATGCTGGGAATGACAGCATTGAATAATTAAAAATGTAACACCTACTTCTTTGATCACGTGTCCTTTTTTTAGCATGTTCAGATATAAAACAAGAGGGTATCGGTCTCTTGGATGCTCTGCGGTGTTGTCGCTGGGGGGTCGTCGCTTGACGGACTTCGCGGCTCTATTGGTAGCTTTGCGGCCACATAGTTGTCCTGAGCAGATTGTCGTATCGTTTTGTAAGTAACATGCTGCAACAATATTTGAAAAGTTTGTGTAAGTCGAATAACTTGATTTTTTACATAATGTTAATAATAATAATAATTACAGGATAAACCCTGCGGGAACAACCTCATGTGTTTATAATAATCTTATATTCACTGAGAGCAATAAAAAAATATTTTTTGTCATTTAAGATTAAAAAAATCGGGTACGGGGTACCTCATCACATCAGATTCGCTACGCCCATCCTCCCTGCTTCGGGCTCGCTTCACTTGTCCTCAGAATAAACAATTCGCCAAATGCATACTGAAACACGTCTTTAAACTCGCTTTGCTCGGTCTCCGTAAATGCATCCGTTTCATTCTCTCGATCACCCATCCATGCACCCAACAAAAATCATATAGATATACTTACTGTATTCAAACGAAACTTAGTATAGTAATTATAATAATAATATAATAATATAAACTTAGTATACTTAATTATTATGTAAAGGTATACAGTTATACCGAATTTTGATTTAATTGGATCTTTTACCGATATTTTATATTTTTTAAAAAAACGTACACTAGTTATGTGATAAAAATAAAGTAATGCTGATAATGAGATGAATCTTGGCACATATGTTAATCTTATCTATATTCGTGCTTAATCTCAAATCAATCGCAACATTTTTCCGCGTTTTATGGTTTTCGAAATTTTTCCTGAACCATAATTGCGGGTTTATAAAGTCATAAAAATATTATCCGGATTACACAACTACAACTATAGACTGAATTTTCTAACATGAATACACTGTGAGCTACGATAGTAAAACACATACAAACAGACAACTTTGTGTAAATTACTTATTAAGCGTACCGATAATGAAGCGATACCATCATAAGTTATGGACAATCATCACATTCTGAGACCGAACGAAGCGATTGCAAAGTTGTAAGGGAAAGTACCGAAATACCCTGTACCTGTTTTTTCCTGTACTCAAGAATAGCATTAAATAAACCCCCATAATTTGAACTCAAATAAAATATTAGTCATTTATGAACACATGTTGCTTCTTAGGTTAAAGGTCAACAAATGAAGGTCAAAACTTTTCTGAAAAAGCCCAAATGGGTATAAGGTCAACAAGCATTGAGCGATTAATAACACCTCTTTACTGCCTACTTACAATGGTTAACTTATTTCCTACATCATCCCAAAATTTATTGTTTTTCAATAATTCTGACACCTACTTATGATTATACAAAATCTATAAGCTTTTCACCCCTGACCTAGTGAGTCATCAATTTTTATTCTTCTCATTACAGCGAATTTTCATGATAAAATCGGTGATCACAAGGTTCTTTGGAAGACTTCTTCAGGACAGAGTTCTTTGGATGGGTGGATAGGGGGATTAAATTTTATAACTAATCAGGTAAATACACGTAGTCGCAACAATGTCCCAAACCTCATTAGATTAATTCAGAGACCACACAACTAACATTAAGTATAGCTATAGACTTTTGTTTTTCATGACTTTGACCCAAGGCATACAATCTAACTAATTGTCTTGGATCTGAATAAAAATTTATGTTAACAGTTTTGGGTTCAGGACAGTTTAATTTTAGATTGCCAAAAATCAACGAGCAAAGCCTTGCTGAGGGACGTATTAGTTTATTCTATCTTCACCCTTTTTGAAGCAGTTTAGTGCACCGATTTAATTCCTTCCCCCCAACAAGTTTCGGCGAACTGACGAACAAATATAATGAACACTTTTGCAATTGATACGAAAAGATAAACAGTTTTTCGAGAGAAAAAATAAGCCTCTGTGTTACTCCACGGCCGTATCACGAACCCGCACCTCTCTGTCTGCTTCGTTACTATATATTTGTTGTCCTTGTCGTATTAGTAGTTTTGTAAATGTCATAGTTTACGTATTTCCAAATCTGAGAGCTGAGAGCTTAGCAATCAAAGCTCCTTCTAGCATGGTGTAAGATAGCATGGTATAGTATAGGATGGTAGTCAATGGCCTACTATCCTTTACGCAAGCATCTATTTTTCGTCTTCGAAACTATAATTAGATCATTATAAAATACATCATTGGTTTCAGCTATAAGATTATGATAAGTTGATCCATCATAATAAATTTAATTTCTTTACCATGTCATTAGTTAATTAGATATGAAGCCTTAGGCCCGTATTCAAAGACATTTTCCTAACATTCTCCTTAAGGGTTCCTTAAGGAGAATTTTAAGCCACGAAATTTAAATGATCGTTCCCATGTTTAAAAGTGGGGAAAAACATGGTTTTCGTGGCTTATAAACATCTTCCTAACATTTTCCTAACATTCTCCTTAAGGGTCTCTTAAGGAAAATGTCTTTGAATACGGGCCTTAAAGTTTACACTCACTCATTGATTCACACCTTAAAATTTGCAATCTCTTCCAGCAATTGACATTAGAAATTTGGTATGCAGGGAAACTTTTTTGTACAAATCCATAAACAATTATAAAAACCACAAGCGTAATTTTGAAAATGAAAATTTGCTAAGAACTAACATATTCAGTTACTTCTAGTTTAGCGCGTGCTATTAAAGATGAAATTTAATCTTAACCTCAAATTTAAAATACAATAAAATTGTTTGCTACTAGCGCTGCCAACTAGAAAATTCGAAAACAAAGAGTTTTGTCTTGACAAAAGTGTACTTCTATATGAGACGAAGGGAAATGCACGGCTTTAATGATTTTTACGGCAAAAGAGAGCTCAGATAACAAACGGATTCATTAAATGGCGGCTTTTGGAGAAATTGAGTCTTCTGCTTTGGTTTTTCTCTAATTATACTTTTAGTATTTAGTTTCTTTACCAGAGATGGTTATTTTATCTAGAACGCTCACATTTAGCCATCATGTTTAAATTTTATGTTAGTATAATTCCTAAAAACCTTATTAGTGTTGAGGGTTGAGGAACCAATAAGGTTGGCCTGATTTGAAAATGAGGGCGTGGTTTAACATCCAGGAATAACCTAATTGGCTTCCTCGCATTATTTTCCCACGCTGTCAACTGATTTTAGCAGTGTCTTGTACTATACATGAGTTTAAATATGTGTGTAAAAATAAAATGAAGTATAAAAATTGCTTGCAATTTTTTATGAAACCTTTTACTCTTAAAAGAGTATTTTTTGAAATTATTATTTGCTAAAAGAATATCATACACATATAAAGCATGAATTAATGTATATTTATTTGAAAAGTTTTAATGTTTTGTCAGGTTTCTGCAACTGTTTTTGGACTGTTTTATTGTTTTTTAAGACACGTTAGTCAAACATAGAGATATTATTACTGGAAAGGGCATATCCATACCCTATCGCAATACTTTTAGAGACTTTAAATATTTTTTCTAGGATCAATGTAACCTCATTGCACCTCAATGTAAAACCTTTGTACAATCTTTGGGGTTTGTTATTTAATAAAATGTTTATCTCCAGACGGTGTATAATGTAAAGTTTATTGATTAGTTTTTAGGGAGTAAAAAGCACTTTTCACTCTAAAGGGAGAAAAAGTTACTTTTCACTCCCTTGGGAGTATTGGTTATCCGAGCCAATTATATCACTTTTTTAGGGGAGTGGTATTGTCTAAATTTATACAGGTAGTCAATTTTAGTAATTTTCCTGGGGGCTGCACCACCAAAATTTATAAGGGGGAGCCGACCAAAAAAAATGTATGGGCTCAAAATCCGTTTCAGGTCAAAATAAGTAGTTTGGAGCAATATTTTTTGGAGGCAGTACCCCCTAAATTTATATGGGGGTCCAACCCCAAAAAAATAGTATAAAATACAACAAAACGTATTCAAATAAAATCAACATCTGGTGTATACACCTTGGAAGTAAAATGCAATTTCCTTCTCGCAATTACCTTCTTCGGCTTCGCCTCAGGAGTTCATTATCATAACTCTCTCGGCTTTGCTTTAGGAGTTAAATACTTTGGTTCCCTCGGCTTACCCTTTAGGGACCAATTAACTGCTCAGGGAAATAATAACATACTTTACCTTCTTGGTGCATAAATAACTATTATCTGATTATAATAATAATCACATGCATTCAGGTTACTTTTTTGTCGTTTCAAATTTAAACAGTAGGGCCTCTCTAGTAATATTATCTATAAGAAGCTAACTAGACCAAACTAACACAAAGGAAAAATTAAAAATTATTTTTAAAGACGGGGCAGCTGTTTGGGTTAGGATCTCGAATAAAGATCTAACACAATGTAAGCGAATTTTAATTTTCAATATAATATATATATATATATATATATATAATATATATATATATATATATATATATATATACATATGTGACGATATTTGTTGCTCATTTTTAATTTTCTAGTTTAGCGGGCAAGGGAGATCTTTGTTTAGTGTTGCTGTCCAGTCGTCGAGTTGGCGACACTATCGTCAACCATTTTATACATATATATATATATATATATATATATATATATATATAATATATATATATATATATAATCATGATTAGTAAGTCCCCCTTTCAAAAAGTTCACCCCACCTCTACCCCTTTATGATTCTAACAACATTAGCTCAATTTTAATTTGGAAATTTGTAAAAAGAAAATATATTATTTTTTACTTTTTGTTTATAACCTTCTCAGAGAGGAAAATAATTGGAAATCATTGGGAGGTAACTTTTCCACTAAATTTATGGCCTGTTCATTTAATGTAATGATTGTAAGCATGCGCATATTGTTTTTGAGAAGAGTTTTATTATGGATTTAAAGGGATAATTACATTGAGAGAAGATACAAAAGCTTTTTACATAAACCAAAGAAAAGCTTGGTACCATAAATGTACATTGGTGACGTAATTTTTAGATTTTTTATAATAATTACAATTTCACGTAATCGTTACATTAAATTACTAAATTAATTAATTTTAAAAAAGTTGTAATAATTATGTGTCAAATGCATTATTTTTTAATTATTTCATTAGTGTTGTATAATGTGATTTAATGTAACATCACTAAAAAACACCTGCCGTTTGTAGGGTGCATGATAGATATGTTCTCCCATAAGAGGTGTGTGTTTGTATGGGTATCCAGAAATGAGTACACGGGAAAAATTACAGGAAAAAAAGTACAGGAAAAAAGTACACGGGAAAAAAGTACCCGGAAAAAAGTACACGGAAAAAAAAGTACACGGAAAAAAAATACACCGAAAAAAATCATACGGAAAAAAACTTCATGAAAAAAAGTACAGGAAAAAAATACACTGAAAAAAACTACAGAAAAAAGAAAAAAAGAAAAAAAGTACTAAAAACTGGTACGGAGTACCTCGGAACTTTTTCTCGTCACATCGGATTCGCTACGGTCATCCTCCCTGCTTTGGACTCATATCACTCGTGCTCAGAATATACAACCATTTCGAAAATCACAAAACGCGGAAAAATGTTGCCATCAATTTGAAATTTGGCACGCATGTAGCAGTTAATAAGAATAACATTTGTGTCAATATTCATCATCCATGCGAAGAATGGATCCTTCCATGTTACCTCCTCGAATGGAACGTTTCGAGGTACTCGTAAAAGATCCCTAACCCTAAATGAACCTAGGTTTGTGCAAAATTTAGGACCCTTAAATGTATTTATGTATTCAATATATGTTTCTGGTTTATGTTTTCAAGTGCAGGAAAACATAGCCCTGCATTGGAACACGTGTTGTTTCTAATTCAAACAACAGAAACTTGTCGTAGGGTTACGGCTTTACTATGGATTTATACATGGAACAGCTTCGCTTGGAGTTATGAGGTATCTTATGTATGTAACGTACGTTATACCATCTGTGGTATCTTCTATCTAAGAGAGTTAACAATAAGGGCCCAACGACGTGGACTACTTGCTAGGTGATCTATCACCTCTCTCTAATTACCATTACTATCATTTTTCTTCTATGCAGTTGTTAGAGCATTTGTATACAGTTATAAATTGTAATATCAATTAAATTAATGAAGATTTCAGTCCTTTTTTATTAAAATTTATTAAAAATAAATAGACGAAGAGCTTTCGCCCAGGGATCCTGCTTCTTCAGTTCTTAAAAATGAGAAAGTTTGAAAATTAATAAAATTTTAATGTTTTGTGTCACGTGTCTAACTTAGTAAATAAATGTTAGATGAAATTACAAAAAGAGTAAAGGAAAAATTAAGATTTTAAGATAACATTATACTAAATATAGTCTGATATTATATTTATAATAGATGTATAATAGTATTAAATTAGATAATATTTTTTAAATAAGTTTTTAATTTGGTATGTAGGGTTAGGTAAAAGAGTGGTAAGTAGGTAAGTTATTCGGTCGGTCAGTATCATTAGCAGCAATAGGAGGTATTCCGATAAGTCATTTTAAAGAATTGAAGAAGCTCAGGATCCCTGGGCGAAAGCTCTTCGTCAATTTATTTTCAATACATTTTAATAAAAAAAGACTGAAGTCTTCATTAATTTTATTGATATGCAGTTGTTCGACATGAAATCCTAAACTGTTTTCATATATACTTTAAAGGATAACTTTTACATGATTAAAACAATATCCAATAAATACCAAATAAAATAAAATTACTACCTTAACTATTAAGCAAAAACGACTAGGAAGGACAATTGTTTAAAAATACAACTCATACAGTACTAAAAGCGTTTAAATATTAAATTTAATATTTCTAACATTAAAAAAAATTACAAAACTTAAGTAAAACAAAAATAAGTAATTGTTCTTCATCACGCCACATCATTCCCGGACAGCTGTAATTAAAGTTATAAAATACAAAGATGCAGTAAAGTACAACTTTAACCAAACTAAGTATGAAACTACGGACTTAGATATGATGAATTATGATGATTACTTGTGGATCTTCATTCTCCGTTTAAGGGAAATAATGGAAAGGTCAGATTTGAGTTGTCCGGTAAGAGAATTGACCTATTGGGTAATTTCATTCGTTGAAGACAAATGAATTGCGGTGTGTAATGAGAGTATCAAGGTTAGGTAGAAGCGTATCCTTAGGTAAACTAATAAATTTAATTAAGTAAATTCTTTTTGTTAGTAATTGTTTAAAATGAATTATATTGTTTTAAAATAATTATAAGTTAGAACAAATATATTTGGCTATAAACCATACATAGCCTGGAGGAAGCCGTCCTCAATAGGAGTAAAAGTGGTACATGTTGAAAGGGCATACATTTTAATATTTGTAGGTCCGGTCTGCCTGAATGTGTAATGTACTCGTTGCAAATTTGTTTCTAACTACAAAGACTCAAATACAGGTAAACGTTGATACCACATTAACAGTTTTAACAAAAGGTAGGAGAAATTATAGATGAGGCAGGTTTTTATATAACAAAAAAAATCTGAGGTACCTCCTAACTGATTTTTGACATTGTCGAATTAAAAATACATTTACAAGTAAGGCAAAATAAGCTTTATTATCTGTCCAGGAGTATTAAATCTTTTGTCAATCTCTGAAGATAAACAATATTTCCAAACAACATATTATCCAAGTGAAGAAGGATTACGCGTTCTAATTAAATAGTTTTAAGGTATATCGTAACCGATTTTGGACAATGTTTAGTTAAAAATACATTTAAAAGTAGGGCGAAATAAGTTTTATTTATTATCTGTTCAGGACAAGGGTCTTGAATAAAAGGGATGACGCAATAAAGAAACATTTCCCCATGGAAGCGTAAGAGATAGAGAAATAGGAGCAAACTTACCTTCCTCATGGTTATAATGGAAAAAGGCGCCAAACGCAGGATTATGTAGCAAGGTTGTCGAGTTTACTTCTCAACTTTTTTCTGTGCTTCTCGTAATTGTTACATTTGTGGTGCTTGTTAAGTCATTTGTGCTTATTTAATTTTAAATTTTGGACTATACTTTGCTACTTCAGTGAGTGATAATTTAAGCGTTATAACCTTCTCAAGCAATAAACAATGGGAAACCATTGAGAGGTAAGTTTTTCTCTAAATTTTAAGACCTGGGCTGTTATGAGAATTGTAAGCATGCGCAGTTTGTACCAAGCATGTGCAGTTGGTTTTTGACGTGTGTTTCGTGTTGAATTCTCTCTATTTTTTGGTTTTCGATGGGGTCACTTTTGTGTATGGCAAATCGACTAAAAGTGTGTCATCCCCTTTATTCAAGATCCTTGGTTCAGGAGTAATGAATATCTTGTCAATCTTTGAAGATAAACAATATTTTCAAACAACATATCCAAGTAAAGAAGTGTTATTCGTTACCTAAAAATAAATTTCAATAAATGCTGATAATCAAGATTAAAAATAAATCTTGATTGAATGCTGTCCTGATTTTTGCCTTCAAGCGAGCAACATAACTCCAAATTTTACATCCATTTTTAAAAAATCGGGTACGGGGTACCTCGGATCTTTTCCTCATTATATAGGATTCGATTGCTCATCCTCCCTACTTCAGACTTGCTTTGCTCGTCCTCAGATAGTAAATACATACGTTTCATTCCCAGTGATCACCCTTCCAGGCACTGACCACTCTCGATGCTGCTTAACTTTTATGATCCAACAAAAATCATGGATATACTAGTCGCATTGAAATGTAACTTGTTGCACTTATCTATTACGTATAGAAAAAAAAAAATTGTACCGAATTTCAAATTAATTGGATTATTTTTCGATGTTTTTAAAAACGTATAGACAATCCATTTGATGAAAATTGAATATATGGTGATGATGAGATGAAACTTTGCACATATGTTAGTCTTATACATGGCTATAAGCGTATCTAATCTCAACCCGATCGCTACGTTATTTCGCGTATTATTTTTCAAAATTTTTGCTGAGTAATTTTTGCGGGTTTATGCGTTATAAAAAATATTTTCCGAATAGCACAACTAAGCATATAGACTGATTTTTGTACAATGTTTCAATTCTCTAGCATAAATAGAATAGAAGCAGCAATGATAACAGACACACACACACCCACACATATTATTATTATTATTTTTATTATTGATGATTGGCAGTTGGTTTCACTGCGACTGGAAGTCTATTGTACAATCCCCTCAATTGGTCCAGGTCAGAATAATCCTTTTCCCCGGACTAGGTCTAGGATCTTTTTGACCAGTGATTTATTGGTAGAGTCAAACTTGGTGAGAATGCTGCTACCAAATTTGGAGAACCTTTGATCTCAGAAGTATGTGAGATGCAGTTTCAGTTTCCGATTCACAGAGCCTACACACTGGGTTATCCTTAAAGATACCAATGGTATGGAGATGTTTTCGGAGGTGACAGTGACCAGTCAGCAGTCCAGTTACTGTTCTAAGGTACCTTCTATTTAGACTGAGGACGTCCTAAGTTAAGTTGGGACTGGGTCCTTTTAACATAAGTTTACTGTGCCTCATGCCAGAGGATTTGATCCAGTGGTGCAGGTGATTGGTTAGGAGCCAACCTTTAATTACACCCCACACACAATTACACCCACACATATACAGACAGACAACTTTAAAAATAGTACTTAGGATATCTTAGAAAGACTGATAACAGAAGTCCGCTGTTATCATGGTTATGTGCTTCTGTAGTTGATTATTGATTAAAATTCTAAAAAATCAGGGGAAATAGGAATCCAAAAGGGGAATATAAGATTGCCCATTTTTATTAGACAACATCACAATACATATACGCAAGACAGGTATTTTCGCAAACTTCCCAGGTTGCCAATTTAAGTTAAATTTGGAATTAGATCGGCAGTCTAGCCCAAGAATCTTTAGTTATAACAACTCGCCTTATAAAAAAAATAATATTTTACAATCCAATAAAACAGTGCAAATATTATAATTTATTTTTAAACAAAAACCTTAAGTAATTTATAATTAGAGTAATGCTAATTTATTTCCCCATTAAACTTTTACATCTATCTAGTTTTAAATTACAAAATTTTATAATAAACGGAATTAGCATACAAAACAAGGTCAGAGTGAATCTATTCCATCTCATTAAATAAGTCATCGTAAATTTTGATATTAAATCGCTTAAGTTTAATATGGGTGACCCTTGCTCTTAGTTTTTCACCTTAACGCTTGCATTAGGTAACTGGCTAAGGAATCCAAGATACATTATCTTTATAGTTAACAGATTTTATCTTTAGTAGACGCTTCTTTGTCCTTAATTTCATGGAGTTATTTATTGTCTAAACATTTAATAGAGAGTTTGGATATAGTTTAAATATAGTTCATATGGAACACTATTCCCACTACTAAATTGCAAGATAAATTATGTAAAAAAGAAAGATGGGCCAAAAAAATGAAAATTGAGATAAATTGGGGCGTAACTACTTTTAGAGAAAAATTCGGTTACGAAATTTACTGGAATATTTGTGTAATAGTTATTTTGGTATCTAATATATTGGAATTAAATATATTTTCAAAAATATTCAATATTAAGGTATACTTTAATATACATTTTAAAGAATTAGAAATCCTTTATCATTTTTACCAAAGTATAATAAAAAAATAAAGGATATTATGTAATGCACACAATCCTTTAAAAAGCTTATATTGTTTGCATAACAAATTCTTCTTAAATCGATACAGGAAAAACTCACTAACTTTTCCTAAAATTTATTTTACTTCACCTAGTAAAATCGTGTAGGATGAATATTGATGTGACAATATGAATGTGTAAATGAAGTATTGTGTTCACCCAAAAAACCGAAATAATGTCATTATGCAGTCATATATATGCCTGATATGGGTAATTAATTATAATTACCCGTTTCACCCATTTATATGAATTTAAAGTGATTTTAGTTATATTCCTTTTTTCTGTGTGAGTTGAAAAATAACACTTAGCAGAGTTTATACAACTTGAACATAACAAACTATATTGTACAGAATACAAGATTAAGATATTAAATTATGGAACCTATTTGACACAACTTGACACGACAGATTATTGAAAGTAAAATATATAAAATAACAAACTCAACACTTTCCCTCTTTCAATAGACTGTTTTGTCCAAGTTGAGCTAGAAGAGAAACCATACGTGGTTTATGTAGAGGCTTGGTTAATACATCAGCTAATTGGTCTTCTGTTGAGATTCTATTAATATTCAAATATCCATGTTGAACACATTCCTGTACGAAGAAGTGCCGAATGTGGATATGTTTTGTTCGACGATGAAGCTCAGGATTGTTTGCCAATTTTATAGCGGCTTCATTATCAACAAAGAGAACTGGAAAGCTGCTTAGGTTGGTAATTTCATGCAAAAGTCTCTTGAGCCAAATCATCTCTCTGCAAGCTTCGCTAGCAGCTACTACTTCAGCTTCGGTCGTAGATATAGCTACAGACGTTTGCCTCTGACTTAACCAGGAAATTACAGCGCCAGCGTATTTACAAACAACCCCAGTTGTTGATCTTCCAGAAGAAGAATCACCTCCAAGATCAGCGTCACTGTAACCTTCTAAGATACTTTCACTAGTACCTGATTTATATTCAATACCGTGATTTAAAGTACCTTTAAGGTATCGAAAGATTCTTTTTACTTTTTGTTGTCATCTAAACTTGGTTTTTCTAAGTTCTACTAACAACGCCTACAGCATAGGCGATGTCAGGTCGAGTGCCTACCATCAGATACATCAGCGCTCCAACTGCCTGCCTGTATGGAAAAATGTCTTCATCGATCATTTTCATATCAGCTTTCCCTGATTCAGAATTTCGATTAAAGGATTTTCAGGTGGCTGTTTAAGTATAGGAGTAGGAGCAGGTTTACATTCACTCATACCAAAACGCTCTAATATTTTAGATGTGTAGGCTTGCTGATTAATTTTGATACTACTGTCAGAATTTTGATGAATTTCAAGTCCAAGATAATAGTTAACATTTTTGGTCGTAATTTGAAACTCTTTACGCAACTCATTTTAAAAATATTTTTAATTTATCTTTATCGCTAGCAGCTACGAGCCCATCATCGACGTAGAGAGCAATTATAACTTTATCTTTCCCCTCTGAATAAAGAGACAGGGATCTGCAACAGACTCTTTAAAACCAGCTTGAATTATGAAGTCAACAAATTTTATACCAACATCTTGGTGCCTGCTTTAGACCGTACAGACTTCGAAATAAACGACACACTCTCTCGGTACCATCAGAATATCCTTCAGGTTGCTTCATATATATTTCAATTTTTCTTTTGCTGCGACGCTTAATAAAGTTCTAATAGTAGTCATTTTAGCAACAGGACTAAAGGTCTGGTCAAAGTCTTCGCCTTTCCTTTGTGAAAACCCTTTCACAACCAGCCTAGCTTTAAACCTTTCAACCGATCCATCAGGATTAGCCTTAACACGATAAACCCACCTGCAAGGGATTGCCTTTTTGTTTTCAGGAAGATCGTCAAGTACCCATGTGTTATTTTCATACAACGATTTTATTTCTTCATCCATAGCTTGACGCCAATCACTTGCTTCATTGCTTTTAAGCGCTTCACTGTAGGTTTCTGGTGTTTTTATTTTTGTTGCTACACTAGCTGCTACAAAAGCTACATAATCTTCAAATCTTTCGGGTTTCTTTAATTTTGAACGATCCCGAAGAACTCTATCTGATGTTGAGTTATCTTGATTTGAAGTTGACTGTTTTTCATCTACATTATTTTCTGCATCTTTGGTTGAACTTAGTTTTGATCTTCTGTATCTTCTTCCCAAAAGTTTTGTGAAAATATTTATTTTCCTGATCATTTTTGTTTTCAAAAAAGACAGGTTGGTGTGAAAATTTGGAATCTAAAGTTTCTTCTTTAAAAGTAACATCTCGCGATCGAATTAATTGGTTATTTTCTTTGTTCCAAATTCTATAACCTCCATATTCATACCCAATTAAAATTCCTTTTATAGACTTTTTGTCCATTTTCTTTCGTTTACATTTAGGAATATGAGCATAACATTCGCATCCAATTATACGAAAATGTTTAATACTTGGTCTCTTTTTAAACCATAGTTCATGAGGAGTTTTATTTTCAACACTAGAAGGTCCACTTCTATTAAGTACGTAAGCAGCTGTATTTACAAGTTCAGCCCATAAATAACGTGGAAGTTCATTGTGTGCGTGCATCATAGAGCGAGCACACTCAACCAAAGTCCTATTGTCTCTTTCACTGCACCCGTTGAGTTCAGGAGTATAGGGTGTAGTAAGACTTTGTTTTATGCCATTTTGTTCTAATATATTCCTAACTTCTTTATTATCGAATTCTCCGCCTCCATCACTGAGCAGCTCTCGGATTTTGACACCAAGATTTTTAGCAGATTTCAACATTATTTTTAGTTTTTCAGACACTTCAGATTTTTGTTTCATCAAGTAAACGTATCTGTATCTACTAAAATCATCTTTAAACAATAAAAAATCGATATCCCGTGTTTGAAGTTGTGAAAGGACCACATACATCGCTATGTATTAATTCGCCAGGTGCTTTAGCTCTTTCCCTAGTACCAAACTTCTTGCGATGAGCTTTTCCATAGAGAATCCTTCACAAACATCAGGAGTCAGCTTTAACTTTTATGTTAAGTTCTCTCTCAATGACCTTCTTGACATGTTTTTTATTTTGGTGACCCAAACGCTCATGGTAAAGTTGTAACAGATTCTGATCAGAAACAACAGAATTAAGATGTTCAGCTTTATTTTTCTTTTCGAGTTTAGGTATTTTGAAATCTATCTTATACAAACCTCCATTTCGTTCCCGATAACCCATCAAAACTACTTCTTTCTTAATTTTGAATTTACATGTCTTTGCATTTGAGATAAACTGACTTGATTTAGGATGTTTGTCTTGTGCAGACAAAACTGAGAACAAGTTCTTTTGAAGTTGAGGAACATACCAAACATCTCTAACGTCAGATTTTCCAAACATTATTAACCCTTGACTGTACACAAATATTTCCTTTTCCGACAGCTTTTAAAGTCTGCCCACTAGCCGTAGTAACTAAATGTTCATCAGTAAATTTGGTTAATGATTCAAAACAAATTTCGGTTATTACATGTAGAATGAGTCGCTCCATTATCGATATAAGAAATTAACTTCGTCTCGTTCCACCAAAGAAACTTCATTAGACATAGTTAATGACAATACATTTGGTACTTGTACCTGGTTTATTAGAATTATTTTTATAATTTTTTCTTTTAAACCATTTTTTGTTTTTATTTTTTCTGCAAGTACACTGCTCTTCATCTTCAGCTTTTTCTACAATTTCCTTTCCTTTAGGTTTGAATCTCGTAGCTAAAACTTCAGACTCTCTACATTATCACTGTTTTTCTTAGCAAGCGCTCTTTCGTGGGAACATAGTTGGCTAGTTAGATTATCAATTGTTCGTTCACTTTTCGGCATCAGAAGCCAGCTAGACTTAAAAAAATAATCATCCGGCAACGTACCTAAGATCTTACAAATAAGCAAAATATCTGGTAAACTATTTCTTTTATTACCTTCTTTTTCAATTTCAATACATAAATTAGTCCATAAATTTTTAATTTTTGATAAATGCGAAGCAATATCATCATTTGAACTCATTTTGTACGTGAAAAATTGCAAACATAGATCGTAGGTTTTGTCTTCAGTAGGTCCATCATATAACCTATGAAGCTCAAGCCAAACTTCTCTAGCAGTTTGAAAACGCATAATTTTTGAACATTTTCATTAGTCATATTGGTAGTCAAAGCTAGCACGCCTCACTGTCTGCCTTCAAAAATTTTTCGAGTTTCTTTTCAATACTCAGCAACGTCAGCACGAGTATCTGTAGTGTCCAAACTTACATCTAGAGCTGCTGGCTTTACCAGAGTACCTTGAACAACATCAAGGCCTCCTGTTATGTTCCTAAGTAAAAGTTGTACCTTATATTTCCAGGTTGCCCAGTCACTCCTTCCTTCTAAGCGACCGATATTATATTTAAAATTTTCCATCTTAAAAAAATTTTAATATTTCTGTTTTTGACATAAACTTGGTAAACAAAAGTTTAAAGAAAAAATTTCTTAAATATGTTTAAACTTCTTACCTATCACGCAGTCTGGAAGTACAGGGCCCATAACCAGTTGAAAAATAACACTTAGCAGAGTTTATACAACTTGAACATAACAAACTATATTGTACAGAATACAAGATTAAGATATTAAATTATGGAACCTATTTGACACAACTTGACACGACAGATTATTGAAAGTAAAATATATAAAATAACAAACTCAACAGTGTGCTATGTGTTTGTCAAACACATGTGTGTTAGACTAAAAATTAGACCTAAGGTCTAGTTGCTGTGTTTGTGCTATAGTGTTGAAATTAGCCTGAAAATACCATACAATGGCCTATGGTATGTACATAGGCAATTGTACATAGTTATGATTTTTAGTATATATATTTTACATAATATATTTAACTTATTCGTAATTTTAATAGCATTTTAATAGAATTAACCTCCCACTCTAAGCAGATTATGATAGGCGGCAGTTGATACTGTTGGGCGTGATATTTAATCTCTTCGCGGATACTAAAAAAATGTTTATACATTTTAATAAGCCTTCCAGATTAATATCACATAAATCTCACGAAATTTCAATAAATTAAATAAACTTCATGATTCCTTAACTCTCGGAAAACATACGACCTACGGAAATCTGATCGTGACCATAAACCCTAAAAGATTTCCGATGAACGTGTAAATAATTGTTCCGGTTGATGACCAAAATAATTGTTTTACATTGAAAATCAAAAGATCCCTATAGGCACAATACATAATACTGTATGTGCTGCTTATTCTTGCATTTTGATTGATATACAAAACAAACATTTATTATTTATAATCTTATGCAAATTGAATTCATTACCTTGCCTTTCCAGACGGACTTTTAAAAGTATTAATTGTATACAAAATAACGGTCTACACGAAAATTAAAGTGGTCGTAATGTTACTAAAAGTATTGAAGAAAAAAGATATCACGAATCATTTAATCAACAGATTAATTTTTGTTCCAAGGTTTAAAAAATAGTTTTGATGGAGTCTGTATTGATTTTTAATTTTCTCACTTTCTCTTGCTAGAAAAGGTATTGCGTCCATAGTAAAAATACACAAACCAATACCCCTCTTGAATTATTAGTTATTAAGGGTTATTAGGGGTATAACTTTGGAACTTTTATCAGACTATCTATCTGAACGTCAGTATACCACGCATAACGCTCGTTGTTTACAGCAAGCAAGAACTCGGTTTACGTAGAGTTCATAAGAAGCAAGAACACTAACTACGGAGAGTTTATAAGAAGCAAGGGCACTGAGAACACAGAATTCATAATAGGGAAGAACACTGACTAGGAAGAGTTTATAAGAAGCAAGAACACTGACTAAGAAGTGTTCATAAGAAGCATGGTCACTGACTAGAAGTTCATGAGAAGCTAGAAAACTGACTGCGAAGAGATCACGAGAATGGATAACACTAACTATGGATAATTCATAAGAGTTACCCCGCCTAATGCATTAGAATATGGTTCTCTAAGGAATAGCGATGTCCTTAGTGTAATGTGTAGCAACGTCCGAAGTAGAGTGGTAAAGTACAGAGGTAACGAGTACATGGTTTTTACATGTTTTTGAAGACAGAAGATCATTTAAAGTGATCGTGCCATCCAGATTTGACCAAGAATCGAAGTATAGCAATGTATAAATACAAATGGTAAAAATATATTCATACCCATTAGTAGAACTATAAAGGAGCTTCACAATTTTTTTGAGCTCTAGAATCGTTTCAATCCAAAAATCATTTATTAAGGTTCGTGATTTTATATATCTGAAAGCAAAAAGCTGTAAAATATTCCAAGAGATACCACACGTAGCAAAGTAACTGTAATAAAACTTCACCTCTGACATTCACATTGAAACGAAATTTGATGCAATATAATAAATGAGTTTAGAATAAAACAAGAAATAGGATATAATATTCATCTGGATGTGTTGTTTCTCACCTTTACAGCTGCTCTAATAGCTGATCCACGAAATCGCTTTGTCTTGATGTTACATGTTGCATCTTCAATACATTTATTGTAATCCTCAATATTTTTAAGTATATTACATTAATTAATGTATTGAGTATTTTGACAAATACAAATTTCTTATACCAAAGAATAAGAAATTCTGGCGCGGAGGTCCGCGAGCTGGTATAATTTCCTTTTAATTGCGTACTCTCTTCCTTATCAATCTATTTTTTGCTAAATTTATAAATTTAAGGTATTTGTTCAATAACCTAAGCAGTAGCGTCACAATTTAATGTTAAATTTTTCCTAATTTTTTTAAAGAAAAAGCGCATATTTATTCCATAGATTATACTGTGTTCGGCACAGTATTTTTGTACTCATTTGAAGCTCAGTTTATGCTAAGTTTCATCGCATTTTCTTTGAAAAATTCGAAAAAGTTAAATAATAAGTTTTGACGCTAATGCTCAGGTTATTGTACAGATACCGAAATCTTAAGCAAAAATTAGATTGACAAGCAAAGAAGCAAATATAATTCAAATATTTTTTTTTGAAAATACAAAAACAAGTATAAAAATATAAAAAGCAATACACAACAATGCAATAGATGAAAAATTCCTCAATCTTCCGTTGAGCCTTACAGTTTAAAAGAGTTCTTCATTAATGCAATTATAATTATTTTCATGAGTACGTGATGCACCGCATCACTAGTACATAATTGAACGATCATAAGAGACTTTTTAAAATAAAATAGTGTGGGACGGTCCTGCCAGAGTAATGGTTAGCACGTGGGTCTGTCACCCAGACAGACTGGGTTCAATTCCAGTCTGGGTCTCTAGGATTTTCATGCGAAGGATAAAATCACATTGTCCATCATCTTAATCTCGTAAATTACCGAAAATAAATTAAAATTCATAAACCAATCCTTTCACGTGCTGTCCTTCGAAAAGGACGATAAGCCAATGGTTCCGAGCCTGTGCGATGTTAGGTACTCGTAAAAAATCCAATGAATTGATAAAATGTTATTAAAATGTCACATTTATTTACTATTAAAATGTTTTTCCTCCTAATATTGTAAAAATAGAAGAGAAGAAAATGAATTTAAAACGCATGAAATAAAGACATCTGTTACACATAAATAAATATAAGTAGTAGATACATTTCAATTTAAAAGTAAACAAGACAATTAAAGACCAAAAGATCCTCGACATATTAGTATAGATGGAGCACTTCATTGAAAACTAAGTGATTAATAGGATTAAGCGTATTAACGTCTGTCAGGCCGGCAGATGCTCCTACCCAAGAAGATCAAGGGCAGTAGTTACGTTAAAACGTCCATTAGACGTCTGACTTTTACTAAATTATAGGGTACCACGGCATTATTTACCTGACCGAAATCACTAGTTAGGCGAATCAGTCAGTTAACAACATAGATGGGAATCCGTGAAACAATTTTATTGTTGCTAAGTAATTGCTAAGTCATAATGGATTAAGTTTTATCTTTAGTTATACTTCGTGGCAGATAGTTATGTTTACCTGTATTAATTTAACTTACTTAAAATTGACCTTATCATTTAGAATGCTTTAAACATAGTTTAATTTTAAACTATGAGGAATTTATATTTCCTTAATTTCTCATTTAGTTTAAACTTGCTAACAAATTTTAAACATAATTTTGTTCTCAAACTGATCCGTCCTAATTTGTCCAAAAAATGTTTGGGGCTATGAAATTAAACACCATATGGATGGAAATAAGATGATGCAATTAGTTGACCATATCTTTATAATGCAGAATTGCAAACAGATGGTTCAGCGCGGAGCCATATTTTTGCTCAAAAGTGGCCCATGCACAGACATTCATATTAACCATGCATAGAAATGTAAGAATGGCTATTTTATTGAATCTCAGGCTCGTATTCAAACACATTTTTCTTGCCTAAACTTAACATTTTCCTTAAGGGCTCCTTTAGGAAAATGTTAGGTTTAGGTAAGGAAAATGTTAGGAAAATATCTTTGAATACGGGCCTCAGTCTCGGATTTTTAGAGTAATCACAATAATTATATTATTTTATTAATCTATCCTTAAAGCAGATAGGTTGGTCCGTCATTATCCGTCATTAATCTTCTCTTTTCGATTTTTAATCATTCTCTTTTCCTCAATTAAAAGGTATATTGAAAATGTAGTGTGTTTTCAAAAAAATATGAAACCAGGATTAAAACCGAATTATTCGTTTCAGGTGTTTTCAGACCTCCTGATTAAGTTTCACGAAATTGTTTATCTGAATATGTGTGTGTGTGTGTGTGTGTGTTATTATCGTATCTCCCAGTGTATTTAAGATACAGAGTTGAAACTAGGAACAAAAAACATTCTATAGTTTTAGTTTAGTTCTATTCCAGAAAATATTTTTTACAACGTCATTAACCCGCCATAATAAGACAGCAAAAATTTCGAAAATTTATAAAGCGCTGAGCAATTTATTGATCGCATTTAGCCATACCTAAGGCTAACATTTGTGCAAAGTTTAATCTCAATATCAGGACTACTTCGATTTTTATCAAATAATAACTTGTATACGTCTTTTACTAAATTGTAAAAAAATCGAACAATAATACAATTAAGTTGAAATGCTGTACAAGTGTATCTCATCTTGTAATAAATTAGTATACTATATTTCGTTCTAATACGGCAAATATGTTATACGGGTTTAGTAGTATCATATAAGTTAAGCAACATTGAGTAATGTCAGTCCCTGCATGGCGATCGCTGAGAATAAAACGAATGTATTTAATAGGTGAGGACGAGCGAAGCGAATTCAGGGTGGCGAGGAAAAGCTTAAAGGTACTCCGTACCCGTTTTTTAAATATTTTAGGTATGTTTAAGCTTGTCAAATTACATATATTAACTCATAATTAAACTAGAATACACACGACTCAGATGTGATTTAGTCAAAGGTCTCATATCACAGCTCACCTATCCATGATTATTCTCCAGTAAAATACTATCATAAAAAGGTAAAGTATTGCCCTGAGCTTTTTTTTATTTTTGTTTCCCTTTCTCTTCGTTGTTTATAACCTTCCTAATAGAAGGTACTTTAAGATCAACTGCTAAGGCGTTATACTAGATCAGCCTGAGGATAGAAAGACCAAAAAGAAAAACAAAAGAGTGTCTGTCTTCTATTTAGGTGCCGAAGATAGGTGTCAAAGATCAGCTTGAGACTTTCAATTTTATTCACTTAAAATTATTATTTCATTTTTTTCTGATAACAGTAAACTAAATCTAATGAAATGTGCAACTACTGTTTTGGTTAAAAAAATATTATGGCCTATTAAAATACTATTCTATTTTGGCTAAAAGATTTTTAAGTTTATACTTGTGCTTAGTTAATTATTTGAAAGAATCTCGTTCAAATAATTCAAAGAATCTTTAAAAAAATAATTTGTATAAAGTAATATAAATTATATGTATAATGTATAAAATAAATATGTATAAAATAAGTATAAAAATAATACGTATAAAAACAATAATAATGACAAAATTTATAAAACGCGGAAAAATGTTATTCAGATCACTATAAGATCAGCAGTATCGAGCGAGGTCACTACCTGGATTGGTGACTACTGGGCAATAAAACAAGCAATTTTACTGCAAAATAAATTAGGTGATTTCTACATTCAGAACACGGCAAAGCAAGTCAAAAATGGTAAGGATGAACGTAGCAAAACCGATAAGAGGAAAAAAAGTTTTAAGATACTCCTAATGCGATTTTTTATCTTCTTTTAAAAAAATCGGGGTTTCCTCATCACATTGGATTCGCTACGCTCATCCTCACTACTTAGGACTCGCTTCTCTTGTCATCAAAATGTTCAAGTCATTGATATATACCGCTTCATGTCTTTGGACTCGCTTTGCTTGCCCTCTCATAGTAAATACATCCGTTTCATTCCCAGCTGTTGCCCATCCAGACACTAAACACGCTCAATGCTGATTAACTATTATGATCCCACAAAAATAATAGATGTGCTAGTCACGGATGATTCCGGTGACATCTCGGTTTCGGTATTTTTGCAAACAAAATACTTTTCCCATTTACCTATGGTATAAATGAGGAAAAGTAAAAATCTATTTGTAAAGTATTACCTATTTTATATTTGGTACAGTTTTGATGAAAATATAGTGACCGAAGTTTCAGGAATAAAATAGAATGGTTGGGTTAAAAGTTAAAATAGTGAAGTGTACGATAAGACACACGGCTAAAATCAGTTGACAGCGTGGGAAAATAATGTGAGGGAGCCAATGAGGTTAGTCCTTGATATTAAACCACTCAATTCTAAATCAACCCAACTTTGGTTTGCCATTGGTTCCTCAACACTTTATTCCCGCGCTGTTAACTAATTTTAACCATGTGTCGTACTAAAACTTCACAATATAAACATTAATTATGTCAATACAAATTTAAAATCAGCCTTTTCAGACAAAAGAAGTTACCTCATTTGCTACCACTAGCATCCTACGTTGAGTATCTGTCCAACACCTGAGCATCTGGAATAGTACCTTGTTCGCATTCTCCAAATAGGACACAAAAATTTGTATCCAGTCCCAAAAATTAGGTGCCACTGCAAAACAAATAAATTATTTATTCGTTAGTTATCAAATGTTTATCTTGTGAGCCACTTCGGACCACTTATTGTACTGACCAGGACAGAACAAAAAGACGAGGATCACTTTCTCCACTATCTTCTCCACATTCTCGTACATCCAACCAAAGGATATCATAGGTAATTTACACACAAACCGTCATTTTTTACCCGATGTTTATTTTTTAATGTACCCGACAGTGGGAAATGTTGATGGGTTGACAATGATTGTACCAGATACTGCAAGTTTGATTCCATATTGATTTCTTCAGTATTTTCATGTGAGGAATGAAACTTCTTGTATATGTCGTCCTTTGAAAAGAACTTCAAGCCTCAGATTCCAATCGTTAGTTATGTTTGGTATATGTATAACTCCAATTTGGTTGATAGTGCCAAGTTAAATACAGTTTGCCCTATGACTCAAAGAGTTCGTATTCTTAGAAAGGAGCATTTTGTTGATTCTACTTAACGCTATAATAAATTTTCTGGAGGCCAGATCTTCTGAGTATGAGACAGAAAATACCTTTACTACATAAAGTTCAGAAAACTACAAGTCATAAGGGCTGGAAAAATATGACACTGTTCTAATGAGAAGAGATTTGGAGGAGATTCAAACAATGTCTCATAACAATTTACGCCTTACTTGCGCAATTTATCCTAAGAAATTCATCGTTAAAATTACACATAAATGTCTAATACAAAAGCAAAAATGGTTATGCCTAATTTTAAGTAAATGATTTTTCTTTTCTTTTTCTTAGACATTTCAAATAAGGATAAATTTACTTTTCTCAGGTAGAAAAATACATTTTATTTGAGAATTTCATAAGAAAAGAAATAAAAGTAGATAAACAGAATTAATAATACTAGGCCATCATAACAATACTAACATTAAATATTAGAATCGAAATATTTAATATATAGTATTATTATTATTAAATAAGAAAATAGTTTTATTTTAGCGATTTCTTTCAACTGACCATTAAAACTAAAAATAAAAGATTTGAATGTTGCAACACTTTGACGTCAAAACTGAAAATATTGATCTGATAGTAAAGTAAAAGATCACATCATACAGCGTGCAAATTTTTGCACAATAATCTGATGTAAAGGTCAAACGAATCAAAGAGCAAAACAAAAACCATCCAACTGTGTGTTACATGCAATTGAAAAGTACGTGAATTTAAGTTTTGAATTTAAATTAAATTTAAATACAGACAAATAACGACAAAGAAGATAATAATAAGGAGAATAAAATTATTTTAGGTTTTGAATAGTTAAATATAAGTGATTGTAGATTTATTTTTGATTAGTAATTATATTATATTTTGAATTAAGGTTCGATGAAATATGAGCTTAATTATTTTTTTACGGACCTTGCTTTCTAAATTAGTAAACAGTGTTAAATTTAAATGCATAATCCATACGGATCAGCGCGATTCGTATAAAGCAAGCCCGGTAAAATTAAAACCTGAGAAAGGACGTCGACTCTGTTTCAAATAGGGGGGCAAAGAAGAGGCCGTGCAAATTATACAAGAAGCTCGAGAAAAATGCATTTAAGGAATTGATTGTACCTTAAAACACGATTTACCTACAAAACAAATAATCTAAGGAGAAAAATTAAAAATTGTATCATCTATTTTAGGGAGTAGCAGATTAGATTATAATATATAAATTTAAAATATAAATATAAGTTAAGTGTTTGGGCGCTTAAGAGACAAAATGAAAATTTAGATGTTATGTTTAAACAATAATTATAAATCCACTCTCTCTCGAAATCGTTTTTAATTACTTTTAGGATGCTCATCAGTCTTTCTTTTGACCTTTTACAAAATATGTATTATTATTATTGATATGTATTTCGATTTCATTTACCTGAGTTTTTGGCCCTGATCTTTTCTTTTAATCTTTGACTTAGTTAGCCTAACTATTAATTTTAATAATTTGAAAATGCTTTGTGTAATGAAGATTGAAATATTGTTTAAATATAACATCTAAATTTTCATTTTGTCTCTTAAGCACCCAAACACATAACTGATACTGATTATGGAGACCAATACAGATAATGTACATAATATAAAATAAAAAGTTCTTTATTAACATTGAAAACCAGTTGAGAAAAAATTGTTAAAAACATTTACTGTCAAGAAGTTAACAAA
The DNA here is from genome assembly GCA_018340805.1 of Microvelia longipes. Lineage (NCBI taxonomy): Eukaryota > Metazoa > Arthropoda > Insecta > Hemiptera > Veliidae > Microvelia > Microvelia longipes. The sequence goes on along the minus strand of JACMZG010000008.1, from coordinate 11,589,079 downwards.
GGCTTTGCATAAATATTCTGCAGTAATAGAAATCACAAAGGCAAAAACTAATCACTTTTCTAAAAGTTCGTTTGCATAGCCGAAAATGTGTATTTATGCTGATTAACCGTTCGTCCTCTCTTGGGCAACTTAGATTTTTAGATGGTTGGACCCCTCCTGATAAATTATTATCGCCCCCTCACAACGTCCAGCCAATGCTTTGGCTCTATAATTTCAGACTAGGATAAATATTTGAATCGAAGTATTTATGAATAAATTAATCAGTTCCTTCCTTTCAGAGAACTTGATTTTTTTATGGAAGTTGTAAGTTTTATTCGAATCAGCTCAGCTGCCAGACCTGTAACAGGGCAGGTACAGATAACTCCTCACATACATACTTATTTTATATATGTATACCATTATATATATGACACAATATAATTGTGCGAGAGACACCTAGGGTAACAAGCAAAATGCAATGCTACATCTGGAAACTGTTCCATCATTCGACATTCGTCATCATTGATGGCTCAACAAAATGTCATGTCCCATTCTGTTTGTTACGTCTTATTGTTACGTCTTATTCATCAGGATACCGACAGAGCCTGAACCTGAACTAACGCAAAATTATATTCACTCAACTATTTATGTTTTGCAAAACTCGGAGGTATCAAATGTTATACATTTACATGTAAGATTATTATGTTTTGTTAAGATTATTATGTTATTTATATCTAGATATAAACTCGTATATATTTTTGGGTTCTCTATGTGCAGAAGCGTGGATATTTTAGTACAAAAGTATAGGTGTTAATTTTTTATCACAATTTTTCACCCTTCTAGATGTATAAGAAATACATGGGAGCAAAAACTATATAATGATATAAATATTTCTTTTTTATTCATTATAAAAAATCAAAAGTTAAAATTCGTGTTATAATATGAATATTATTATTGATAGATTTACGATCTCTTTGTGATTTAGAAGATCAAGGGTTAGAACTACCCCGGGTTTCGAAACAGTTTGACCAAAAGGCTTTGCGTTGGCAGCAATGGAATCTTCTAACAATAGGGTACCATTGTAACAAATATTAGTAATTAATTGGGATATAAAGTGTACGAGGTACTGTACATACACTCAAAATATTTTTAACTGGTATTTCGAGAGAATAAAATCGTGAAACAAAAAACTATTGATCTCTAACCTGTAATAAGAGTCGTATAAATATCCTATTTTTTAAATATCTGTCAATTCTTACAGAAATGTTTTGATTTAATTATAAAGTCCCAGATGTTCGTTTTTAAATAAATTCATGATACATGAAGAACTTGTCAAACATTTAGCTACACTTTATCTTGACCACTGTGCTAGCCACAGATGTGGTTGAGCTTGTTAGACTTAAAGCTCTTCAAAAATACTATTTTCAAAGATTTATATATTTTTCAACAAACATTCAAAGAAAAATGATCCACTTATGAAGTAGCGGTCATAAAGGTTTAAGAGGGGAAGACCAACTGATGAAGAATGTATATATATATATATATATATATATATATATATATATTATATATATATATATATATATATATATAATATATATATATATATATATATATATATATATATATATATATATATATATATATATATAGTTCCTGGACTTTTCTATGGGACACGATGACTTTCTTATATCCCTGAATTGGTTATGAAATATGTGTGACGTCATTAACCCAATATTATGACACAGCGAAAATTTAAAAAATAAACTTAATAAAGATATTTTATGGGGCTGAAATTGCAGCACAAACATGTATCACTATGTATGGTTAACAAACATACGAAGTTATACTTTATTATTTGTATTAGTTCCGGTGTATCAATTAACATAATAACATATTGCAGTCCAATAACGTTTCAGGCAGTATACCACTTATATAAACTTATAGAACAAATTGATATAGGACAACAACCATCTGGCCGCAAAGTGGCCACTAGAAGGTGGGTGGGCAGCTAAGTGCCCTGCGCTGATGTCGCCTAGCGGCTCAGAGGCCGAAGCTTCTTGTTTATTTTTGAACTTTGAAGGCCTGTAACTTCTTTACGTAACTACTCTTTGTAAGCACGACATATCTTCATATAGCGAAAACATAAAGAAATAGGAGTCATTATATAAAGCTACCTTAGTTTTACTTTGTTAGTCTCGAAAATATATATTTGTTATTATATTATCTTATATCGTGGCAGAACTCCATTTATTCAAACTGGTAATATGACAAACTGATATAGGACAAAAACCATGATGTTATGATTACATGGTTGTCCACCTGTAACCGCAAAGCAAACAACACAAACAAAAACTGTGACGCAACGCAAACAAACGACTGTAGCCGCAAAGCAAACAACACAAATAAAATCTATAACGCAACGCAATCAAGCGACTGTAGCCGCAAAGCAAACAACACAAACAAAAACTTTAATGCAACGCAAACAAACGACTGTAGCCGCAAAGCAAACAAAATAAACAAAAACTGTGACGCAACGCAAACAAACGACTGTAGCCGCAAAGCAAACAACACAAACAAAAACTGTAACGCTACACAAACAAAAACTGTAATGCAACGCAAACAAACGACTGTAGCCGCAAAGCAAACAACACAAACAAAAACTGTAACGCGACACAAACAAAAACTGTAACGCTACACAAACAAAAACTGTGATGCAACGCAAACAAACGACTGTAGCCGCAAAGCAAACAAAATAAACAAAAACTGTGACGCAACACAAACAAACGACTGTATCCGCAAAGTAAACAACACAAACAAAAACTGTAACGCAACGCAAACAAACGACTGTAGCCGCAAAGCGGCAACAGTCGTTTGTCGACTGTTGTTTGAAACTTTTGAAATTTTTTCTTCGCCACAGAGAGTTTCTTTGTCGTGTTAAAGACCAGAACTTTTTAAGAAGATTAAGTAATTATGTAATCAGTTGTTTACTGTGTGTGCATCTGGATTGGTGGACTTGGTTGATGTTTCAGATACACTTAGACTTTTGTACCAAGTTCGAGAAGCAAGTTATGCACTCACTGATCCCTGTCCAAATCAGAGAGTGTATATAGTCGCTAATCTGTTTCCTTTGTCGAGACCTATCCACAGCTGGACAAGGGTAACCTAGAGATAACCACAGTACGGTTTGGTGTAACCTACTGATAAGAACCATTTTCTAAACAAAAGATTTTCCCCATGTATTAGCATAGGACAAAATTTTTAGGAGGTGTTTTTTAATATAATTTATTGTATTTAACTCTTGAAATGTTATGAAATCGAAAGTTGGACATCTCTATATTTACGTTAGGAAAGAAAACAAGTGTGGTTTGTTCGATTTTTCCGAATAAAATACGGTAGTGAAATGTGACCTTTTTTTGTGCATTTTGGACTCTCCGTTTTTTGACTTTTTTTAATATAATTCATATTATTTAACTCTTGGAATGTTATGAAATCGAAAGTTGGACATCTATATTATCGAAAAGAAACAAAATGAGTGAGGTTTAGTAGATTTTTCTGAAATAAATACGGTAGTAAAATCTAATGTTTTTGTTTACATTTTGCACTCGTTTGTTTCTGGTGTTTTTGTACTATTTTTGACTTCTTATTAAGATAATATCGTATATTATTGGTTTCAACGACAAAGGTAATTCGTTTATACTGAAAGAAGTATGTATATCAGCATTTGTGGTATGGAATATTAGTAACTTTGTTGATAAGTTGCTCAAGTCACTTCTGTGCATTGATGCCGTGCATAATTTAAGTGAAATGTCAACATCTTCTATTCATTTGTATAATCTAGAAGACGTGCATGCTAGATTTTTGTTAATTAATAAAGGATGCATGGAGACATTGGCACAAGTTGAATCAACTTCATGCATAAATAATTACTGTTGTAAGATGTCAATGTCATTTACTCAATTTATGTTAAAAAACCAAATAATCTGTCAATATATAACTGTGCGAGAGACACCTAGGAAGTATAACAAGCAAAATGCAATACTACACCTGGGATTTGTTCCATCATTCGACATTTGTCTTCATTGATGGCTCTACATAATGTCATGCCTCAAGTTTCGTCACGTGTAACTTATCAGGGTGCCGACGGAGCCTGAACTCACTGTAACCTTTGATTAAAATTCCAAAGAATATAATGTGAAGTATTTACTAGAGATGAGCGGTGCTCTCTTACCACCATCATGCTTGGTAAGCAAAACATGTATCATTTGATACTACCGAGTTTTGAAAAACATGAATACTCCCACAATATAACTGATCGAGAGACACCTAGGAAATTTAACTTGCAAAATGCAATGCTACAATTATCTATGTTCATAAAATGATATTGTAATGTCAAACTTTATGACTCATAACAACTGCGAAGCTATGCCCACCTCAAGAAAGTCAAGTTTCATCACGGTGAAGCCTTCACGAGCATCTGTTGCAACCTTCGTGCGACTGTAGTCAAACTATTTTATTCTTAATTAGGATTTAAACTTGTATTAAACCTTTCTTTCATTGTTAAAATTTATATATAATAAAATTTAGTGAAATTGATTCTTTTATTTTATTCTAATTTCTCTACGACCTACACCAATTTAGGAGGTTTGTCATATAGGTGCCTGGGCCACCCTAAATCTATAAGATCTGATATACCTTAGCTTGAGCTTTGTTCAGTCCAACACATACCTGACTGAGGTGTCCATCAGTGTCAAGGCAGACAGCATACAAATTTGTGATAATTATTTGTTGTTAAAAATAGTTTTCTTGTTTTTTGAATCGAGAGAGGCATCACATGTGTGGTTCCCAGACTTCTCAGGATATATGAATGAATTTTTCTTGTAAACCTCATTACCTCAAATAGCTGATGCAATTTTAAACTTAACCAGCAAAAAGACTACAGCATTTGAATATTGTGTAAATAGTGTAATAGAATACTGCCTCCGTGGCCGAGGTCGTTAAGGCGTTAGTCTTTACACTGACCTTTGATACCATCCCAGGTTACGCTCTCAGTTGATAGAAGATTATTGTTTAATATATTATCGCCAATTTTTGAATACAATTTGAGCGTAACGGTTGCTACTACCACCCGTAGTGGTTCCCGCAGGGGTTATCACTGATGAGCTACAAAGCTCTAAACGGGCATTATTATTATTATTTTAGGGTAATAGAATACCGTGTTTCTATTTGCGGATATAGCAAATTTAATGAAACTTGAGATATGACTTCTAATGTAATTCACATTTATAGTTCATGGCACCTTCCTCTTCGCCAGGTTTTATTTATAAAGACTTCAATTATTGAGAGGGTTATAATATCACAAACTACAAAATGACAATTACAGTATCCACAGAAGCTATCTGCATTTGATTACAGTAGGTATGACTGATCCTTTTTTCAGTCTAAATCTTTTTGTGGTAGAACATTATGAATTCTAGTAGAATCTAAAATTTCAATTTGATAATTTTATATTGTTAGAAATGTGCAATACTATACTAATAATACTTACCTGAACATAAAAAAAGTATCAGAAGAAAATTGAGACGATTCCTCCAATTTTTATGTATACATGATAAGCGAAAAATAGGGCAGATATCAATCATGAGTCTGTTTAAATTGTAGAAAAAAATTGAGTAGTCATGAGTCTGTGTTTTTGAACAATTCCTTTATTTACAAGTATACATACAAAATGAAAAAGGAATACAAAAAAGTTAACACAAAAGTATACAAGTAACCCACAAGGCAAAGCCTGGGGGGGGGGTAGAAATTGTAGATAAACAGATCTTTCAATGAGAAATAAAATAGTGATGTGCCAAATTTACTTTTAAACCGATTTTATATGAGTCGACTCAACAGATAATCGACTTAAGTCGATAGTTGATCCAAATCGTTTGATCTGATTGAAGTTGATTTGGTTCAATTCAACTTGATTCAACTCAAATAAATAAAAGCTGAAGCAATAAGTAGAATTAATTTGACATGAGTGGGTACAAGCTGACATAGGATATTTAAATCAAAACTAGTCAAATGATTAACTTGGGCCAACTAAAATTATTTATTCAAGTTAACTTAATTAGTCTTGTACCGACAGGAATATACATTCTATAAATGTAAAAATAAAAACAAAGCATACTTGAGTTTATTTAAATCAGACTTAAGCCCATATGAATCAACTAATGTCTACTTCAATCGAGTCGATAGGGTCACCCTGGCTCCTATATGACAAACCTCCTAAATTGGTGTAGGTCGTAGAGAAATTAGAATAAAATAAAAGAATCAATTTCACTAAATTTTATTATAATATAAAATTTTAACAATGAAAGAAAGGTTTAATACAAGTTTAAATCCTAATTAAGAATAAAATAGTTTGACTACAGTCGCACGAAGGTTGCAACAGATGCTCGTGAAGGCTTCACCGTGATGAAACTTGACTTTCTTGAGGTGGGCATAGCTTCGCAGTTGTTATGAGTCATAAAGTTTGACATTACAATATCATTTTATGAACATAGATAATTGTAGCATTGCATTTTGCAAGTTAAATTTCCTAGGTGTCTCTCGATCAGTTATATTGTGGGAGTATTCATGTTTTTCAAAACTCGGTAGTATCAAATGATACATGTTTTGCTTACCAAGCATGATGGTGGTAAGAGAACACCGCTCATCTCTAGTAAATACTTCACATTATATTCTTTGGAATTTTAATCAAAGGTTACAGTGAGTTCAGGCTCCGTCGGCACCCTGATAAGTTACACGTGACGAAACTTGAGGCATGACATTATGTAAGCCATCAATGAAGACAAATGTCGAATGATGGAACAAATCCCAGGTGTAGTATTGCATTTTGCTTGTTATATTTCCTAGGTGTCTCGCACAGTTATATATTGACAGATTATTTGGTTTTTAACATAAATTGAGTAAATGACATTGACATCTTACAACAGTAATTATTTATGCATGAAGTTGATTCAACTTGTGCCAATGTCTCCATGCATCCTTTATTAATTAACAAAAATCTAGCATGCACGTCTTCTAGATTATACAAATGAATAGAAGATGTTGACATTTCACTTAAATTATGCACGGCATCAATGCACAGAAGTGACTTGAGCAACTTATCAACAAAGTTACTAATATTCCATACCACAAATGCTGATATACATACTTCTTTCAGTATAAACGAATTACCTTTGTCGTTGAAACCAATAATATACGATATTATCTTAATAAGAAGTCAAAAATAGTACAAAACACCAGAAACAAACGAGTGCAAAATGTAAACAAAAACATTAGATTTTACTACCGTATTTATTTCAGAAAAATCTACTAAACCTCACTCATTTTGTTTCTTTTCGATAATATAGATGTCCAACTTTCGATTTCATAACATTCCAAGAGTTAAATAAATGAATTATATTAAAAAAAGTCAAAAAACGGAGAGTCCAAAATGCACAAAAAAGGTCACATTTCACTACCGTATTTTATTCGGAAAAATCGACAAACCACACTTGTTTTCTTTCCTAACGTAAATATAGATGTCCAACTTTCGATTTCATAACATTTCAAGAGTTAAATACAATAAATTATATTAAAAAACACCTCCTAAAAATTTTGTCCTATGCTAATACATGGGAAAATCTTTTGTTTAGAAAATGGTTCTTATCACAACTGTTCTTCTCGTTCTTCTTTACGTTTCTTCGTGTTTTTTATGATCTTCTTAGACAGAATTGCCAACTATGAAGCTGAAGTCCAGCTGTCTATTATAGGTCAACAATAATTCAACTGTAACACTAGATAAATGTGATAATGATCTAAAAAAATGGAATCAGAAGGCCTAGCGAAATCGACCCTTCCCAACTTCTTTCTCCCCACTTCCGTCGTCCGAACAACCTCATAGTCCTTATTTTATTATGAATATTCGCAAAACTCATTGTATTTAGTTTTATGTTATTTAATTTTTATTAAATAATTTAGTTTTTTATTGAGCAATTAATTATTTAGTTTTGTATTTAGTATTTATTTTGTTTTTTATTTAGTTTTATAAAGTTAAGTCATAAAGTAAAGTACTTTGTATTTAATTTTATGAATTATTTGTTTGCATTAAGTTTTATTTATTTTTGTATTTATTTAGTATTTATTTAATTTCATAAAGTATTCATTGGTTTCATATTAAGTTTTATTTAGTTTTGTAAGTAATTTTAAAAATCAATAGAGTGAGTAAACTTCCTCTTTTCCTTTGGGGTTTTATTAAAATTTTAAAAGTTCCTAATACTACAATTATTTCTACAGAGATTTTCAAAGAAAATCTTGAACAAATACACTATGACCCCTTTATCAAGATAATTACTTATTTAAAAATTTGTGAAATATTTAATACTTTTTGAATATTTTTGAAATTAATCGTATTCGTGAGGTTTGCTATTGAATGTGTCATTAGTTATTTAGAATTTTGATAATTGCCTTTAGAGCTTCTGTAAAACAAAGTCGTAGCTGGAGGCCAAGCAAATTAGCAATTGCTTTTAAGAAATGGATTGTGTGTTTTTTAATCAAAGTATACGACTAACCCGTCAAAGTATACCGTTCGATTTCGGCACCGGAGGTCTATGCTATGCTCTAAGATTGTATGAATAGTATTTGTATTAAAAAGATTTCGCCAACTTATATTAATTCTTAGAGTGTAGTAAATGCAACCCACCTGAGGTGGTTCCTGCAGGGTGAATACCCTGATGGGCCGAAAGGCCCTAAAACGGGCATTTTATTTTATTTTTATTTATACGATTAACCTGTAAAATGTTATTTGCTTCCTTAGAATAACTTCTTTCGAGCATAAAGATTCGTTGAAGGCTGTGTTTAATAAAAATGAAATAAAAAAATTGGGTACGGGGTGCCTCGGAAATTTTCCTCATTACATTGGATTCGTTACGCTGCTCCTCCCTAGTTCGGACCCGCTTCGCTCGTCCTCAGAATATACAAATCGTTAAATTTATATATCAACACTTCTTCGAACCCGCTTCGCTTAGATAGTAAATACATACATTTCATTCCCAGCGGTCACCCATACAGGCACTTACCACGCTCGATGCTGCTTAATTTTAATGATATAACAAAAATCATTGATATACTTGTCGTGTTGAAACGAAACTTGGTGCCCTCATTATTACGTAAGGGTTTACACTTGTACCAAATTTCAATTCAATTAGATTATTTTCCGATTTAAAACGTTTTAAAAAACGTATACAAGATGTTTGATAACAATTGAACTAATGCTGATAATGAGATGATACTTGACCCATATGTTAGTCTTATACACGGCTACACGCGTCCTCAACTCACAAATTGATCAGGACATTTTACCGGGTTTTATGATATTTCAAATTTTTTGCTCAGTCATTATTGTGGGTTAATGACGTCATAAAAAAATATTTTTTGAATAGCACAACTACGCCTATAGACTGATATTTATACAACGTTTCAACTATTTAGCATAAATACACTGGGAGCTACGATGATTACAAAAACACACTTATATACAGACAGCTTTGAGAAAACTACTCAGGAAGTCAGTTATTTCCGGTGTCCTCCCGGTTTCGGAATTTGTTGCAAATAAAATACTTTTCCTTTATAGCTACGGTATAAATGAAGAAAAAGTAAAAAACTACCAATTCATAATTCATCTACACAAGGAAGTGTTCTAAAAAAGGTAATTTGTTGAAGACAATACGTTTTGAAATACTCTCATGTCATGTACATATTTGTCATTCTATTATGGCATTGACAATGGCACATAATTATTCAAAATATGATACTGACTTAGTGGCATGGATGGAACCAATTCTATTATTGGTTAGCCATAATTATACAATACTTATTCTTTGGGTTAGTTTTGACGTCACAAACGTTGAAAAGTCACAGTGTTGAACCGATCACCAACCAACCGAAATAATTATAATTTGTAATAAGTCAACATTGTCTGTTGTTGTTGATTTAACAATCATTTTAGCATATGGAATACTATTTTAAGCAATTTTAGGATACTAATTTAAACAATATTAAATTGAAAGTCTAAAGGATAATATGGCAAACGTAAGGCTCTAGGTAGTAATAATTTGAAGGTTATATTGTGACCATACATGGAGTTGTTGAAATTAAAGAAGAACATTATAGTTTAGGAGTTCCAAAGATGTTTTTCTCGTGTTATGTAAAATATTATCTTAATTTTCTTTGGTCCACTCTAAGAAGAAAACAAAACCAACGTTTTGCTTTTACAATTGGAGGTATATTTTTAAAGAAGTGTAAGTGAATTTCAACCAAAAAAAAACTTTTTTGAGTTTAAATTTGAGGTGATACGGTTGATGGAAAAATTCTATCCATCGAAACATACCTTACGCATAGTTTTCTATGGCCAAAACTGCACACAAAAATAAATAACTTTTTACTCTTGTAAGATTTTTTATATTTCTATTATTTCGTTAGAAAAATAGAAATTTCGCTAGGTCTGTATTCTAGATTTCTCCAATTTTGGTATTTTAACGATAAAACCTGAAATTTTGTTCAAAATTAAAATTAAAGATATTTTTGAAAAATAAACACATTCCTTATTGACTTTAATTTTGGTGTTTTTACGTTTACCCAGAGCTGTATGACTTATGGCTTGTCGAACTCAAAAAAGAACAAAAATTTTATGGATTTTTTTGTCAATTTGCGAGACTTTTTTTTAACTTCATGGATAATGGTCTGGCTTGAATCGCATTTACTCCTAGAACATATTTATCCTATAAATTATACACTACACGACACAGCACCATACCCTGTCACTTGAAGTTTATGCTTATTTTTAGAGCATTTTAATTTTAAAAAATCAAAAAATGAAACAAGTTGAGACGCTACTGCTGAAGTTTTTAAATATATGCTGAAAACTTATATATTTAAGTTTATATATACATTTTCACGAAACGTATTTTTCGGGGTTAGGGGCCTCTAAAACGGATTTTGGACACACTTGCAGACGGTCTTCTTCCCCACGAGCAATCTCAATAGCAAACGTTTTAATGAAAATTAGGGATTAAGTTTGTTATTACTTTAAAAAATCTAATTCAGGGTAGAAACTTTTCCTCTTCACATAGGATTTGTCACGCTTATTATTACTACTCCGGACCATCCAGCCTGAACTGATGTTGTCTGTCTTGCCACACTTTACTTTTATGATTCAACAAAAATCATATTTACTTGCCATACTGAAAAGAAACTAATTATTTATTAAACTTACTACTTATTTAATATTTAAAAAGATACATTATGTTCAATTTCTACTGAGTTGGATTATTTTTCAATTTCAACATTTTTTTTAAAAAACATATACATGTCTCAACAAGAACTAATGCGATGAAACTTGGCACAAATGTTGTGTTGGTCTCTTACATGAATACATGCGTGTCAAATTTTTAATCGATCAAAACATTTTCCTGCGTTATATATTTTTTATAATTTTTTCTGTTCATTACCGGTTTTAAAATTATTTCTGAGGAAGCACGAATTGACCCAAAGATTAATTTTTGTACCAAGTTTTAACTTTCCAGCATAAACACCCTGGGAGCTACGACGATCACAGATACCACATTCTGACACTAAACTTTGTAAAATCTGTTCAGGAGATGAAACGGATGATTTGGGTGAAATACCGGTTTATATTTTTTAGCAACCACAATACTTTTATTACATTTTGTACGGTATAAATGAGGAAAAGTAAAAACATACTAATATACAGGCAGCACTTGCAGCCGCAAAAAAATCGATAAAGGATTTTGTAATTGGTAAGGCAAAAACACTTAACAGCCGAAAAAATGTCAATAAATTATTATTTCCTAGCACAGGCAAAACACTTTCCAGCCGCATAAATGCTAATAAAGGATTATTTCATTAATAATAATAATGATGATGATCCTGATGAGCCTTGCGGGAACCACCTCGGGTGGTAGTAGCAACCGTTACGCTCAAAGTGAATTCTAAAGTTGGCGATAATTTATCTAAACAATAATCTTCTATAAACTGAGAGCGTAACCTGGGATGCGAACCTTAGACCTCCGTGGGTGTCAAAGGTCAGTGTAAAGACTAGCGCCTTTACCACCTCGGCTACGAAGGCGGCTTATTTCATTCCGATCATTTTATTGCTAATGTAAAAACACTTAACAGCCGCAAAATTGTCGATAAATTATTATTTTATAATTTATTAATTATTATAATTAATTAATAATAATTAGTTATAAGTTTGGTTATAATAAGTTATTTAGTGTATAAGAAATCTAGGGGAAGTGGAAAAACAGTAAAGCTGCTGAACTTCCTCCTTTTTATTTTTTAAGATAACATTTTATATTTTGTGTTGTAAAAAAAATAAATAAACCTTTTTTATTTATTTATTTATTTCGTTGCTAAAGCAAAACACTTTGCAGCCGCAAATATAACTTCACTGCCAACAAAAATAATAATAACTATTTCCAATAATAGGTATTAATAATTATATTATTTAAAAATGTATAATACGCCTTTCTTTACGTCTATATTCAAACTTAATCTTGTTAATAGGAATTGAAACTCACATTAAAATGTGAATTTTATTGAGAAAATGCCGATAGCGAGGTTGTTAGGATGACAGAAGTAGAGACGGAGTAAGGGGATTGATTCCGTTCGACCTCCTGATTCTGAATTATTGTAATAAATCTATTTTCGCCCAGAATCACTTGTAAATAAGGATTTTGAATAAAGGGGATGACGCATTAAGGAACTTTTCTGACCCCATTGAAGTTATATAAGATAGAGAAATAGGAGCAAACTTACCTTCCCCATGGTTATAATGAAAAAAGGCGCTAAACACAGGTTATGTAGCAAGGTTGTCGAGTTTGCTACTAAACTTTCTTCTGTGCTCGTGATTGTTACATTTGTGGTGCTTGTTAAGTCGTTTGTATTTAATTTTAAATTTTGGATTATATTTAGCCACTTTAGCGAGTGATAATTTAAGCGTGTTTATAACCTTCTCGAGCAATAAACAATGGGTAACCATTGAGAGGTAATTTTGCCTCTAAAATTTAAGACCTGCGCTGTTATAAGGATTGTAAGCATGCGCATTTTGTACCAAGCATGTGCAGTTGGTTTTTTACGTGTGTTTTGTGATGAATTCTCTCTATTTTTTTGGTTTTCGATGGGGTCACTTTTTAGTGTGGCAAATCGACTTAGTGCGTCATCCCCTGTATTCAAGATCCTTGCTTGTAAAAGAACCCCGTTACTATAAAATCACACTATTCATTCCAGTTGCATAATCTTATTATCGTTTAGAATCATATGGGAAATTCATATTTTAAAATATATACCTATGTAAATAATAAATAATTTAAATAAAAAATATTAACAAAGGAATAAATAAAATAACAAGAATAAAAATATGTATTTATTAATTCTGAAATCCTCCTAACATTTTAAAAATTCTTAAGTATATAAAATATAAATTTTTCCTAGTTATAAATTACTTAATTATTTAATAAGACGAAAAGTAACAAATAAAATAAATAAATGAAAAATGAAATAAATAAATCAAAAATAATAAATAATAAAATTAGTTATGTTAATACGCTGGAAAGGTCAAAGGTAGGTTTGCTAGATTAGCTATAATGTCTGCCGGGTTGGTTTTAAGCTAGAAAACCGGATTAAAGTATCATTAATTCTTTGGATTAGTTCTTCTTTATCCGCAGTCATTAAAGAATAAGAAGAACGGTTGATAAGGTTAAGGTTATACCACTACATAATACGTGTGTTTTGAGGGGGTGAAAATACAAGTTTTTTTTATTCATCCCTTTTATTTCGTTTTTAATCGAAAGTGAATAATAGAAGAGTAGATCCAATGCAAATTACTGGATATATAAAATTCGTTTCCAGCATTATTAATAGAGTTTGTAGAATGATAGAGAAGAAGGGAACCACTTGTTTAAATTAAAGATACAGCTACCGACGATACATTCTAAAGTATCGACGCATATATCAGTCTTAGTTGTACTTCAATTTGCTTTAAATCTTTGTGTATAAGCAAACTTATGAATCTCAGAGTATTAGTGGTTTTCATAGCTAGCCCAAATCTATTTCAGAGGTCCCTGATCACAATGTGTATATAATATATATATATATTATATATTATATATATATATATATATATATATATATATATATATATATATATATATATCGTTATATTTACACTAAAAGTTTTAACTACAAACCAATTCTGACAGCATTATTCGCAAGCCGAGTGATTGTTTTAAAACTTATAATGCAGTACAGTGATGATGTTAGAATAATACAGTACAGTGATGATGTTAGAATAGATAGTGCCGTAACGGTGTTAGAATAATTCAGTGCAGTGACGATGTTAGAATAGATAGTGCCGTACCGGTGTTAGAATAATGCAGTGCAGTGATGATGTTAGAATAATGCAGTGCAGTGATGATGTTAGAATAATGCAGTGCAGTGATGATGTTAGAATAATGCAGTGCAGTGACGATGTTAGAATAATACAGTGCAGTGATGATGTTAGAATAATACAGTGCAGTGACGATGTTAGAATAATACAGTGCAGTGATGATGTTAAAATAATACAGTGCAGAGACGATGTTAGAATAATACAGTGCAGTGACGATGTTAGAATAATGCGGTGCCGTGACCAAATAATGAAATAGTGACTATTTTGCTCCCAGATTTATTTTCTATAACAAATAGTTTGCCCCCTATGAAGGGGAAATACATTACGTCTACATTTATCTCATTCACTAATAGTTTGCCTACTAAAAAGGAACAAAAATATATAAGGGCACCAAAAAATAAAGTTGTAAAATAAGGGCAAGAAGAAAAATATCTAAGAATAAATCATCAAATGTTCTACCTAAAGAACATTAGACGCTAATAATAAATTTTATTTTTTAACTTTAATATTTTATTTTGGTGCTCTTTTATCATTTTGCCCCTTAACAATGGGCGAACAATTAGTGATTGAGATAATTGTCAAAATTTAAAAGCAAGAAGTCTTCGGCCTCTTGGCCGCTTTTTGACCAATTGGACAATTGATGTCTTGTATCAGTTCGTCATATATTACTCATATGATCGTAGCATATAGCTACGATAAAAGCTAATTTTCAAATGTATTAGTCAGAAAACGTGATTTGTTTACATTATGTTATATATGTCAATGGATAAAACCAGAACAAATACGTTTTTGTTTACATTGTGTAATATATGTAAATGGATAAAACCAGAAGTAATACGTTTTTGTTTACATTATGTAATATATGTAAATGGATAAAACCAGAACTAAGACGTTTTTGTTTACATTGTGTAATATATGTAAATGGATAAAACCAGAACTAATACGTTTTTGTTTACATTGTGTAATATATGTAAATGGATAAAACCAGAACTTATACGTTTTTGTTTACATTGTGTTATATATGTTCATGGATAAAACCAGAACTGATACGGATAATAAAATGTAATTTCGTATATTTGTTTAAAATATATAAATTAAGAGAAGAAAGGGACTTTTGGACCACCCAAAGGTTTATTTTGATGAGGAACTCAATGATGAAGGATATACATTGCATATATATTTATACGTACGTACGTTCAGTTCGGATCGGAATGAAACTTGCATTTTCATTGGTGCAAAAATTAATCATATTAAAGTTCAAATACAGAACCCAATTATTTATGAAATATTTATGACATTATAAACCCACAAAAACACAGAAACAATCCAAATTTGAATTAAGATGGAACATCATATGCGTGCACTAGTATATGAGGCAAACAAAATAAAGAAGTCAAGTCGATATATCAGCTGTTGTGTTGATTTTATCGTTTGACATATTAAAATATATCGTTTGACATATTAAATCACTTATGTTTTGACTAATAAATGCATTTGGGAATACGCCAATATTGTAACAATATGTCACTTACAAAAACTAGAATACATCAAACTAATACAAAACATGATCAATGGCCTCAGGAAGACGCGAGGCATCTAGCGCCGGCGCCCTGAAACGGCCAAGAGGCTAAAAGAATCTTGTTTTAGTTGAACAGCTAAAAATATAGCTCGAATAAACCTGCGAATACAAAAAAATATACTCGATCCCGATCAATCTTACTTAAGAATGTATGCACCTGAAAAACTGTATTAAATCAGTTATAGAATGCAAAAAGGTAGCAAATAGTATTGGATCCCCACTGCCTTACTAATCCGTTTATCGTCTGTCCTTGAAGGGGATGAAGCCCCCCTCCGCCACGGCGCGCTTCTGCCCTCATATATAACTATAAGTAAACTAAAACCAAATAATTTCGTACTTAACCGTAACTAAGTTAGCATCGGTAGTATACAGTTCGATTTTTTAAATTTAATTTTCAGACTTAAATCTATTTGGATTCACATCTAATCAATATGATCTCTATAAAGGTAGGACTTCTTATTTGTTTTTTCGTAAATATTAAAAGTTTTTCGTAAATATTAAAAGTTTTTCATAAGTATTAAAAGTTAATAAAAATATTAAAAGAATTAAAACACTCGCTTCGTGTATAATCGTTATTCCAAGTATAGCCGAAGTTAGAAATGTTTCATTTAAAAAACTAAAATAAAAGAGTATAAACATAATTGAAAAGTTCCGTTTCATCAAAAACTGATTTAATGCCAAATCAGAATACAGCTCTTAGTCGCATTTTATCTCTTTAGCTCACTTTTCCCAATAGATATTAGCTGACTGAAAATTCGTTCAACTTCTAATTAAAGAAAATCTTTAATTAGGAGATTTAATTACAATAATTTAGGAGGTTATAATTAGATTATATTAGCCTCTTTATTTTTTACCAAAGGCCTTTGGTAAAATTGGTTGATAAAATTTAACGACCACATACTAGAGTAGACTATTTAGAAGCAACAATATGTTAAGTCCTTAAACATGTTAATATTGGGCCCATACTCCCGAAAATAGCCTCTACTTAAATAGCATTAATAACACAATTATTACCTTCTGTCACTATTATTTGATTGTAATCATAAAGCTAAAACATTTAATTGTATTAGTTATATATTAGTGTTACACTTGATACATGTTATACATAATTGTTTTCTTTCACAACTGAACATAATGATAATTAATGGTCTGAACAAATTTAAGAACTACTTCAGAACTTCTTAAAGTTATTTTATTCTCAGTAAAAGGGAGCACATGGTGTTGAGATACTTAGTTGTTTAGTTTATTTAAATTATTTTTAATAATAAAGTCAACACTGTTTTTAGTGAATTTCCTTTGGGAATAAAATTCGCTAATGGGATATTATAAAACATATGTTTTTATGACATAAATAAATCGGATTATGGTGTGTTGCTTTTCATCTTAAAATCTATATTTTAATTAACTTTAATTTATAATTAATAACTAATTAAAAAGTCAAAACACATGGTACTGAATTTTCAATCATATGTTACCTCTCATGGGTTTAAATAGAAATAATTAGTTGTGACAGTATTATGTATGAGCAATATAGGAACATTTTGCTATCACTTTTATAAAATCTTGTTTCCCCTTTAAAAACCTACAAAATTCAAACCACATTGAAATCCAATTTCACAAAATCTGGGTAATTTTTTAACAATCATTTTTGCAATTTTTCTTGTATAAAAGTATTTTTTTTGCCATTTTAGGTTCGATAACTAGTAATAAAAAATTACCACTAACGAAAAATCAACCACCGTAATCTTTGCTAAATTAAACAATATCAGGACTGCCTTAATTTAGTAGAGGGGGTAAATTAGATACGATATTTTTCAAACATAAAGTAATTATCTATTCCGGTAATTTGCTATGGCTTTTTCGACTTTTTGGTCACTTAGAATGTTCGTATTGATTTCAGACCAGTTTCATTCGATTCAGCAGTCACAAAAAAATTATAAACACCTTTTGAATTTTTCCAATATTTTGAAAATTTTGCTGGCACTGCTAACCGGGTCATTAGGGCACAACATGAGTTTCAATAGGGTTCGTGTTCTCCACAAGGTTTTTTTTATACTAAGTTTAATTTAAAAATACTGACGCGTTTTAAAAATGTTTAAGTGTTTAAAAGAAAGTATCCAGAAATACATACATACACACACACACACACACAACACACACACACACACACACACACACACACACACATATATATATATATATATATATATATATATATATATTATATACATATATAAAGTTTCGTAAAACGTATTTTATTGTGATCAGGGGCCTTTGAAACAGATTTTTGTTATGGCCCGCGGTTTGCCTCCTGCCATGACGCCTATCCCATTAGCGAATTTTTCCGAAGGAAAACTGCTAAAAGGGCATCAGGTTAATTAGGAATTTATATCTATAGTAAACCGGTAATGATCAGTGATTGATGCTTTATTGTTAGTATTGTTTACTATAGGTTGCAAATAGTGATTCATGATAGAGTATGAAAATCACCAAATATATTACAGAACTCTACCGGACTCCCTTCGCTCGTTCTTAAACAGAAGATACATTAGTTTTATTCCCCGCGGTCACTCATCCAAGCACTGACCTTGCTTGATGTTACTTAACTTTTATGATCCATTAAAACTCGTTGTTATACTTGTCCTATAGAATCAAAACATACTATATTTATTACGTAAACGTATATATGTGTACTAAGTTTCTACTAGTACTAAGTGTTTTGAACAAAAAAAACTTTTTATTAATTTTTTAAATATTGTAGTAATTTGATAAACATTTAACTAGTACTGATAATAATATAAAACTTTCCACATATTTCGGTCTTATATACAAATCCATACGTTCCAAATCTCAAAACAATCGAAAACAAATTCATGTTTTATGAATTTTAGAAATTTTTGCTGTTATTATTTCCAGTAAATAACACTATATAATTTATTTTCCGGATAGTATACAACTAGACCTAAAAATATATCAATCTTTAGGTCTGAAGTAATAACACTTAAAATATGGATTTATTACTCTCTCTCATTTATACCGTAGTTATGAAAGTGTTGTGTTTGCCAAAAAAGCCGAAACCGGGATTTCAATCGTAATCGTCAATTTCAGGTGTTTTTAAAACCCCCTGGGTGGGTTTTTCACAAAGTTTTATGTCATTAAATGTGTTTATGTATGTGTGTGTCTGTTATCAACGTAGCTCCCAGTGTATTTATGCTACAGAGTTGAAACTTTGTAAAAAAATCAGTCTACTGCTGTAGTTGTACTATTCGAAAAAAAAATACGACTTCATTTACCTCCAATAATGATTCAGCGAAAATTTCGAAAAAATCATAAAACGCGAACAAATGATGCGATCAGATTGAGATTTAGCACGCATGTAGCCAGGTATAAGAATAACATATGCGCTAAGTTTCAACTCATTATCAGCATTAGTTAATTTTTTATCGACTGATTTGTGTACGTTTTTTAAAAAAATATATAAAATTGGAAAACAATCAAATTGAGTTGAAATTCGGTACAAGTGTACAACTTTACGTAATAAATAAGTACACTAAGTTTGGTTTTTAATACGACAAGTAGATCTAAGGTTTATTTGAATCATAAAAGTTAAGCAGCATTTAGCGTGGTCAGTGCTGTATGGGTGACCGCTGAGAATGAAATAGATGTATTTACTATCTCTGGACGAGCGAAGCGATTCAGAAGCAGGAAGGATGAGCGTAGCGAATCCGATGTGGTGAGAAAAAGTTCTGAAGTACCCTTTACCCGATTTGTTTTTCTTAAGTCATGTGTGCGACACTTAACTAATGCCAATTTCACCATTGAGTAATCATGGCATTCTAAGGACGAGCGAAGAGAGTCCGAAGTTGCAAGTGAAATTATCGAGGTACCCTGTTCCAGATTTCTTTTGTCTATTATTAATGTCAGAAATGAAATATGTATCAAATGAAATTATTCACAAAACGTTAATTTTATATTATCAGGTTTAAGAACGTGATACTTTTTATAAAATAAAAAATACGAAAACTGCAACAGCAATATAGTCGGGGTGAATCGTGTAAATATTAGTTTGTTTCGGAATAACAGTGTGAACAACTTAAAAGCAAAACAAAACTACTTAATCATTCCTAAGTAAGAAACAACTTTGTTACAACTTTATTATTTTTTTACATTTAAAGTATTGCTGCATGTAACCAATCATGTTTAACCGATCACGAAAAGGGGTTATAAATTTTTTGTAAATGAGATTTGTAGATTGGCGAAGGAGCAATGAAATAGATTGATGAAATGAATATTGTTGTATCGCTCGCTCAGGTTATGTCCTGTGAACGACTTCTTAAGATATTTCTTTTTCAGTTGTTTGACAAATAATGTATTGATCTAAGCCAACATACAGAAGTTAAGTTTAAATTAAGTTACTTATATAATTTGATATTACATTGTTTTGCAAATAATGAATGGTTGACACAATATGATTGTGCGAGAGACACCTAGGAAATGTAACAAGCTAAAAGCATTGCTACATCTGGGAACTGTTTCGTCATTCGACATTCGTCATCATTGATGGTTCGACATAATGTCTCATGAGGGCACCGACAGAGCCTGAACTCACTCTGACTTTCAATTAATTCCGAAGAATGTAATGTGAAGTACTTACCAGATACGAGCGGTGCTCTATTAACGCCATCATGCATGACAAGCAAAACATAATATATCATTTGATACTACCGTGTTTTGCAAAACATGAATAGTTGACACAACATACAACATGTGGACATAGTTCACATTACATTCTTCGGAATTAATTAAAGGTCAGAGTGAGTTCAGGCTCTGTCGGCGCCCTGATGAGTTAGACGTAACGAAACAGAGTGGGACATGAGTTATGTCGAGCCATCAATGATGACGAATGTCGAATGATGGAACAGTTCCCAGATGTAGCATTGCTTTTTGCTTGTTACATTTATTAGGTGTCTCTCGCACAATTATATTGTATTAAAGTAAGTTACCCCTACTAAAAGGGGGAATTATGACACTGTAGAACTTATAAAAGTCGTTGCCGTTTCTAAAACTAAACGTAAACGTAACTTGTGTTTTAATTTGATGAATGTGATTGAACAAACAAATCGATTATAATCTTGATAATATGTAACCAGCTAAGAAGTTACATAGAAATTCTGTTAAGTTACAACGAAGGAGGTCACATAAATTAAATCTGTAATGAGGAAGTTCCCCAAGAGTTTCCTTATTTTAGCGATCCCTTTACCACGAAAGTTCAGTACCCTATGAAAACACAATCGCTTCGATATTAAAAATTTAGCACTAAACATCTCGACACAACATGCTAATTTTCATTCTCCATAATAATAGGTCGTATTTATTTTTTAAATTGACTAATTTTTTAAGTCCGTTATCTTACTTGATAATGTTGGTCAATAGACCACACAAAGTCTATTGTCCTTGTGTGGTCACACTGCTCAATTTTTATTACGAGCAAATGCAATTTTCCACATTCTCAAACTATAGCGCAGTAATTTTAATAAGAATTGTATTACATTTGGTATACGCCGTATTGAAACCCGCCGAATTCGTCTATACCTGCATACCAGTATCGTAAAAAAATAAAGTAGGTTCGCTTTAGAGTAAATATGACCAACGTTCTGTTATCATAACTATTCTCAAATTTATGTTTTTTTGCTGTTTATAATAATTCAATTCAAACTTTCTTTTGACAATATTAAAAAAATAAATAAATAATAATAATAATATAAAAAATAAAATACCCAAACCAAAAAATATAAAATTATCCTTAACCCAAACCAACCCCCTCACACCCCAAAAAAATAATCAACATTTATACCACAAAAATAACAAATAAATAAAAAAAAAAAAAAAAAAAGCACAAATTACCCTAAATCAATAAATAAAATATTGCTCCGGTTTACACAAAATAAATATTGTATACTTTTGCCAATAAAGAACTTGTTTTAAAAAAAATCTAACTTTGAACCCAACTTTGTTGGGTTAAAACAACATACACTAGACATCGTAAAGTATGAGGTTGTTGGGTTAAAACAACATACACTAACATCGTAATGTATGAGGTTGTTGGGTAGACATCGTATGTATGAGGTTGGGTTAAACACATACACTAGACATCGTAATGTATAAGGTTGTTGGTTTAAAACAACATACACTCACTAGACAGTTAACTCAATCTAAAGCTAATATGCTTCGTTATCCTTTAAGGTAACGAAGCAATTTGAAATAAACTAATCAGCTAAGTTTTATCAGTAAGCAGTTCTACTCACAAAAAGTTTTTTCTCGCATTGATATGAATATGTTTTGTCATAGTACAATAACAGTAAAAGGAAAATCTCGAATTTCACAATCTCACCAATTGAAAGATTTGATGATAGCAGAACGTAGTCACTATTCACATTTACTACTCTATAGCTATCAATTGCTGCGGAAATAAAGCAGAATTCAAATGATAAAAGAAGAGTTTACTCAAACGTTAATATCTTGCATAAGCTGAATATGTTTATATTATTACTGTATAATTTTAACCTAAATCTAAACAAGTAACCTTAATTCTTCAAGCGTATTTTTAACTTATAATTAACTTATTTATATTGGAATGATGTTATTTTCTAAGGTACTAATGTTAGAGTTATATATCTCATTTTATTAACCGTAAAAAAGTACAATTTTGTTTAGTTCGTGCCATTTTTATAAAGTACTTATTATAAGCATCAAGTTCCATTATTTGAAGATATCTACTCTAATAACTATTATCAAAATATCTACTATCATGATCTTTTTTTTTTAAAGTATCATCTTATAGTTTTAAGAAAGTAATTCTTGTTACATAATCTTGTTGAGTACTTTTTATCCATAATTCACAAATATTTATAGTTGAAGAGTCTGCAATTTAAAAGTAATCATAGGAAAACTGTGTCAAAAGTAAGCACCATTAGATAATAATGTGATCCAAGATAGAGATTGCATTTAACTTGACATCTATGATTTTAAAAGGAGAGCTGTCGATAAGACTTAAATTTTATATATACTTCACTAAGGCAAGCATACTTCACTCAGGATCAACAACACTAGGTTTATACTTCACTCAGGATCAATAACACTGACTAAATACTTCACTCAGGATCAATAACACTGACTAAATACATCACTCAGGATCAATAACACTGACTATATACTTCACTCAGGATCAATAACACTGACTATATACTTCACTCAGGATCAATAACACTGATCACTCAGGACTAAATACATCACTCAGGATCAATAACACTGACTAAATACTTCACTCAGGATCAATAACATTGACTAAATACTTCACTCAGGATCAACAACACTAGGTTTATACAATAACATGACTAAATACATCACTCAGGATCAATAACACTGACTAAATACTTCACTCAGGATCAATAACACTGACTAAATACTTCACTCAGGCTGACTAAATACTTCACTCAATCAATAACACTGACTAAATACTTCACTCAGGACCTAAATACTTTACTCAGGATCAATAACATTGACTAAATACTTCACTCAGGATCAATAACACTGACTAAATACTTTACTCAGGATCAATAACATTGACTAAATACTTCACTCAGGATCAATAACACTGACTAAAGACTCCACTCAAGATCAATAACTCTAAGTTTGTACCTCACTTAAGTCCAATTACACAAAGTTTATACTTCACTCAGGATCAATAGCAATAGGTTCATACACTACATATACAAGTTTAATTACGTCAAGTACATCCATGATTTTTGTAAGATCATAAAAGTTAAGCACCATCGAGCGTGGTCAGTGCCTGGATGGGCGACCGCTGGGAATAAAACGTATGTATTTACTATCTGGAGGAGCGAAGCGAGTCCGAAGTAGGGAGGATAAGCAAAACAAATCCGGTGTAATAAGGAAAAGTTCCGAGGTACCCCGTATCCCATATTTTTTATTTAATTAGCAAATCCAATTCTAATAAATATAAACAAAACGAGATAAAGAAACTGTTATTAGATAAGACATCTGTTATAATGACTAATTAAGTAGTGCCAACACACTAAAATATATTTATTAAATAATCATTTAAAAATTAATTAAGAAATGCTGATGGAAATTTAACATATAGTTTATCGTATCTAACAGGATCTAAATATAATTATTTAATAATATTGATTAATTGGTTCATTAAATTAATACGCTAAAGGAGACTAGCATAAAGATAATATATTGATGATATCGGCTGTATTCTATAACTATTTAACAATATAATGGTCATCCGTATAACTTAATAATTTGGTCCTTAATATAAAACACAAATTAACTGTAAGAAATTGAAGTAACTTATTTAACGCAACGTTAATATAACAAAACTAAATGTTGGCATAGCCGAGAACGATTGAGTAATTATAACCTTCATACACTCTTGGATTAGGTTACAATGAGGTTACACAGAACCCTGGGAGCCCCAGAAATATGTTTCAAGTCTCATAATAAAATTAGATAGGGAATACACCCTCTAGTATTTTATCTATAAGACATGAAACACAAGAGATTAAAAGTACAACCACATCAAGTTACCCCTCAATAGTTTGTAAACGGATGTATTTATTGTATATCTATAAAGTTATTTGGAGTATAAATAATTGCACTATGGACCAATACAAGTAACAGGGGTTTAGAAAATGTATTCTCTTGAAAATAGCAAGAGTCTAGCTGGCTCTACTTCCTTTCTCATTTTAAATTAACTCTTAAAATTTTAACGAAATTAAAAACTTGGAACTCAAATAACTTGCTCTTCAAAATGTGATTAATATTAGTCAATATTTACCAGTGCAACCTATACTTTAAGTACATTAAGCAAACAGTTTCCTAGCGTGTACAAATAGAAATAGCAAGGGTGTAGTGAATTTGCTCTCTTATTCATTAACCATGAAACAAAAGGTCATAGGGAGTAACCATTTAAAGCAGTGTCAAAAAAATTAAATTCAAGTTTAGTTACTTAACCTCACAAACCCTTAAAAAAGGAAGTAAGGTGTATAGGGCACCATGAATTTTAACTAGCCTGGTTGTATTCGTTTCGCTTTTCTTTAATTACTTTAGGCACGCTTGGCAAGTTCTCAGTATATGAAAAATTACTAATTTATAATTTAGTATATCTTGGACTCGCTTTGCTCGTCATCAGACAGGATAGATCAGTTTTAATACCAGCGGTCACCCATCTACCTACTAACAACGCTCGATGCTGCTTAACAAAAGTGTAGAAAATAAGGACTAGTGTAGGGGGCTAGTGTAATCTTAGGGACTATAATAGCCCTATTAAGATGAAAATTGGCATGTTTGTTTATCGTATAAATAGGACTACTATTTTTTTTATAAATAGGACTATGTTTATAGTAGGACAACGCATGCGTGCCTAATTACAAATTTTATCAATTTTTGAAATTACTGTTATTAATGACAGTTTATTTTTGTACCAACTCATGATAAAATTGGTACTAAAATGTTAGAGAGTTATCAACTTTCAAACATAAACATACATCTGGAGGTCCAGATGATAACAGACAACTTTCTTAAAACCTATCAGGGTTTTAAAGAATCTGAAACGGATAATTCGGCTTATGGTATCTCGGCTTTGGATTTTTAGTCCAAACACATTTCTTTTCCTTTGTACCGACTGTATAAATAAATTATTTATTTGCATTTAAATAACTTAAACAAGATTTTAGGCCTGTATTCAAAGACATTTTCCTTACCTAAACCTAACATTTTCCTTAAGGGATCCTTAAAGAATCCTTAATGAGACCTAACATTTTCCTTGCCTAAACTGTAAACCTAACATTTTCCTTGCCTAAACTGTAAACCTAACATTTTCTCTAAGGAAAATGTTAGGTTTAGGTAAGGAAAATGTTAGGAAAATGTTTTTGAATGCGGGCCTTAAAAAAATTGTATTACCCACATGCAAAATTGGCTTTCAGCCGTGGTTTGATACTAACGGTATAAATAAGTTAAAGTAGACACAAATTTGCGTACATGGATGGTCCATCTTATATAAAGTGTCACAAAAATCAATAAACTGAAACATCATCAGTGGATCATAAGTTTTAAAACCCTTCAATGGTTGTAAAACTTATAGACTCCAAATGCTTGTTTTATTTGTCGAGTAATTACTCCATCAAAGAGGATAAGGCGAATCACTTTCTGATAGGCCTAATACCTTCAAAATAAGACGAACTCATTGTCTCTCTGTAGATCTTATAACCTCTACAAAAAGTTGAAGGCTTGCATTTATGAATATATTATAGTAACCCCGACCTTGGTTTTAAACTTAAGACCCCGTAATGAACCTTACACCGGTACCTGAAGTAGAAAAGAAAACGAAGGTAATGGAACCTGTATAAGAAGGTAGATAAACTTAAAAAAAACTTGTTTCGATACGCTCTGACGAATAGATTTAGGACATAAAAACGAATTCATTAATTCATTCAGATCTTTAATCTGTATACGAAACATTGTGAAGTGTTAATTACTATTTGAATGAACCTGGGTTATCTCTTCAGGATATCTCGACTATCATGTTGACGTCATCTAAAGGCATTTATCTTAATTTGTTAAAACTAAAGTGGGGAATTACTTAATAAATAGTTAGTATTTCAAATATGACGGTAATTTGTTGAAAGATCCTTTTTATGGTTTGAATCACGTGATCATTTGAAATAAAAATGGTTTGACTGAATGAGCAATGAAAATACGAAAACATTAGACACATATTTCCTAATACGTCCGAACTTCAGCCAGCAACAAAAAAGACGAGACGAAAGAATCTGTAACAACTAAGGAAATATAAAGGATAATGTATCCTTTATCCTTAATAGGTGTTGTTTTAATCTAATTGGTGACAAATAAACTCTTATACAAGGTAGTTAAGTAAGAAAAATTAGGATTACCTCGCGAATCCTATGAAAAATAACAGTCTAAAATTTGTTATTATCCAGCCGTTTATTTTACGTAAAGGTCAATTTTCACATTCAGAACATATCATAGAAATGCTATCCCTAGATATCCTAAAAACATCGATAAAGTTACCTGAACACTTAGATTAATACTATATGTATTGAAGAATCAAAGTGATAATAGCAAAGCCGGTTCACTCATAGAGATATTATTACTAGAGAGGCCCCATTGATTGAATTTTGAAACATCAAAAAAGTAACCTGCCCACATGCGACTTTCAAAATAATCAAATAATCAAAACACAAACAATGTGTGGGAAGCCGAAAAAAAAGATTTATCATAACCATAACTTACTCTTAGAAGAGGTTTCAATGAGGTTACACAGAGCCCCTAAGAGCCCCAAAAAGATGTCACAGGCCTCTTAATGTATTGAGATAGGCTATGCCCCCTCTAGTTTATATCTCTATGGGTTCACTGGTAGTCTTAAGTAATGCTGCCAACCTAACAATATACAATATTCTCATAACAAAGTTGGCGATACTTCCGGTTGCTGAATTATTTTGTTCGATTATTAATTAATAATCGATTATTCATAATATCGCATTACAATTTTTAAGCATTTCAAGTTGTATATTTTAACGTTTTTCATTAAAATTATGCTAAAAGTAGTCCTCGTCAACTAAACGTAGATTCTTGTATTCGGTCACTCTTTTGCTATCTAAGACCGATTTTATTGAATATTTAGCAGGTTTTTTAAATTATTATATTTTTTGTTCAGGTTCTATCAGTACTAGGAGTAGTAGTATGTTCAGCACTCGCAGCGCCACAGTACAACGCCTACCCCAAACCAGCATACTCTGGATACAACACCGGATATTTCGTACCCATCGTATCCCAGCACTATGACCTCAACCCTGATGGCTCATACTCCTTCCAGTAAGTTTCTCTAACATTTAATTATCATAATTATAAAAAAAATCGGGTACGGGGTACCTCGGAACGTTTCCTCACCCTTCGGACTCGCTTCGCTCGTCCTCAGAATAGGTTGGTTAACAAATGGCCTAGGGTTTTTAAACTTCGGACTCGCTTCGATCGTCCTCAGAATAGGATGGTTAGTAAATGGCCTAGGGTGTTTAAACTTCCGAGGTACCCCGTACCTGATATTTACATAAATGCTTGGATTTTATATTGCGAAATTAAACCACTTCAGAACTACATAAATAAAATTCCATAAATAGAAAAAATAAAATACAATATTGACTTTCATTAAAAGAAGATCCGGC
Organism: Microvelia longipes; assembly: GCA_018340805.1. Lineage (NCBI taxonomy): Eukaryota > Metazoa > Arthropoda > Insecta > Hemiptera > Veliidae > Microvelia > Microvelia longipes. Next base: position 11,560,752 of record JACMZG010000008.1, on the reverse strand, counting down.
AAGTTTAGTTAAATAAACATATAAAATTTAATTATAATACAAATTACATATTATAATATAAATTACAAAACTTTTAAAACAAAATTTAAAAGTGCAGTGCACATGAAACAGAGTCGTCATAGGACCTGTAAGACATTAACACTGTTTTGAAATGCATATAAATTAATTTAAATGAATTTTATACATACTATATCACATTTGCATATAACTGTACATTTAATATACATTTTCGCATAATAATATTTGTATTAAAATTATATGAAATTGAGATGGGTATATTAAGGAAAAAGTTTTTAACAAAATAGTAAATTGTTAAACTGTACATTTAATTTAATTAAATGTAATAACAATTTAAACGTGTAAAATTGTTATAACTGTACATTTAATAAACATTTTCGTATAACTGTACATTTAATATACATTTTCGTATAACTGCACAGCACATTTAATATACATTTTCGTATAGCAGTACATTTAATATACATTTTCGTATAACTGTGCATTTAATATACATTTTCGTATAGCTGTACATTTAATATACATTTTCGTATAACTGTACGTTTAATATACATTTTTGTATAACTGTACATTTAATATACATTTTCGTATTACTGTACGTTTAATATACATTTCCGTATAACTGTACGTTTTATATACATTTTCGTATAACTGTACATTTAATATACATTTTCGCATAATAATACTTCTATTAAAATTATATAACATTTATATAAATTATATAAAAAATTTTAACAAATTAGTAAATTGTTACAAATTTAAGTTAAAGTTATAATTAAATTTTACATAAACTATAAATCAGATCATTGACATAATGGTATTTTTAGCTGATATCATAAAGAAAATATAACACGCTTTCTATTTGGGAATAAACATATGTATGGGCCTTCAGCCATAGAGATATATACTAGAGGAGGCATAGCCTAACTTAATACATTGAGAAGCCTGAAACATCTTTTTCGGGTTCTTAGGGCCTCTGTGTAAGCTTATAGAAACCTCCTTTAAAGTAAGTTAAGGTTATAACAAATCAATTGTTGTCAGCTTTTCCCACATTGTTTGGGTTTTGTTTCCTATTATAAACGTTGTACCTTTTAATGTTTATATCATCATATTATTACTCAAGGGTGTTGGGGTTACTTTTTGATGTTAAAAAATTCAACCGATAGAGCCCCTCTAGTAATAATATCTCCATGCCTTCATCCCGTGGCCACTCCGCGATATGACCACTGTGCAGTTTTCGGTCCGCCTAGATGAAGTGTTATGTGTATCGGTGTAGTTTTGCACTATTTGTTGATGCACGGCATATTGGCCCGTTATATATATATATATATATTATATATATATATATATATATATATATATTATTATAATATATATATATTTATATATATATATATAACTATTTTATTTACCAATAAGTATACAAAAATATACAATAGCTTGAGGTCATATATAGTTATCAAATAATTAGAATACACTTAACAATGCATGACGTAATTATTTATTTAATAAAAACTCTGATAAATTATAATGGGTTTTTTGATGAGCAATTCTTTGCATTTTGATTTAAAACATTTTATTTTAGCAATGTTTATATAAATATCTTGTGTAATGAGTTGTACAATACTACCCTGAGTAATCTGAACTAAATTTATATTTTGAAGTTTTGTGTTGGTTTATTCTTAATAATTTTTTATTTCTGGTATTATAGTGGTGCTTATCTCCATTTTTTGTATAATTGCCAACATTTTTCTTTACTTGAACTAGCTGGTTTAGTATATATATGGCTGGTATTGTTAAAACTTTAAATTTCCTGAATAATGTCTTGCAGGATTTTCTAGGTGGTATATTGCCTATGCATCTAAGTATTTTTCTTTTGAATAATTAAAGATTTACGCGCACAAGGAGCATTGTCCCAGAGCTCAACACCATACAACTAATATACATCAAAAATATATATATAATATATAATATATATATATATATATATATATATATATACATATTTGTCTGTGTGTGTGTGTTAACCTGTGGGTCGCCTAGCTGCCACCTCCCCACGCAAATTGACTTAATAACTAACAATGTATCATAAAGATTATTAAATAATAAGTATGTTGACTTGTGCTAGTTAAATTCAGCAATATTATTTTGGTAACTATTACCCAAATACGGTAATTTTGTTACCACTTTTAGTAACTCTTAATTAGTATGGTATAGTTGTACACTCGTTTTAGAAAGTTCTGAAAAAATAAAATGTTAACTAACATAAATACTAGCATAGCTTTATAATATTATAATAGATGATCTAGTTAAGATCCAATAATAATTATTTTAATAACTTTTAATTATATTTTAAAAGATTATACTCAGTGTTGACTCACATCATTGTCCTAACCAAAGAACAAAATGTTACTAAAATTTACTAAAATTATCCTTAATATGGCAACTCTGATTTGTTTATAAGTCGTTAAAGATGTGAACGCTCATTACATTCACACAATAGTTATCTGTGTGGTATTACAAACGCTTTATAAATGATGATTTTATGAACACAATTACTATTTGAATATAATGTGCTATTAGTGTAATTCTGTTTATCTTTATTATAAGAAAAGATAGGGAATTGTAGGTTGTATTACAAGAGATGCCTTTTCTGATGTAAATTATATTGTATTATCAAATTGTAAAGTGTTGGTCGAGACTTATTAAGTAAATGTAATAATCAACAGGTATTTACTAGTTAAATTACACTGTGGAATTGCAATTTGTCAAGTTTTAAAATATTTGACCTAAGTAGCTATAAAATATTAGGAATACGTGTTAAATTACAAAGTTATCAAAATTTAAATGGAATATTGATCATGATAGAAGTAGTAAGTGATGAAGTAAGTCATCTAAGTGAGTAAGTCATTAAGGATCCCGCAACCTAAGTGAACTATCTAGTAAGTCATTAAGGATCCCGCAACCTAAGTGAACTATCTAGTAAGTCACTAAGGATCCGCAACCTAAGAGAATTATCTAGTAAGTCATCCGCAACCTAAGAGAACTATCTAGTAAGTCACTAAGGATCCGCAACCTAAGTGAACTATCTAGTAAGTCACTAAGGATCCCGCAACCTAAGTGACTATCTAGTAAGTCATTAAGGATCCCGCACCTAAGTGAACTATCTAGTCAGGATCCCGCAACTAAGAGAATTATCTAGTAAGTCATTAAGGATCCCGCAACCTAAGGTCTAGTAAGGATCCGCAACCTAAGTGAACTATCTAGTAAGTCACTAAGGATCCCGCAACCTAAGTGAACTATCTAGTAAGTCACTAAGGATCCCGCAACCTAAGTGAATTATCTAGTAAGTCATTAAGGATCCCGCAACCTAAGTGAACTATCTAGGAACATCGTGATATTGTCTGACGGAAAAATGCATAGATATATAAAAAGTGCATACCATATTTCAATACATAAAGAGTCTTGACCTATTATTCCTGGTACCTCAGAGCTCTATGTAACCTCACTAAAACCTCCTCCAAGAATGTGTGGAATCAATATTTGTTGGATATTCACCATTTATACAAGTTACTGTATTTTTGTACTTTTAATTTGATTTCATTAATAATCGATGGCGTTCTGGTTATTTTTTCAAAGTTTAAAAATTCAACCGTTATTAGACTATATAGCCTATCTATTAATTATATCTAAATGGAAATAGCGGAATTGTGAAAACTGTATCTGCAGTGGCTTTCCAGTACTTTCGTACTAATTCGTTCATATCTTTTTTGTTGTGGGGAATAGAAATTGTAAACAAATGAATCCAGTATCTTATGGTCTTTAATGCTGAATTCCTTGAACCTTGCTATATTCTTTGTAAAAAAAAATCTAATAACATTGAGCTCATTCATATATGCGGCATGTATATATGCGGCATGTATATATGCGGCATGTATATATGCGGCATGAATAATGCGTCGAGATCCTACCAAATTTGGTGTTATTGTAATGAAAATTGTGACCGTAGGTTAGAATGTTAAATATAATATTATCGTTCCAAAACTGTTGTAAATATGATCAAATTGCAACAGTGTATTAGAGAACTGGGCTGGCACAATTCTCTAGATATGTATATGGATGGATGGCTCATTTCATGTACATACATATAATATCTCTAATTTAAATATAATATTTTGTATAAAAATACAATAATAATAATAATGCCCGTTTAGAGCCTTGCGGCTCATCAGGGATAACCCCTGCGGGAACCACCTCGGGTGGTAGTAGCAACCGTTTCGCTGAAAGTGTATTCTAAAGTTGGGATAATTTATCTAAACAATAATATTTTATAAACTGAGAGCGTAACCTGGGATGCGAACCCCAGACCTCCGTGGGTGTCAAAGGTCAGTGTTAGGACTAACGCCTTAACGACCTCGGCCACGGAGGCGGCTATAAATACAATATCTTGTGTATAATATAATGAATTTTTCTTATATTATCATTTCTAAGCCTAATGGTTGGGAAGCTTCGTTCGATTATTGGCAGCTTGTTTTTAAATCAATAATATTAACTAGATTAAAAATCGTAAAATTACCAAACAATAGGCATTAAAATATCAATTGGAATAACTGTTAACTAAGTCGTAAATACTAACTTGTTGCCCAATACGTACTATTCTTGAAAAACTAAAATTAATAATATTTATTTTACAGCAATTTCATACCTTATATTTAGAACAATAAACAATATGATTAACATAAATACATAGGAATTTAAAAATAAAGAGTGATATTACAAAATTTCAAGGCAAGGATGGTATAATATTCTCACAGGTGGGCGAAATAATATATGCATTATACAAATAAATTGAATATTAAATAATAACACATAGAACAATGAGAAAAGAAAAAAAATATGAATAAAACAAATTTTGGATACCATGGAAGTATAGGAGAAAAAATTTCACCCCCCCCCTCCAGTTCCCCCTCCATTTGTGCCATACGAAAAACTTTATAATCATAATTTTCATATGAAAATTTGCTAAAACTGTATACATTTTATAAAATTGTAATTGTTAATTTATTATAAGTATTAGGTTTTAATGATATAATTGAAGTAGCCTCCGTAATCGAAGTCGTAAAAGAGTCAGTTTTTATACTTAAATTTGAGACTACGGGGGACTGGGGTTCGCATCCTAAATTACGCATTCAGTTTTTATAAGATTGTATTCTGGAGTCTGACTCCAAGAATTAAAAGACTCAACACACAAGCACAGTAGATAGCATTATAGCACAAAGGTAGCTCTGATTAGAGTTAAAGCTTATTAGATGGAAGACGAAGTTGTTGATAATATTCTAATAGTGAATAATTTCTTTAAAAGTAATTTTATGCATAATTTTAATCAAATTCAAAAACTACGTCCACATTTGACATTTTTTCTCCATTTCAATTTCATTAGTTAAGAATAATTTAAACAGGCCTATTGTCTTCGTATATTTTATGTGCATTATTATTTATGTAATTTATGTTCCTTTTATCTATTTTGACATTAATAGTTTTTTCTTTATAACACATTTTTTTATGAATTAAATAACTTGATAATCTATAAAACCCAGTTTTGTAAGGTCTGTCCTTTAACGTCAACTACAATTGTCGGTCATAATAACCTATATTAGTTCATAAAATTCTCTCTAGAGGGTGTGCCTCGTAGTTTTACATATTTGTCACGCTATGTGTACAGAAAAATTTGTATATAATAACATTCATGTGCTTTGAACTTTAATCTGATCTTAAACACCATAATATAGAAATAAATATAGAAATAATGTTCGGAGGAAAAGACAAATTTGGTGGTTCAGGGGTATCAATGTCAAATTAGGCAGTTATCAAGTGAAGTAGTTATACAACCAAGTGATTTTATTCATATAAATTAGTCTAATATGGATTTGTTTACTATGTACACGTTATGTATTTATTCATATTTCTACATGACTTTGACTTTTAGCTTTTTTTTCCTTTTAAGTCTTTGGTTTAATGGCTTATTTTATTTTTAATTTCAGGAAATATAAAAAAAATACATCAAAGAGATAGGTCGCATGAAAGTTGGTAGAGGACTTAAGGGATTTTAGAGTTTTTGATCATATATATATATATATATTTATACATATATGTGTGTGTGTGTGTGTGCGTGTGTGTGTGTATATATATATATATATATATATATATATATATATATTATATATATATATATATATATATATATATATATATATATATATATATATATATATATATATATATATATATATATATATATATATATATATATATATATATATATATATATATATATATATATATTATATATATATACACAAGTGCATATATAAGAAGACACCAGTGCACTTCTCATTAGGCAGCCTGTTATAAATCGGGTACCTATTTAGATTAGACCTTCCCTGTATTTTAATATTTATAAATTAGAACATAATAATTAACAACGTTGATAAATGGCAAAGGTAAATAATCACAAGTGACTAAGGGGTCACCTTAAACTAAAGATGTGCTATAAATCCTAACCAGGACCTAATTTTATGGTAAATAAAATATATATACCTCTACTAAACAAAGTTATAGAAGTACAAGCATTTTTCTACATTTAATTAATAATAAAAATTAAAATATGTGATGAAAAAATACTATATACAAAATTTATTGTATATCAATAAATTTTGTATATAGTATTTTTTTTATTTATTGTATACAACCCTATATTGTTAAAGAAGACAATTTTCAATAAATAAAAAATAAAGATTGACGGTTTTTAATTTTAATTTTATAATTATGTCTAGCTTTAAGAAAACAAAATAACTGCGATCACAATTCATTGTGATCGCATTAGAGTGAACCGTTGTATCAGTGGATAAGGCTGATATTACCCGATCCATTGTATGCATATTTTGTGACAAACTTGTCAGACTACATAAAATTGCCTATTTAAATATTCCTATTTGCACATCCTATTATTATGACTATGCCTATACCCTATTTATTTTGTATATCAAAACAATAAAATAGAGCACGCAAAAATAAAGTAATTTAGTTTAAAAATATCATGCTATACAACTCGAAACAAGGTCAGATTCGTCAGTCTGTATTTATATTTTTTTCTTTATTATTACATTTTTACGCTTAAGAAGTTTTAAACAAACTGCATGCTTGTCTAATAACCACATTACAAATGCACAACTTTTTTTTGGGAAATTTCAATGAAACATCGCAAAATATAGCCTTGCTTTGCTAGAATTGAGTCAATTTTATGAACTCTTCTTTTTGCGTTTTTGATCCTAAACTTAAAAAAACACTGTACATGTTTTTACACTGTAATTCTATTCTTCGTGTTTTTTTGTTTTTTTTTTTTGGCCAGGGTTATGAAATAATAACTTAGAAACTAAGGTCAAAAAAATTAAGCAAATAATTTGAAAAAGCAAAGTAACTCCAAAGAGATAAGAAGATTAGATGGATATTGAAGATATTTATATAAAGTTTTTAAGACCGGAGTTTTCATTGAAGCATGTAAATATTATGAAAATACGTCTCTTTGTGAAAACTTTAAATCTGGTGAACCTGGAAACTAGACTTTGTTATTTATATTCTGTAATTTTCAAAAAAATAAACAATTTGCCTAAATTTTTAGTGATTTTTCTGTGGAAATTATTTATTGATTCACTTCGCTGGTAAATAAAAAAAAACTGCCGCAATAAAAATCCCATTTTATAACTTAGTTGCATAATATTCTATTTTATCCGCTCCACGTATAGGCCCAAGTCGATTCATGGATCCTAAAACCAGAGGACTTCAGTCTATGGGTATTTCGCAGCCATTGTTGTATCCGTCTTGTGAATTGGTTATTTTTTCGTATTATATGTTATTGTTACATGAAATTTCTATAATGTGCCCCTCCGCTCGAGATAGCGATGATATAAACTCGAGTCCTATCTAACACTTATCTTGGGATTTAAATCTTCCGATTCAACTTGTTTTTTAAATGCCTGTAACTAAATACAATAATTTAATACGTAATATTAACTCCTGTTTGTTCTTTCGTCTTAATTTATATCACGAATAACATATGACGGACATAATAAATATTTTTTTCATCATTATTTAAACTTTATTTTAATAAAAACATGAAAAAATTATTCAATTTTTAGACATATTTTTGACAAAATTACATAATAAATAGAACTAGTAACCTTATAAAATAATAAATTTATTTTAATGTTTTAATAAATAAAAAATAAAGAAATAAAAGTTTATATACATTAAATAAAAGTAAAAAGTTATTACATACAATTTGTCATAATTTATATAAAAATATCACACGAGCAAGATTCGTTTCAAAATGAAACATTCATATGTTTAGTAGTGATAAATTACACCTCATTATTTACTTCCATCTTCTAAAATATGAAACTTTAAATAAGAAAAATATACTTAACGAAGTGTAACTTGGATTTCGTAACCGATTCATATGTTCTTTAATATTTAATTTTCATTTCTTATAATTATAATAATTTTTCATTCAATTCACACTATGCTGAAATACTTCATTACGATCGTTTTATCACAGATAATTCTTATTCTATCTTTTATAAATCGTATTTTGATGTTTGGTTTGAATAATAATTTAATAATTGTTTTTTTAATTAACTTTTTTTTAATTTCTTTGATTTTTGCTGTTTTCTTGTTTATTTTATCTGACTTACTTAATCTGATAATAATAATAAACATTTTTTTAAGCAAAATAAAATTTTTTAACGCGAGTTTTTCAAAAAGTACGCTAATGAGGTCGTCGTAATAAAAGCGGCGGATAAGAATCAATTCCGCTTAGGATAAATGAGATTATCTCATTTATGTTTAATTGGGGGGGGGGGGGGCAGCAAAAGTGTTGAAAATTCAAAAGTAATTTGACATCGTCTACGAGGAAGTTTCTGATCTGACCCTGGTTACGAGTAGATTGGTAACTTCCTTATTAGACCGACGAAGTCATGATATATGTATATATATATATATATATATATATATATAATATATATATATATATATATATATTATATAATATATATATATATATATATATATTATATATATATATATTATTTATTTATTATTGATATGAAACCCCCCTTAACCTACTAATTATTTCATTGATAAGTGTAAAAAAACCGTTTCTGTCTAAATCCACTGAGATTATCTCATTTTTTTGTTTACTAGATTTTGCTATTAAAGCTCCAAAACATTAAACCATATTAGCTTTTTTATGGTGCACAACAAAAAACAATTGTACACTATTTTCCTGATTCCTCCATACAAACAACATAAATTTACTAAGACGGAACTAATGTCATATGGGTTATATGTTTACAGCTACAGGAGTGGAGATGGTTCAGCCAGGGACGAGTCCGGAGCCGTTAGAGGAGTACCCACTGGTGCTGCCATGCAAGTACGTGGACAGTACAGCTATTCGTCACCTGAAGGACCTGTCCAAGTATCATATGTAGCTGATGAACATGGTTTCCAGCCAACAGGAAACTCTGTTCATCCCGCTATCGTACAGGCTGTTGCTCAACAGGTTTGTCAAATAAGATATTCTATAAAGAGATCTACTTCCTTACTTTACTGTTTCTTTAAGAGCAAACATTAACAAGCCTAATATATTTCATCAAAAATAAGCCTATTGTGCTCAATTTCATCTAAAAAATAAAGCATAATGTTATTTGACGCGCCTGAAGCATCTCAGGGTTATTATTAGTATAGTAATTTTTAGAAGACAAGAGAGTCGAAATTCTCTCCAATATGGAATTACCTTCTGCATTTAAATTTTGTTAAGAGGCGAGCTCTTTTACTTATTGCCCAGCGAAAATGAGATAAAAGCTGAGAAGATAAGCAATAGATAGTCCAGAGTAGTAGTACTATTTCCTTCTCTATATAAACCTCTTTTTATTAAATAAACGTTATTTATTTAAACTTATATATAATTTTTATTTTATTTATTTTTAATTTATATTTTATTATATAAGATAAACTATATAAAACTATAACTGTATAAACTAACACGTCTTTTGTTAATTGGACTTTATATAACAAGGATATATATAGCTCTAGGGGACTGATAGCCTGATCTAAATTCATTGAGAGGCTGAAAATCTTTTTGCTCTCCAGAGGCTCTGTGTAACCTCATTGAAACCTCCTTCAAGGTGAGAGAGGTAAGTTAATACTAATTAAGTTTTTATTTCGTTTCCCGCACATTTGTTTTGTTTGTTTTTATCCTTAACGTTTTAGTAATTTTGTACTGATTATTAGAATATATTTATAAGCGAGAGTGATCTGGTTATTTTTCATGTTTCAAAAATTAACCTTTAGGGCCCTCTAGTAATAATATCTATATTGTATAAGCAGAGTAATCTTCCGCTGAAGATATAGTTTTAGGCGGATCTCTGGATACCGGTCCACGCCGGCTATGACTGCGCACAGTCCGGTGTCTAATCGGCTGAACTAGACACGCTCCTCTTAACTCTTCCGAAGCCGATGATGGCTTGACGTAGTTTGTCTAGGTCCCTGTTACGAACTACGGCGGTCTGGTTTCATGGTGGTTGTTGTGTTCAAAGTTTGGCTCACCTTTATTTATAGTACGTCAGGACTTTGAGCTACTATGCCGTTAGATATGTTATGTCGAAGAATTTTGTGTGAAGACATTTCCGGAGTTAGGGATTCATGGGGTAGTGTTATTTGGTAAGATAGTTTTAAATTACAACAATCTAGATAATAATATTTTAATGTGCTTTTCTCATAATTGGTGTAATTTAAGACGACAAGAATTGTATGAGGATAGTGACGTTAAAGAGTTTTAATAGCTAGAAAAGCAAGAGTGTTGTGCGCCGACGTGCTTCGATATTGCTTTACTTCTAGAACGAGACCAAGTTGGAAAATCGGTTTTCATTGTTGGATAATCTCAACCACGGTTGAGCCTGGAGCTTGAATGAAGTTGGGAGAGCTGTGTGAACTGTGGGTTACTTGGTTACATTTTACATTTCCCTCTTATCCGATATTCACCAATCCTATTTCTCATAACTCATTTATGATAAAATTTTTTCTTTCACAGGTGCTTGAGCTATGAGCAACCCTTTCGTTTCATGGTACAAGGAAATCTTACAACCCAGTGATTATATATCCAAGATATCATATCCTAGTCATATACTACATTATCTTTTTTTTTTTTTTTATTCCTTTTTTTTTTTTGTTTATTTTATATATATTTTTATTATATATATTTTTATTCTTTGTATTATCTATCTATTTATATTTTTTCTTTATATATTTATCTTTTTTTTTTTTTTTTTTCTTTTTTTTTCTTTTCTTCTTTATATTTTTATCTTTTTTTTTTTTTTTTTTTTTTTTTTTTTTTTTTTTTTTTTCTATATATTATATATATATTTATATTTTGTATTTTTTTCTTTTTATTTTTTTTTTAATCTTTTTTTTTCTTTTTGTACTTTTTTTTTTTTTTTATTTTATTTATTTTAATATATAATTCTTTTTATTATAGGCCATGTTATATATTATTTAATTATATATTTATCGTGTTTACATTTATTAATCTTTCTTATCTGAAAATTAAAGCTCTTCCTCTTGTTTCTAAAAGAAAGCTGGAAATGCAAGTGGATAAAGTAACTGTAATTGTATAAATTACAATGCTTGTTTAGAGCCTTGCGGCTCAACATAGATGACTTGTGTAGGAACCATTTAAGGTGGTAGAAGTGACCGTTACGCTCATAAAGACCTATTTCTAAGATTTTTTTTAAAAGATACTGGACTCCCAGAGTTCAAAACCACCAATATATTTATCTAATTGATTGGGAAAGTTAAAAGTAGCTACCCTTGGATACAGTTTTAACGATTACATTATAATTTCTGAAATTTAATCATCGTATCGCCAAATGTATACACACACAATCACACACACATACACAGATATATATTTATATTTTTTTTTTATTGTTATTATTTTTTTTTATTTGTTGACGAAGTTAGTTTTAGCTAATTCTGTGATTTTTTATTTATTTATTCTAGTCTTATGTATATGTGCTTTATTTGTTTTCTATGATTTTTAGTTGTTAATTAATTATTATTAAGCCTGATGATGCCACAGTGTTGGGTGAATGGCCATACTTAATTTGATAGGCTTATGAAATTATAGAATTAAAGTCATTAAAGTGAGATTAAGAAAATTACTTATATATATAATATATATATATATTATATTATAATATATATTATATATATATATATAAAAAAAAAATTTAAGGCACAACAAGAGATGATCCATCGATCAAAGATAGAGTTATGACCTTTTTTTGGTTAGTTAATTGTAATTGAAAATTAGTACCATAGTTTTCATCGGCTAAACATTATAACCATATATCTTAGAAGTGATGGCCACAAATTTATAAACCTCTAGTCAGTTGAAGCTTTCTCAGCGCATGCGAAATAGCTGCTACGAAATCAGTTAACAATATTTCAATAATTTTGTGTGTTCAGGGCTCAAAATGAGTGCTATTATAATATTACATTATATTATATATTATTATATTATTAATATTTATGAGTTTATTATTATTACCAAAGCTGTTGCAAAGTGCTCTAAAATGTCCAAAAATATTAATTTTTAAATATTTTAATCTAGCTTTTTAAACATTTGTGACAGTAGCGTCGAGGATTACATTCATTAATGGCCTCTCATAGATCTGATAGTGGAACGTGTTTGGAAAACTTTTTCTTCATCTAGGTTCATAATATATGCTATAAAATGTATTAAGAAAAAAAATCACAACAGTACATTTTTACAGTACAACAGGCATACAGTAGACAACAGTATGCCTATCAGTCAGGAAAATCTGGCGAAGCTGCTCTACACTATTTAGTTGGGAAAATTGAGGAAACAACTAACATTAGGAATATTTTTGGACATTGAAGGTGCCTTCAACTGTGTTTCTATTGAGTCCATAGTATTTGCTGCTTTGGAATATGGAGTCCTCCCAACACTTGTAAGGTGGATTAAATCTATGCTTGCCCATGAATCAGCGAACAACGTTTGGGGCTACAGTTAAGGCTACTGTAACTGCAGGGTGTCCACAAGGAGGTGTACTATCTCCTTATGGTGTTTAGTTGTAAATAATCTGATTGTGATTTTGCAGAATGAAGGCTTTTATGTCAAGGCTTACGCCGTCGACGTAGCAGTGCTTATAAGGAGAAAATGAGTAAAAACTGTGTTTGAACTAGGCCAGAGAGTCATAAATATTGATAAAAATGGTGCAGAACAAATAACTTATCTGTAAATCCAACCAAGACGGTCGTTGTCCCCTTTACTAGAAAAAAAGGATTTGAGTGAATCCATAGAGCTATCACTTAAAGGTGAAACTATCAATCTTTCATCATCTGTAAAATACTTAGGGGTAAATCTAGATAAAAGACTAACTTGGGGTGAGCATGTGGATGCAAAACTGGACAAAGCAATGGCAGCCTTTTGGGTTTGCCGTAGAGCAATTGGTCCTAACTGGGGATTAAAACCAAAAGTTCTATTGTGGATCTATACCAGCATGGTTAGACCAATTTTATCATGTGCTTGTGTAGTTTGGTGGCCTAAGCTTTCTTTTGAGGCAAGCAAAAAGAAACTTCAACAGCTTCAAGGAATCGTCTGCAGAAGTATACTAGGAGTAAAGAAGGTAGCACCTACTCTAGCTTTAGAGGTGATTTTAAATATTCCCCTTTTTGCATTTATACCTCAGACACGAGGCTATGTTTACGGCCTATCGACTACACAGTATAGGATATGGCAACGCTTCTATGTTGATATAGGGAATACTACCATTTGGTCAAGTGTTTCCAATCTCTTGACATCAGTTTATATGCCGCAAGATGTCATGATCTAGCTTTTTAAACATTTGTGATAGTAGCATCCAGGATTACATTCATTAATGGCCTCCCATGGGTCTGATAGTGGAACGTGATTGGAAAACTTGTTCTTTATCTAGGTTCATAATATATGCTATAAAATGTATTAAGAAAACAATGTGCGTAGATGTCGTTATTAGACTGAACACTAAACTGAAATCTATTCTTAATTGCTGTTATAAATCAGCAAGCAGTCCTATAGACTGCTTGCTATTATATGGCTTTATAAACCACAAGATCCTCTAAAGTTTTAGCTGGCCGTGTCAGTGTAAAGTATCATGACTATATCCGACTCAAATCGTTTTCTTGATGAAATCTCTCTAACTAATCTTAGGTATATTGTATAGGTCTCCCTCTTCTTTCTATGGTCTGTTCCTAACAGGGCTGATAAAATAAAGGAAACAATACCGATATGGGTAACTATAGACCAGGGCTACTTTACCGATAATATCTAAAATATTTGAAAGAGCAGTTCATGAAAAAATATCTAAATTCTTGGATAAGTTTAATTTAATTAACGAAAACCAATTAGTTTTAGAAAAAATAAATCAATGACAGGTTGTTTTCAGTTACTGACGAACAGACTCCGTGACAGCTATGATAAAAAAAGTACTGACATCTATAATTATGATTGACATGTCAAAGACTTTCGACTTAGTTGACCACTAAATTCTACTTAAAAAGTTGTACTGTTTGGGTATTCGGGGAACGACTTATGAGCTTTACTGTTTTCAGAGCAGTAGTAATTGCGTGTGGTTAAACACAGCATCTGTGATCTGTCTGAGGGGAGGTGTCCTGCTATCATTAATAATATAAATAATGAAAAAAGTTTAGTATGTTTTATATAACAGTCCGGATAAGAGTTACAGTAGCACATTAATAAATAAGTTTGTTTGTATTTATGATATTTTTAATAAGTAAAATTTAAAGTGTATCTTAGGTGAAGATATTAATTTAAATATTTTTAGTAATAACACAAATGCTAAAGAATTTAGAAATATTTTACTACCATATAACATACAATATTGAGCAAAAAAAGCATGAAATGCTGTAGCCTGTCCGACCATAATAATTGCACTAAGTGCAAAGACAATTGATTATATTCTTAGTAATTCTTATCTTAAATTTATCAGTAAGTAATTAAAATGAATATTTCCGATCACCTTGCACAGCATGTTTGTGATAAGTCCGAATCTAAATCTCCGACTCCGAATCTAAGACAAAGTTTTAATAATAAGTCAACACTATATGAATGTCTTATATTTATGCAGAATTTAATTGGGAGCATGCTATGAATCAATATAAAGGTCATGTCTGCATGTCTTTTCAATTACTTGTAAATACATTTTCAAGTTTATTAAAAACATTTTTTCCGTTAAAGAATGTTAATGCAAGGAAAAATATAAGAAAAGGAAAAAAATATTAATAAAAATACAGAAAAACTAATGTGATCACTGTAATTTGTTAAATTTGTCTATATATCAGACGCATGATAAAATTGCAATGAATTATTTTAATAGGAAGAAAGCTGCCCGTTATTAACAATAATAACGGGCAGCTTAATAATAACATGACACTTAATGACACTTAATAATAAGTGTCACTGTCGTGTTGACAATTATAATTGTATATGTCTCAAAACGTTATATTTTAATTTAGTTTTAGTTTATCATTTATTACTTAAATGATAAACTGTTACTTAGCTGTTACTTTAATGTTTCAACGTCATAAAATAGTAATAAATAGTATCTCAGTAAATGATTCAGTAACTAGTAGCGAGCTGCAAGAGTTGGCAGCGACAATAAGGTTATTAAAAATAACGGTAGTCAACTATCGCTTTTTTTTTAAACGTTATTTGTTTCGAACAGCGATTCTCAACCTTAGGGTCGCAACCCAAAATTGAGTCGTAGAAAATTATTTTTGGGTCGCGAGAAAATGATTGGTAAAAGTTAAATATTTTTAAATAGAATTCCTAAACAATATATAGGTTTAATTTGGACCCAGTAAAGCCTACCTCTTTGCATGATGCAAGTTCTTCTAATTTACTTAGGCTGATTTACTTACTTGAGTTCGTTTTAAACCCTGCCAAAGCTTTTAGGGCTGTCTGGCTATCACAGATGCAAACAGTCTTCCCTGGACTCCTGACCAATTCAGGGTTGGTTGCCACTTTAAGGATGGCAAATACCTCAGCCTGAAAGGCTGTGGTCATAGTACCCAAAGAAAGGCTTTGAGTCATATTAAGCCTTTCAATGTGAAACCCGGCTCCAGCACTTCCGGTCTCCAGTAGGGAACTGTCAGTATAGCATATAATGCTGTCTGGGGGAAACTCTACATTACCCTCTTTCCAGTTTTCCCTGGATGGAAAAGAGTGGATTGTTAAAAACAGGGTAACATTGTTAAAAATCTCTTTAAGTAAATTTAATCTTGAAAATGAAGAAATAATTATTTTTTATATGCGGGACAAGGTGAACCTTGTCAAGGTGAAGGCCTCTAGAGGAGGAACGGCAAACTAAAAAACAGGCCCGTCAAAAACAGCTTATTCCGGGTGAGTTGGACCACTGTGTCCGCGCCCCCACCTACTGATCAATTTCTCAAGGATCTTGAAAATAAAGGGGATGACGCACGAGTCGATTCCCATACAAAAAAGTGACCCCAAAGATAACCCAAAAATTGAGAGAATTCAACACGAAACACACGTCAAAAACCAACTGCACATGCTTGGTACACTGCACTGCCTTACAATTCTTTATAACAGCGCAGATCTTAAATTTTAGAGGCAAACTTACCTTTCAATGCTTTCCCATTGTTTATTGCTTGAGAAGGTTATAAACACGCTTAAATTATAGCTCACTGAATTGGCCAAGTATAGTCCAAAATTTAAATTAAATAAGCACAAATGACTGAACAAGAACCACAAATATAACAAACACGAGAGACACAGAAAAAAAGTTGAGAAGCAAACTCGACAATCTTGCTACATAACCTGCGTTCTTTCATTATAACCATGGAGGAGGTAAGTTTGCTCCTATTTCTCTATCTCATACAACTTCCATGGGGTCAGAAATGTTTCTTAATGGATCATCTCTTTTATTCAAGATCCTTGGAATTTCTACATCAATTTACTGTGCCAATTATATGAATTGTAATAAAAGCAAATAATAATTTACTAAATTAATAATACAGTACTCTGAGAGATTAATCTGGCCATCATTTAAAATCTAACAAAATACTAAGCCCGCAAAAACTAATTATTGTATAACGTATAAGTATTGGATCAATTTTTTTGGGTCGGATATCGAAAAGGCTGAGAAACACTGGTTTAGAGCCCCTAATCCTATAGATCAAACAAATAACTTTTATTGGTTATTTTGTTGGTTCTGTGAACAAATATTTTCCTCCTTAAGAAAGATTTAAGACCTAAAGAAAAGCAGTATATGAAAGAGATTATTCATCCTACTGAACGCCAAGATTTTAATCATGTTACTAAATCAGCAAGTCTCTCGTGCATTGTAGTTTTAATATACTTTATAAATATTGGGCACTGAATTTAAAATAACAAACATGGAAATCGCGTTAGTGTTTTTTATAGTTAATTAATTTTACTTTTGAATAGTTTTAGTTTGCACAAACCCACAAAATCACTTCTTTAATGCATTATATTAGCAGGGTTTCTTTAGGGGGGGGGGGCGGCAGAATACCGAGCAACCACAATATCCAAAAGGAAAAATTAAATGTAACCCTCCTCCGCTCCGCAGTGCGGTGAAAAATAGCCCCTTAATAATAAAAATGACACTCGCTAAAAAAATTGTTGAGATCAAAATTTTAAATTTATATTATAATTTAATTTTTATTATTATTTAAGTGAATATTACCCAAATATGGAAATTTTGTAACTACTTTTGGTGACTTAAAAAGGTTAAGTTGTAAGATACCGTAATAATACCGTAGCAACTGCCGTAATATAACCGTAGTATTTTGGGAACCGCATCGAATCTTATAAAAATAGATACAACTCTCTCTATGTCCCAGTATTTTTATAATGCTATTATTTGACATATATAATAGATTTTCGATAAAAAATACTTAATATTTTTGGTATTTTAAACAAAAATGTATGATATATTGTCAACATGCTTAATAAAAAATTACCGTAATATAGTGATATTAGTATCAACTTTCTTAGATTTAAATTATATTAGCTTATATTATATTAAAATTATCATATTTGGTTAGCAATATAATAATGGTAAATTTGAACTCACAAGAGTCTATTTACTGGGGGGTTGAGAGTCATGGACCGTTTTCCCCTTATTTCATCTAAAATGTTTCCCCCTATGTACCCATGAATGATACACCTCCATTTTGTTATTGGAAATTATTATTGTGCTACTTTTTTATTTTATGATTTACTTTATGTTCAATTTTGAAGGGAGAAATTTAAACTTATCTTTTTTGTCATTAGGTTATAACATTAAAAAATACTACCACCTCCCCCCTGGTCAACAATTTTTACAGCTGTGTTAACCCCCCATAATTTTTAGATTCCCCCCGAAAAACCTCTAAATGAAACCCTGGTAACAAATATTTAAATAAACTGATAAGATAATGTTTTCCAACCTTTGTGTTTAATTTCATTTATGCTATGAAGTTTTATTTTTTATATTATATTTAATATTAAACAAATATTTAATCACAGTTTAATATAAGATCATGTTTATATTTTTAATTAAATATTACCAGGTTATCGGTAAATACCAGCTTAAACAACGAACAAATCAAAGTCTATAGTGATAAGAGCCTAATTCTTTAAAATCCTGAAATAACTGAACTATGAAATATTGAATTTTTATAGCACAAATGTGGTTGTTATATTAATTTTTAACACATCAATCACAACTTTTATTGAGTAAACAATGACAATTTGTAAGGTAAGTCGTCTTTGAATATCCAAATGTTAAATGATCTACTAAACCAGTAACACTGAAATGCATTGAAGTTTTAATATACTTGATAAATACTAGGCGCATCAATGTAGAAACCCTCGGTTAGGCAGCTGACAGTAAGAAAATACAGGCATATGGGTAGGTTGATTTATTTGGAACTACGACCATTTTAGGACACCGGTTCGTACTTTCTATTTGTACTTCTTTAGATTAAAGGCCTATTTTTTTACATTCATAAATAATAACATTAAAGTTAATTAGCGAAAAATCTTTTTTGTAGAACTCCATAATAATTTAGAACAAGGTTGACTTTAGTTCTACATAAATATATTATAGCTTTCTTTCTAAATAATTGTAGATCTAAAGTCAACCTAAATAAACATAATAATTGACAAATTTAAAAAAATCAATAAGGGCTCACCTAAACTAAAGAAGTGCCCGCTGTATTAACGGATTTCAGCTATTTTAGCGAATTTCCTTTTTAGCGCTAAACCTTTAAAGATATCTGACTACTCTTAAAGATAAGTAACTAAGCTTTAAACTAGAGTAAATAATAGTGCGTACTTCTAATTTTAAAGGCATAGTTTTGTATAACCTACTGGATAACTATGCGCATTTCCTTTGAAAAATACAGACAAAATGAGTTGCGAGCAGTGCTTGACAATTGAGTAACTGCTTAGGTTCTAAAGCATGAATCGGAACCTTTAGCATGAAATGGGTTGTTAAGCACGGAAACACGCGTCCAAAGGAAATTCGCCCGACATGCGGACCACCGCTCCAGAATTTTTATTATTTTCATCTTCTTTTTTTAACAAAGTATTTTATTAATAATGTATACTTGAGATAACATCACCCACCAAAGGTAACTAAAATCACCTCAAACATCGAACACAAGCACAGTAGAAAGTTTTCTACCATCCTTCCTAGAGGTTAACTATTGAGGGACTTTACCATAATATACTCAGTTAAACATAAATGTACTTATATTATTAATTCATATTTAAAATAAATATTGCACTCAATTCACGTTGAAAACCCGGGTTCATAGTACCTCAGAATTTTTCCTCACAACTACGTGAGACCCTACAAAACTTTAAGGTCCAGTCATACTTGGCATCCTTGATTTGAGAAATATTTTCTCACATTAATTATTCGATATACGATACGTATTTTGTATAATATTGTTTTATTTTTTTTTAAATAGTTCAGTTACAGCGGTAAAGCGTCATATGAAAGACTTAAAAAAACAAATTTTAGCTTTAGCCTATAATTTTCCGTTTAAAAGAACAAACAGCTTATAAGCATGTTTATTATTCTTGAAAACACGCTATTTACAATGTAATGTCTAGAAAAACATATTTCAATGTATTTACTCATAAAATATATATATATATATATATATATATATATATATATATATATTATATATATATAATATATATATATAATAATATATATCGTTCGAACTCCATATTTAAGTTAGTAACATAAATACATATTTATTAATGCGATACTTTAAATTTATGGTTATTTATTGGTTTATGCTATATTCTAAAATTAGTTGACAGCCCGCCAAAAGCTCAATGCTTTCTTTTAACATAAAAATACATTTTTTTTAAGTAGCAAAAAAATCCCTACTATGGCAACACTGTTAGTCAGGTTATGTTTTGAATTTTATCATTTGTTTTTATTTTATATCGTATTTTTTTATTTAAAAGAATTATTTATTTACATTTGAAGTATAAACATTTGAATTAAGTGGAGTTTAAGTTGTTAATTACGTAATGCACAATGAGAAAAAAGAAGCCACGCGAGATTACAAATTTTTAAAACCAGTGTTGACTTTTTATGATTTTATTAACGAAAAAAGTTTTTTTTTACCGAGGTTGGCATGAGGTGGAAGGGGAAGGGATGTGGTCGATCTGAAGCAAAAGAATTATTTCCCTCACAGATTTTTGGCACGCTGTCAACTGATTTTAGCCGTGTGTTATACTATAATTAAATATCATTCATAGAAAATTTATTTAAAATAGTTCGATTAATGTGGTGCACTGCTAATTTTGGAAGTATATGCATTATGCATTATTTTGCATAAACAATGGTATAAATATTCACATTTTCTCTGAATAATACAGAAAAAAATTAATAACGTTTAGTGCTACTACTTAAGTTATAAATCATTAACAATACACTTGTTAAGCAAGAATTGATAAGCTCGGATTTTAATGGAAAATCGCTTCGCAAGTAAATTTAATAAAAACGTCAAAGTTTTTATTAGATTATTAAACTATTTTTAGGTATAAGACCACAGATAATAAAAATGTAGGTTATAAGAAAATGATGGAATCACAAGGTTTATAATCTGTATATGGATTGTGTTTTATGAGCTAAAGAGGGTCATTATTTGACCTTTGACCTCGTGACCTTATAGGTGTCAGTGTGGGACTTCGCCCCTGACAGTATTCAAACTGTTCCATAGTACAAATGGCGTAATATGGCATAGTTAAGCCAGTTATTAACATATTTATGAGGGGGTATCTTTCAAAAGATTATTTATGAGATCATAGATCAAAGGAGAATAATAGAATCTCTGTTAAACGCACAATGGAATCAATGTGCTTAGCATTCTGTTGCCGAACACCTTATTATTAGCAAATTATCATCATGAAAATAAAGCTTGTGATGATAACGAAATAAGCTTGTGAGTTTGCTGATAAAGAATAAATAAAGCTTGTGAGGTTGCTTGACTAACGAAAAATAAAGCTTGTTGAGTGCTGGATAACAAAAAGCTTGTAGGTTGCTGATAACGAAAATACAAGCTTGTAAGGTTGCTGGATAACGAAAGCTGAAGAGGAAAGTAAGACGAATCAATTTGCTTCCTGATACCAAAACTATTATGTACGAAAACAATTACGAAATTTACACAGATATATAACTCTCGAAAATTTTCTCAAATCGAAATGAAAAAATTTGGCATATGGCAAAATGATAGAAGATTGGGGAGCCTTGACATGATTTTATGTCGTCCTTAACCGAAGTTATGACGTCATAAAAAATGCTGATACTTGAAATTGCTTTATAACAAGGCATCATATACTTAAGTAGATAATATGCTCTAAATCGCTTGAGATCGGCTTTCATCAGACTCGGAACACCCCTAATTGCGCAAACTTACACAACACACACACACATAACATATAAATAATATAATATATATATATATATATAATATATATAATATAATATATATAATATACATATATATAATAATAGATATCTATACTTATATAATATATATATGTATATGTAAATGTAGTGTAGATTATAGTATGTGTGTGTGTGTGTGTGGTGTGTGTGTGTGTGTGTGTGTATGTGTTGTATTTGTGGTGTGTTGTACACGACTATGTCTATTACCTCTACGATATCTGTTGGGTTCAGTAGTGCTAGGGAGATAGCATAATAAAAGGGCCTTTACCTCTTGTTTCGCTCTAGTTAGCGCACTGTCCCAAACGGACAGGACAAAAATAACTTCTAAAGAACTAGAGCGAGCAAAGCAGGAACTCAAAGCGGAAGGGCCTCGAAGTTGTATTCCTAATTCGTAGGTATTTCATAAATGAGAACCGGTCTAGCTTCAATCGGACTATCCTAAGTTGTGTAGTTGTCACCAATGAGTATAACGAGTTGATGGTTAAGTTTAGTATTAAAGGCAGATGGGGTGGAGCGGCGTGAGTACGATTAATCGATTATAAGTATTAGGGAAAGCGGTTCGCGATGCGTCGACGACGCTCCGCACTTCGCTGCCTCCTGGTGATCGTCCAGTTTAAGACCTGGATGGTCTTTACGCTTGTGTATCCGTTCCTTTGTGTGTATGTATTGTATATCTCAATTATTATCGAAGCGAAGCTTCCAGTGAGTTTAACTAGAAAATTTTAAAGTTTGAGTGTACACACAATTAAGAGTTTAGGCCTACTGGCCTCTTTTAAATATGTTATGAGAACAGTCAACCGTCAAAAATGTCTTAAAACACAAGAAAATATTAGGATTAATTTTATATTTAACAAGACTGTATAAGACCAAAAATTGTGGCCAAGTTACAATTACACATTCATTATTAGTCATGTTCATCAAGTAAACATATTGATTTATAAAACCAGCTAATTGAGTCAAAATTTGGCACGGTAGTGTTCCTTTATATACAAAAAACAAGTATATGAGATTCTAAGTTTATTTACGCCTTGTACATCCGCGGTAGTCAGAAGGCGGATGGGTGACCGCCGAGATTAAACTCGATCTTCCCTGTCTGAGTGAAACAAGTCCGAAAGATAACACTACTTATAAATTTAAACATCGCTACTTACCTTTTGTATTCTGTAGACCGAGCGAAGCGGGTCCGGAGTGGTGAGGAGGAGCGTACCAAATCCTGTAACATAAGAAAAAATACTTAGCTACCCATAAAGGACTGTGTGTGAAGTGGTTAAGGTACGGGCCAATACAAAAATGAATGGAACTTCAGAGTTTATTTAGTCATGGGTTCAATCCCAGCACGGGCCTCAAGGATTTATATGTGAAGGTTAAAAATTCCTGCGTACCACGTCCTTCAGAAGGACGTAAAGCCGGAGCCTAACCCCCCCCCCTCATATTACTACTACTACTACTATCCCATTAAAGATTTTTATTTTTAAAATGACTCAAGACCCGAATACAGACATTATTCGACGTAAACATGGCTTATAACTAAATTATATAACAACACTATCTATCAGTAATTCAGTGGGACAATAAAAATGTTAAAACTCCCAGAAATACGCAGTTAAGAGTATTCAATATGACTGCAATACATTTTAGAGTTTACCTTATAAGTCAAGTTCAACAGTGAGCAATGCAATCATTTAATTTTATGACTTTCCAAGTTAAAATAGTTAAAATTACAAGGCGCAGTAAAATTATTTTATTAGCTTTGTTATAGTAAATAAAAATTACTGTTAGACCTTTACAACCAATAGTTAAAACAGATGTCAAAATATTAAGGTTTGGATGGGCGGAACCCAAGAAATGTAACGCAGGACTTAGTATAAAGTAAAATGTATATTTTTTCTACCTATCTTTTTTACTTTTCCTCATTTATACCGTAGATATATAGGAAAAGTATTGAGTTTGCAAAAAAAATCCGAAGCCGGGATGTCACCAGATCTATCCGTTTTAGGTGTTTTAAGATCTCCTGAGTGGTTTTACAAAGTTGTCTGTCTATATTGTGTGAGTGTTTGTGTGTTGTTATCGTACTTCCTATGTGTATATATGCAAGAGAGTTGATACTTGTACGAAAATCAGTGTATCATTGCAGTTGTGCTAATCCAAAAATACTTTTTATGACGTCATTAACTTGCGATAATGACTCAACAAAAATTCCGAAAAATCATAAAACGCGAAATAATAATGCGATCGTATTGAGATTTAGCACGTATGTAGTTATGTTTAAGACTAACATATGTGCCGAGTTTTATCTCATCAACAGCATTAGTTCAATTTTTATCAAATGACTTGTGTACGTTTTTTAAAAAAATGTAAAAAATCGGACATAATGCAAATTGAGGTTGATATGTGGTGCAAGTATTACCTATATATATAATGAATATATATATATATAGTATCGTAATTATATAAATTATATAATATATATAATATATATAATATATATATATATTATATACCTCTACTTTATAAATAAGTGCAATAAGTTTCGTTTTAATACGACAAGAATATCTATGATTTTTGATGGATCATAAAAGTCAAGCAGCATTGAGAGTGATCAGTGCTGTATGGGTGACCGCTAAGTATAAAACGTATGTATTTACTGTCTGAAGATGAGCGAAGCGATTCCGTAGTAGAAAAATTTCTACCAAAATAAAGACAACCAACACTTCGAAAAAATTGTCGATAGGTTTGATTGGCACGCATGTAGTCATATATAAGGATCAACATAAATAGCATCTCATTATCAGCAATAGACCAATTTTAATTTAATGACTTGTATTCGTTTTTTAAAACTTAAAAAAAAAGAAAAATAATGCGACAGAGTTGAAGTGTATTACTTTACGTAACAAAAATACTTTACTAAGTTTCGATACTACGGTATCGTGGATCATTGGATCATAAAAAATAAGGATCATCAGAGTGAGGTCAGTACCTAGATGGGTTAGACCGTTAGAAACAAAGCTAATTTACTATATGGTGAATTTACTACGTGTTGGACTGTAAATTTGACGACATGTATATTCTGGAGACAAACGAAGCGAGTCCGACGTAGTGAGGATGGGCGTAACGAATCCGATGTGAAGAGGAAAAGTTCCGAGGTACCCAGTAACCTATTTTTTGTTTATTTTCCTATTCTATTATCAAATTTAAAATTCTTTTATTTTTAGAATTTTTCAAAGCAATGCGCTAAAAAGTAGCATAAACTGGGCTTCAAATGAGTGCAAATAATGCTGTGCTGCGTATCGTAATAATCTATGGGATAAATTTCATTCTATGAAAAACTCGAAAAAAATAACAAGCTGTGATGCTAATGCTCAGGTTATTAAAAATATATCGAACAATCTAGCAAAAATTGGATTGATAAGCAAGAAAGCGCGCATTTCAAAAAAGATTCGCCCGGCTTGGGGACCTCCCCGCCAAAAATATTTTAATTTTTGTTGAGTCATTATTTTGTGTTAAGATGAAATTTCATAAAGGGTTCTGACTTTACAGCAATGATTTTGTACCAGTTTGTATAAGTTGCATTACAATCCGACAAAGCCTTCGAAAGTTATCGTGAGATCCTCATGTTCCATTATTCATGCTTCTTTTGGAAATCCGTTAAAAGTAGGTGTTATATTTTTCTACATTTTTTTGGACGTAACGAAGCTATACTTGTCTAATTTTATTAATAATACTTGTGTAATTTTATTGAAGGATAGATTGTTTTTAGTGTGTAATGGGAATTGGAGGACAAATGTAAGTAGCATTAAATGATTCTAGCTTGCTAATAATAATCACTAGATCTCCACAACATCAAATTTAAACAGGGCCTTCGGATTTTAGCAGCGTCGTGGCTGCTGCTTCAGACCTTTGCAGCTTCGCGGCTGCTGCTTAGCCAGTTAGAAGAAGATCTATGAGTATTTGTTTTTTTTTATATATTTTTTTAATACATGGCATTTTACGGTGAAATGAGCGAATTTCCGTTATTCAATCCTCCTCCACTCCCCGTGGCACCTTCGAAGTGTATTTACCCTGACAATGTCTATGCCCATTATTCGAACAACCTCATAAGCAATATTTTCTAATAATAAATGGCTAATAGTTTTAAACATTAAACTAGAAGAACATTCATTTAAACGAATAACATTATTTTTACAATATAATTTATAGTTGAAATAAAAAGATCATTACTTTAAAATAATTTTCAACAAAATACATCTAAAATTAAGTAATAGTAAATTTAAAATAAAAATTGTAAAATATGCACACGACATGCAAGTAAGTTGCAAGCCTATACTTATCTCATATTTCAAGTCGTATCAAGTCAGATGTTAACTCGTAAAATATCTATCAAGTAACATTTAAAAAATAGTGAAAGACTTACAAATCAAATAAAATTATTACAAAATAAAACTAAAGTAATAAATAAATTAGTAAAATTAATACAAAAAAAATGTGGTATAACAAAACTTAGGTTAAAATTATTCAAATTATAATTATTATTAATTTTATCTACACACATATAAATTTAATAAATCAGAATCCTAAATTTTAACATTAGATTAGACAATACATTAAAATAAATAAAAAAGAACATAAAAAATTATGTATTTAGTATTTTGACAGTGCTTTTATACATATTTACCTTTTAAATCAGTCGTCAGGTTCGTTTGTAATGTTTGCCATTTCTGGTAGCTATTTTACAAAACTGTTACAAGTTATTTTTTTATCGTTTTTAGCGATTTTTCTTCAGGAAAATTAAGCTTATGAGGACGGTTGGATGACAGAAGTGGAGGGGGAAAGTAAGGAGAAAAGCAATTTAGTTTAGCTTCCTGATACCAAAAATAAGTGTCACATAGGATCAAGAGCACAGTGGCGGAACTACGGGCCCGCAAAGGCCCACAATGCGGGTGGGCCCCCAGCGGTTAGGGCTCCCAAAAAGATAAGGTAAACCATTTAATAAAATGGTTCCAAGCCCCAGTAAAGAATAGTATAGTCTGTCATAACATCATTAAGTCGCGGGGCCCCCTATAAGAGTTTGCCCTATTGAGTCTCTTTGCCTGAAAATGGGGCCCTGCGTTTAATCATAGAATAGTCTTTCTTAAGATCATCAAGTGGCGGGGGCCCTTGTTTGGGTTTTATACAATCTTTTTACTTAAAAATATGGCCCCTTTTAATCTTAGTATAGTCTATTCTAACATCATCGAAAAAGGGGGTGGCCCTATGCCCAATCGAATGTTTCCAGTCCCAGCTTGCAGACATACGTGCCAGATATAAATTAATCTATGTATTCTTTACATTAGATATAGAAGAAAGATTGCAATCCTGGATAATAACATAATTTAACTTTAAATAACCAGCATGACTATAATTTCGATTTCTGTGTGACAGCAAATACCTCATATGCGTCATATTCATAAACTTTAAGGTTTATGAAATTTACGTCATTGCAGAAATAAATATTAAATTTTCAAAGTTGACCGCCTATACCGATTCCTGCAATGACGTCACACGTCATTCATAAAAACGTCAGGCTATAATCTCCGAATGCGTTTGATTTGTTTACATCAAATTGAATCACCTTATACATTTCTAACACCTTGGGATTCATCAAACTTTTATTTCTATACGTCTTCCGCCTATTATTTTGCTTAATGCTTGTCCTCAGAGTGTAAACATATTTTTATATATAATATATATATATATATATATATATATATATATAATATATATATATATATATATATATATGTGTGTGTGTGTGTGTTGTATATATATATAATATAATATATATATATATAGTGTGTGTGGTGTGTGGTGTATATATATATATATATATATATATATATATATATATATATATATATATATATATATATATATATATATATATATATATATAATATATATTTTAGAAAAGTTCTAGCTTGAGAAATTATATGAAGTGCTCTACTCTGAATAGGTAGACCATGTTCTTCCTTTATTATCTGAGGTTCATTTTCAGAACCATTTAGTCTAAAGCAGTACCAATATGTCATATTTTCAGGTCTATATTTAGCTACTAGATCTAGACAGTATATAATGTGAAGTTTAATAACTAGTTTTTAGGGATTAAAGAAGCACTATAAGTTTACTTTTTACTTACTTGGTAGTAAAAAGCGTATTGATATAATTAAAGGGTCAATCCATTTCAAGTGATCCAGAAATGTTGCTCGAAAAAAATAAAAATTGATTTTTTTTCTGTGTTGGTCCTACCCATAGGTAGTCCAAAACGCCTAGTATTAGCTTTTTCTACAGCCTCCTTCATTTTCAAAAATCACTTTTTAGTTCCCGAGACACCTAAATTTTGAGTTTTTTCGCCAATTTTTGAGGCTTAATATTTCGGCTTTGGCTTAGCCTAGGTTAATGAAACAGGTCTCGTTTGAAAGTGTCCTCTTTGGGCTTTATATAGGAACCAATATTTTTTGTTCTACTGCTGCTAATCTACTCGTGAGTTTGCATAATAAATTTGACCACAAAGACTGAAAATACACTTTTTCATTATTTTTTTTAACAAGGAAGATGATATTGAAAAAAATTGAAATAATTCTTGGTTACTAAGGTGACCATAAGGAACAAAAATATTTTAATGTTCCAAATTTTACCTTTTGGAGTCAATGAATTATTGAAAGTTAAGGTTTTCACGATTTTGGCGTTTTTCAGGGCGATTTATCGTCCAATGGGACTGGGGCGATTTTTTTAAAATTAGGCTTAAAATGACCTCTATTCATTGCAGTTTTACGCCCAATATGTAACATTTTGTTTATTTTGGTTTTAAGGTACTTTACAGCGTTTTTAAAATCAGCAGTTTTTCAGTTTAACGATTTCACAAAAATATACTGATTTATATTGAAAATAGGGTCTATCCTGGGGTTTCTTTGCTAATAAAACATAGTTAAAGGTATATATTAATTTTTTATGGAAATAAATTCGACATGACCACCCAAAGTGACCAAAAAGTCGAAAAAACGTTGTTCGATTACCATAAAACCTAAAATATGATTAGTAAACCACATATTTCAAGTGTGAAGTCGATTTTAATGTTTTTGGGCCTGCGAGTTGAAAGAGAGTGGTCCGGAGTCGATACGACCACTCAAAGCCAGAGTACCTGGGTTCGAATCCTGGAAGGGACAATAATTTTTTATCGTTTTTACTTTATGTAAGTTTGTAAGTAAAAAAGATTTTGAACCCAGGAATATTAAGCCTCAAAAATTGGCGAAAAAACTCAAAATTTAGGTGTCTCGGGAACTAAAAAGTGATTTTTGAAAATGAAGGAGGCTGTAGAAAAAAAACTAATACTAGGCGTTTTGGACTACCAATGGGTAGGACCAACACAGAAAAAAAAAATCAATTTTAATTTTTTTCGAGCAACATCTCTGGATCACTTGAAATGGATTGACCCTTAAGGGTTAGAGCCCCCTCATATCATAGATAGTATATTTATTTTTATTGGTAGCGGCACCCAAATTATTTATACTGGGGGCCTAAGAAAAATGAAAACGTTGTTGCTTTTTATTGGGGCATTTCTTTATAAATTGTTTTCTGCTTTAAGAGCCAATTTACTGATCAAGGAAATAATAACATTGTGCACTCCCTTGGTTCATAATTAAATATTATTCGTATTCATCGAAAATGAAATAATGGAAACAGCGTGTAATGTTATTTCAAAAATTTCAAGGGAAAACGTGGTTCAAAACGTAGCAGCAATTCTTTAAATTATATGATTTTTATTTAGAACATATTATGAATTATAATTAGTTATCTTTTCCCAAACCTCTTCTTTACTTCAACTATGAGAAAAGCAAACAAACCAACTATCTGTTATTGATATTTGACAAATTCAAGTACCTGATAACTAAAATATCTGTTGGGTGGAGCCTTCTAGATATTATATAAAGGCTTCGATATGGTATGAGATGTCATTTAACTAGTAGATAAATGTATAATCGTTTAATTGTTTTTAAGTTTTATCGTCTCAGTGAATTAATTGTAAGTATTTTTATTGTTTATTATTAAATGTATGAATGTATTCAAACACTCCCCAGTTGAAAACGGTACGCTTAAATTACACTTTTGTGTGAGCGAGTACCTGCAACTCAATTAATTTTGTGTATGCAGTGTCCCAAGATGGAGTTGGCTTATGGGTCAACATGAACAGACTTTTCATTTTTTCTTGAAATGAAATGAGACTTTGTTTCTTTGAAATGAAAAATTACTATAATGATAATATCAGAAAATTTACATCGATTTTCTTTAATTTCTTTAAAAAATAACTAAGTGTTAAAAATATCAATTATTCAAAATTGGTAAAAAATTATCAAAATTTTGTTAAATGTTTATTCACAGCCTGCAAATTAAATTAAAACTCAGCGTCTATAACAAGATACCTTAAAAAACTATTCATGCATAATAGATAACTTAAACCCATATTTGAATTAAAAATGAGTATTTGTTGTTGTCATGTGCTTTTTATTTAAATATATTTTATCTCCAGACTTACGTAAAGGTTATTAAGTAGTTTTAAATAGCATAAAATAATAATAATATGCATGTACTAAAATTTTTTTGAAATGTATTAATCATGTATTCTTTTTATTTGCAAATAAAGTTATATTATATTGTATAACTCCATAGGACTAAAAAATAATTCATTTTTGGGTTAATGCTCTCAAATCTTATAGGAGGGGGCAGTATTGTCGATTTTAAAACAGGGTGAAACCCCTAAAATTTATAAGATAGTATAACCAAAAAATTAGTGAGATTTTTCATGGGCACACCCTAACTTTTAAAACGACACCCTGTCCAGAAAAATTATTTTTACTGACTTAAAATTCTCAAAAGGTCAAAAGGATTATTATTTTAAATCAATAACAAAAATGTCGAAGCTAAATAATAAACTAAATAGAAATAAGCTAAATAAACTGTAAGTTCAATCCTTAATGACAGATAAAAAACAGGTTTAAGGCTCTAATGAGAAATATTTGGGGCTAATAAATGGCCATTATAAAATTGAGGAGGGTTGATAAAATGGAGGGGGGGGGCTACGTGGTGTATTTTTGTGGATTGTGGACCCCTAATTATAGAGGGTTCACTTATTTTCACTTGAATTACTTGAGAACTCTACCAGCCTCAGATATGGTTGAGGTCTTAGAGAAGCCAGAACACTTTTACTAAGTTCTAGAAATCATAGTTGTTGGTAAGTTCAGCGAAAACCTAAGCTCGTGAAATCAGCTCAGCGAGCCACATTTTCATAGAACGAACAGTATGGTTTTCTCTACCTTTTCTTTTCTCTGCGGGGTTCATTCTAAACAGGTATTTTTGAAAATCTTTTCTTTTTTCACCAATCATAAACCAGTATTCCCATAAAACCATTTAAATAGACTATTTTGTTTACAGGTAAATAAATCCAAAGAAGAAGAACAAATTGCTGTGATAATAAAATCTTGCAATCCACTATCACCTACAATCCAATAAACCAGATTTCAAGAAAAAATATACAGAATTGAAGAACAAGAAACGACATCCCTCCAAGAAAGGAAACCCTCCAAAATATATTTGTTAAAAATATAAGAAAAAAGGATTAAAATAAGCAATAAAATTGAACAATTATTTGTTAAAATGTAAGTATATATATGTATATATACATAAAGAAAGTAAGACAATTTCAAGCAATATTTATTTTTTACTAACTAAAAAATTGAATGAAGGAAAATTAAACTAGACATTAAAAGTAAAAAATAAATTAATTAATTTAATATTTTTAATTAAAATAATTATTTGTAATAAAAATTAACAATGAAAAAAGATAGATAAACGTTCACAGGCCTAAATAACTTAATCAAACTTAAATATGATTACATTAAATGTACTTAAGTTTTTTATTTATCATAAGTTGTCTATATGCAAAACAAATGTTGGTAAGATTCAAATCTATCTTAAAAGTTTAATTTCTCTTCACATGGCAGTAAGGCACAGTAATAACAATATTACTTATATTAATTTTAGTTTCTATTAAATTTATTACCTATTAATCATAATAAAATAAATTAATAAGTTCGAGTTTTACTTGTTTTAATGTTCGATGAGCTTGTACATAGTGCAATTACTTTTTGACTTTATTTTAACTAATTCTGTTTATAATTTTAATTATTTTTCAAAACAATATTTTTATCTTACTAAATTAATTTTTTAAATTATTTAATTCAATTTTTATTAGTATTGTTGTAGTTTAGTAGTTTTGTTTTAATTTTAATTAATTGTAAGAATTATAATGTATTTATTACGCTCTAAAATTTTATAAATTAATATTAATGTAATTAATTTTCTTTTTTAGTAAATTAAATTTTAATTACTTTTTCAGTAATATACTTTATAATTTATTTATAGTGTTCATGGGTTAATTTCATTCTTATAAATAATATTAGATTCTTTTCTTTCTTTTTTTATTTCACTTAATTTCGTAATACATATAATTTTATAATTATTCGACTTACTTTAAATTACTTAATTATAATAGAATTCACTTGAATATAGATTTATATATTAAAAGCATTATACATCATTCGTATTGATATTTTAAATAGTATACTTCAAATAAATGTATTTTTTATAATTTTGACCTGTTTTCATAATTCTGTTAAGGTGCAACCACTCTAGACTTCCGATTCTATCCTACCTAGAAAGTCTATGAATCAAATTCATAGATTTATTTTAACCAGTATTGACCAAGTAGGGTTTATCATTTATTAAATAAATAAATAAATAAAATTCATTAATTAAATAAATAAATTAACAAAGTTACTAATTGGCTCTTTGAATTTTTTTTACTCACAGTTTGCCCTGTAGGGAGGTTTCTTTTTAGTTTTAAAAAGCGTCCAAACAAATTAAAGATAAAAGATTAAATCCATTTCAGGTGTTTTGGGTTTCTTTAGGTAAAATAAATGTTGGTTTATATATATATATATATATATAATATATATAATATATATATATATATATATATATATATATATATATATATATAAAAATATTAGCCTGAGACTTGAATTAGCATCTAGCAAAATGTAACCTAATATTATCTAAGAATTATTTACTGTTATTTAGCAATGAAAGAGATTACAGAGGCAATGAATCGTGATGTAGGCGTCAAAGTAAAAAAACAGTGTAACAACAGAAACATAAAAATATCTATTCATTGTAACCATCAGATAAACATTGAGAAAGCCTATTCAGATAGGCCCGCGGATATTTACAACTTATTAGGAAGGTCGTCACTGCCATTGTGATAACTCATCTTTAGCCAGTCAATTGAAATGTTAGAGTTAAACTACATCTTTATTTAAATTTTTCTTTATCTACCATCTATTCATTATAAGAAGTTTAAAACACAAATTAATTCAATATTTTGGAGTAACAATATTAATATTTTTTCCAATCAACAACTTATTTAAGTTATTTTGTATATTATTGAAAGACATATATATTCAAGTTAATTACTCGAATAAACAAAAAGAAGATAAGGAAGATAAAGTAGCATTGTTTGAGAGAAAGGTTCATTGGACGTCAACTCGAGTGTGGCCATACAGTAGCATGACAGTCAACTTATCTTTTAAAATAACTTTTAAAAAAATCGGGTACGGGGTATCCCTGACTCTATTCTTACGGGTACAGGGTATCCCTGACTCTATTCTTACGGGTACGGGGTATCCCTGACACTATTCTTACGGGTACGGGGTATCCCTGACTCTATTCTTACTGGTACGGGGTAACTTTTTCTATTCTTATTTGATTCGTTTTTCTCATACTACCTATTTTAGACTCTCTTGATAACTAGAAACGCTCACTTTTGACGAATGTCAATAGCAATCTTGTTATTGTTATCAATGTACATCGATGAATCAAACAGTGTTTGTCTAACAAGAGCTGGGTTAAAAATTTCCATGGTGGTTCACTGAATCAAATTTTTACAAATCATTAATTATTCAAAATTTTCGATAGTATAGGTTTGTTCGAAACATGAACTAGAGTACACTACTCTATTCTGCACTATTTGTTACACTCAGATGGAGTTATCAAAGGTATACTATAGTAAAGCGTTTGGTTTAGACGCGTGTTCGAACAGAAAAAGGGTAAAAAGAATAAAGAGCATACAGTGGTGATCTAACCTCATTTATCAACAAAAACACAACTATCAACAATCATACTCAAAATACAAACTATATAATAATGTACAATTTGTCTTCAGTTTTTCTTCAATATACTAATTAATTGAGATATTTTGTTAGAAAATGTGGTTAAAATGTTTTAAGAATTCCCGTTCGAATTTCACTTAAAAAGTCAAGTTTTAATTGATCCTTGATTACCATATTTTTCATTTTAGTTATGGAATTATTGCTTGAAATACGAGTTATTTGAGTTATTTTTTTATTAATCTAAACTATGTTTTGTAAAATATCGTTTTAATTAGTTTTGTTTAAATTAAGTAGGTAAATATAACACCTTTCAGAAGAGACACTAGAATCCGATTTTAGCCAATGTACGGCCCATGATAACTACATCCAGAGCTCTATTATTATTTTTTTAAAACATATCTTCCCTTTACAATTGTCTCAGCAATACGGTTACCAAATATGACTCTAGATCAGGATATGAATTGTAAGAGTGGTCAGCTAAACACATTGCGACAGACCAAAAATGTAGAAAAAGTATGGCTTCCACCCCCCCCCCCCCTTACATCATCCATAATAATAAATAATTCATATTAATTAAAGAATAACTATTTGCTCAAATTCCACGTAATAATTTCATAATTTAAAGGAAAAGTATAAGGTGCTCAACAGGCACTTGAAAGTGTATCACTGATAGTCTATTATGAGCGCAAAACATTTTAAAACACGAAAATTACTACCAATGATTCTTTTTATTAACATAAAGTTACATAAATAGAGTTCTACATGTATTTATTGTCAAGAAATGAAGAAAAGAGTCTCCACAAAAACAATAGTTTATTGGCAAAGTGCTTTCCACCTAACATGAAGTCATCATCAGTGCCATGAAGATAAAAATGAAAGTTATAAATAACTTTAGTTAGGTATTTATAACTTTTATCTTTATCTTCATGGCACTGATGATGACCTCATGTTAGGTTGAAAGCGCTTTGCCAATGGAGAAACTCTTTTCTTCGTTTCCTAGTATGAATAACTCCACTTGTGTTCAATCTCATTCAAAAGTATTTAATATTGTTAAAATACATCGATAACACACAAATTATTGTTATCAAATATGATAAGAGTCATTTCCTGCCAGATAACTATTTCACTTTACTTTACTCGGTCTTTTAGGAGGAGTAAAAAGTGCAGCTTAGAGTAAGATTCTTCTAGTTCGAGATTCGTTACAAAACCGAGTGTAGTGCAGTTAAGAGCAATTTGGAGTACGATCTTAGATGCGCCGGTACTCTATCTGGTGGACACTAGATAACGTGCACAAATAACAGATGACACTAAATAACACTGGAGTAACGTGCCGTACAAACCTTACTTAAAATCAAATTTCCACTCCAAATTATAAGAACCGTTTACGTGATCTTTCCTTTAAATTTGTCCGAGCAATACGGTTACCAAATTTAACTCAACAGGTATGAATTGTAAAGTAGCCAGCTAAACACATTGCGATAGACCAAGAATGTACGAAAAGGGTGTTTCCAGGCTCCGCCCCGCCCAACATTTACAGTAAAAACCGTAAATTTTTACTTCAAATCGGTTCCACTAAATCGCATCTAACCCCTCACGAATAATTAATTGTTCTATGCAAATGTTATGAAAACTTCTTTAAAGTCTTATTTAAATTACGCAATATTCATTTTTCCTATTAAAACTATCACAATTTTAAGTAATAGTAATAAAAGCAAAGATAAGTACAATTAAAGTAACATAAAAATCTTAAAGTACTATAGTAAAATTCTTTCATAAAAAGGTCAAGTTCGTAAGTTCAGCAATTCACGACATAAATCATTGCTCCCACCCGGACTCGAACCCGGAGACCTTTGAACGGAAATGCCACAGAAATCCTATTAGCTATCATCTTCACGTTCTAATATACCGCTCTATAAATTAATTTTTCATTTCGAAATACTAATTTTTAATTTTATTTCATTATGTATAATATAATAAAATATTCGTGCCTTTTTTGACTCTATGAAGGACGTTTTCTTATCCTTCTTCCGATCTTTATAGATTTTGGATTTGGGTCCAAAATTAAGTACACAGCATTGTGGGAAAAGTGTTACGTACTTTTGAGACTGTTATTTCATTGATGTTAAATAATAAAAATAGAAATTCATTTCATTTTTTTACTAAAACTTTTATTGATTTATTTTTAAGTTTATCTGCGATTTTGATTACTTTGCAAAGCAGTATTATCTAAACGTTTTTGTTTGTTTACTGTTGTTTGGCGTAATAAATTACACAAGTAAGGTCGTTTGTAAGAAATAACAATACGCTGCGCTAAAATAAAATCCTTGCTTCGAGTCTAGGGCCCGTATTAAAAGAAATTTCCTAACATTCTCCTTAAGGGTTCCTTAAGGAGAATGTTAGGAAAATGTTAGGTCTCCTTAAGGAGAATGTTAGGAAAATGTTAGGTCTCCTTAAGAGAATGTTAGGAAATGTTAGGTCTCCTTAAGGAGAATGTTAGGTTAGGTAAGAAAATGTTTTTAAGCCACGAAATTTAAATGATCGTTCCCGTGATTAAAAGTGAGAAAAAAACATGGTTTTCGTGGCTTAAAAACATTTTCCTAACATTCTCCTTAAGGGTTCCTTCAGGAAAATGTTAGGAAAATGTCTTTGAATACGGGCCTAGGTCTCCTAACGCAAACCCAACAGGAACGATGTATAAGACATGTCTATATGCTAATACGTGAAAATTAAAGATGAGAAGGAATGCAGTAAACGTCGTAGGTTCCGGTTCATGCTTTATAACCTAAGTAGTTACTCAATCATTAAGCACTGCTCATTTTGTCTGTAACTCATTTTGTCTGTATTTTTCAAAGGAAATGCGCGTAATTATCCAGTTTGTTATACAAAACTATGCCTCTATAATTGGGAGTGTGCCAAATTATTTGCTCTAGTTTAAAGCTCAGTTAGTTTTGAATTTTTATCTTTGAAGGTTTTAGCACATTCCATTTGAACAATACAGACACAATGAGTAGACGCTTAGGTTATAAAACAAACACCGGAACCTTAAGCAAGAAATGGATTGTTAAGCATGGAAACACGCATTCCAAAGGAAATTCGCCCGGCATGCGGACCACCGCTTGCCGACATTACGTTATGCAAACTTATATAACGTAAATAAAACGATATAAATTACCATCCTTTCCAGGATTCAAACCCAGGTACCCTGGCTTTGAGTACTTTAAGTGCTTTTATCGACTCCGGAACTTATTAATTCAATTTAATTTGTTTCGGTACCATAACCCACTTATCCGAATACCTCCTATTGCTGCTAATGATACCGACCGACAGAATAACTTACCTACTTACCACTCTCTTACCTACATAGGACACCCTACATACCAAATTAAAAACTTATTTAAAGACTTCAACACAGGTAGTTATTTATAAGATGTGCATATGAGCCAAGTTTCATCTCATTGTCTGCATCAGTTCAATTTTTGTCAAGTGATTGTAAAAAACGGTAAATAATCTAATTGAGTTATATGTAATGAAGAAGTATACTGAGGTTCGTCATTCTTACTGAAATTAATGGTTTTTGTTCTTATTTTTTCCAAATTTCATTCATTTTAATATAATGGTTTAAAATTTGATGGGGGGGGGCTTCGGTTCACCTTGCATATTAACATATAGAACTTAAGTTACTTAACATATAAACCTATAGTTACTTGGTTATTACCTATAACTACAGTACTACAGTAGTAAATTGTAAGTTACTTAACATATAAACGTATAGTTACTTAGTTATTAACTATAACTACAGTTGTAAATTGTAAGTTACTTAACATATTAAACCAATATTTACTTAGTTATTAACTAAAACTACGGTTATAAACTGTGAGTTACTTAACCTATAAACCTATAGTTACTTCGTTATTAACAAAAATTACAGTTATAAACAGTAAGTTACTTAACATATAAACCAATAGTTACTTAGTTATTAACTAAAATTACAGTTATAAATTGTAAGTTACTTAACATATAAACCAATAGTTACTTAATTATTAATTAAAACTACGGTTATACACTGTAAGTTACTTAACATATAAACCAATAGTTACTTAGTTATTAACTAAAATTACGGTTATAAACTGTAAGTTACATCACATATAAACCAATAGTTACTTAGTTATTATCTAAAATTACAGTTATAAACTGTAAGTTACTTAACATATAAACCAATAGTTACTTAGTTATTAATTAAAACTACGGTTATAAACTGTAAGTTACTTAACATATAAACCAATAGTTACTTAGTTATTAATTAAAACTACGGTTATACACTGTAAGTTACTTAACATATAAACCAATAGTTACTTAGTTATTAACTAAAATTACAGTTATAAATTGTAAGTTACTTAACATATAAACCAATAGTTACTTAGTTATTAATTAAAACTACGGTTATACACTGTAAGTTACTTAACATATAACCAATAGTTACTAGTTATTAACTAAAATTACGGTTATAAACTTAAGTTACATCACATATAAACCAATAGTTACTTAGTTATTAACTAAAATTTACAGTTATTAAACTGTAAGTTACATATAAACCAATAGTTACTTAGTTATTAATTAAAACTACGGTTATACACTGTAAGTTACTTAACATATAAACCAATAGTTACTTAGTTATTAATTAAAACTACGGTTATACACTGTAAGTTACTTAACATATAAACCAATAGTTACTTAGTTATTAACAACAACTACAGTTGTAAGTTACTTAAAAAATAAACATGTAGAGCTTAGCACGCTTTCCGTTCTGCCACAAACTACTGAAGCGAAATCCTTGCAAGATAATACTGTTTTACACTGATACAGCGCTTTGACATTTCAAAAACCAAATAAACGAACAAGATCTAGATACATCTAATTTATGGGATAGTAATTACTCTCTCGTAATCGTATATTGATTGAAGATGTGATGAACTATAAGGAAAACGTTTGTCTACATCATGGGTCAAGGTTCTCAAGTCTCCAGATGAATTAAACCCTCCGGCAGATAAACAACATCTTATTGTCTTTCTCTTTTCATAACTATGGGCCTTACATAGAGCGCTATCTAGCGGTAGATGATCCTAATATTTCTGGCATCAGACACAGCTAGCTTGATTGTCTCACTATATCGATGTCGACATTCATTGAAATGTAACTCATTTTTATGTCGACTCATTTCGTAATTGCGCGGAGTTTATCTCGGTTTTAAAAAGGTAGTGAACTGATAATATGTAACAGACAGCTGTAGTAGTTTTCTCCGAATTTCAATTTAAATTTATTTGATAAAAAATAAAATAAAGTAAGCACACAAAAAAAATAATCATCGGGTACTGAGCACCTTGGAACTTTTCCTGGTCACACTCGCTACGTTCATACGTATCGCTTCAAACTTACTTCGCTCATCCTTAGACTTTAGAAATCACCTAAATTATATTGCAGCTAGTCTTAAGATTCGCTTCAAAATAAAACTTGGCATGGCTCTCTTTCTTATGTATGCCTACATACATGCCAAATTTTAAAACAATCAAATCGTTTTTCCGAGTTTTATTATTTTTCGAAAATGTTGCTGAATCATTACAGCTGGTTAATGACGTCATAAAATTTTTTTCGGAAAGCACAACTAGACCTAAAGATTAATTTCCGAGCTCTATAGCTACTAAACAGAGGACTATATTCCATTATTTTTTTACAAATATTTGATATTTGTCAAACAACAAATATGTTGTTTTTTTTTGAGCTTAATAAAAAAATTATCGGTTA
This sequence comes from Microvelia longipes, assembly GCA_018340805.1. Lineage (NCBI taxonomy): Eukaryota > Metazoa > Arthropoda > Insecta > Hemiptera > Veliidae > Microvelia > Microvelia longipes. The sequence goes on along the minus strand of JACMZG010000008.1, from coordinate 11,520,533 downwards.
GAGTTATACTAGTATTGAATTTCTTAGGATTTAATGCGGTTCTAAAATAGGCAGTATTACGGTATCCCGTAATTTAACTTTTCAGAAATACCAAAAGTAGTTATAAAATAACCATGTTTGGGAAATTGTTACCAAAATAATAAAGGTGTATTTGAACTAGCAAGAGTCAAATTACTGGGTGGTAAACCATTTTGGAAATTTTAGGGCCATGTTTCCCCAAATTTTTAGGGATTTAATTTTGGTACATGTGAAATGTTTCTCCCTGTTTACACCCATGAATGGGAACCTCTATTTTATTATTGGAAATTATTATTGAGTTACTTATTTTAAATTTTTAATGTGCAATTTTAAGTATAAAAAAAATACTTTGTAAATTGTTAATTTAATATATATTTTATTAAATAAGTAAAAATAGTTTTCCTTAAATATAATTTTACTTATATTTTGATCTATGTAGGAAGAAATGTAATCCTCTCTTTTTGTCACTGGGGTATATCATTAAAAAATTGTTGCCCCCAAAACAATTGAGTTGAAAATTTGGCAGAAGTATACCACGGTTTGGCTAATATATCCACGGTTTTGTTTGATCACTATTGTTAAGCAAGATCGAGCTTGGTCATAAGCTGAGAGGGTAAAAATGTGGATTAAAAATGTTATTTTCTTTTAAGGACGAGCGAAGCTAATCCGATGATCTATGAAGCCAGCCGAAGATGTAAGAAGCGTGGCGTATATCCACAGTTTTGATTGATCACTATTGTTAAGCAAGATCAAGCTTGGTCACAAGCTGAGAGGGTAAAAATGTGGATTAAAAATGTTATTTCCTGTTTAAGGACAAGCGAAGCTATTCCAATGATCTATCAAGCGAAAGATGAAGCGTGGCGAAACAAATATGGCAAGAAAACGTTCCGAGAAACTTCGCACTCATTCTCTTAATACTTTGGATTCAGTTTTTTTAATCCCGTCAACACTCAATTTGACAACTTGGATATTTAGCAGGAGTTATCATTAGGTATTATATTGCAAGTTTTCTTCAAATATATGAAATCAAAATAATTTGGAAAGTCATCTAAAGTAAGTAAAATAATTTTTTGGGAGGCAACCTTGGCATTTTTCACAATACATAGAATAGAAACAATGACTGGTATTTCACAATAATTTTGTGCCACCTTTCGTACTTATTTTTACAACAAAAAATGTACACTTGTACAATTTGTATTAACTAATTTCGAATTTTGACAATATATTTTGGCAGTATATTATTAAAGGACATGACGGTTAAACATATATTATCTTTTTCGTGAGTTTTATACTAAAACGCTTACAATGCAAGTATAAACTTTAAGTTTAACTTATTATGAAACATAAAATAATAATTTAACTTAATAACTTTATCGTACACAAAATTGTTATTAAATAAAATCATTCTTTACTCTCAGCGAAATTCCAAAGTAAAAAAGTGCTTAGGAGTTATGTAAGGGGAAGTGATCTGTTTGAACAGAATGGACTCACTAATCAAGTATACGTATATATATATATATATAATATATATATATATATATATATATATATATATATATATATATATATATATATATATATATATATATAATTATGGCAGTATGCCACTAATATTAGCACTTAATATTGTTGTTGACACAGGTCGACAACAATTGGGTCACGGAGCGGCCAATAGGTCTACGGCTTCTAGTTGTTGTGATACACGTATATAATATCAGGGAAAACTGATATTTAATTACAAGGAGGGTATTTGTTCAGGTCTTTTTAACTATAAATTTTAATGAACGATGAATTTTCGCCTAGACAGATCATTGCAATATTAGGCTCAGGTTTCCCAAATTCTAACTAAAACTTCATCTGCAAAACGTCTTGTATTTAGCCTAAAACTGCTATTCATATTAACTCCATGTTATACAGATTAATACTCAGAAGATCATGGCACCGTTAACTATCACTTGATTCCCTAAGTGTACTAGGGATTCAGTACAGACTCTTTAGGGAATCAGTCCTAAAGAGTACTTTATTCTAAACTCTTTCCAAGAGTGAGAAATACGTTTTTGTGAGGTCAGTCAAGTTGGTTGCTTCGTAGGACCAAAAGCGAATCTGATGGAACCAGGATTTTATTGAATGTGATTACTATGTAGTTAAATAATAGGTAGGTAAATAATGCTCGGGACAACGACTTGCTTCTCATCAGATTCGCTTAAAATTTTACCTTCAGGATAGAAAAAATAACATAAAAAACGGGTACGGGGTACCTCGGAATTTTCCCTTATCACAACGGATTTGCTACGTTCATCCTCCCTGCTTAAGACTTCCAAGTACTCTCCTTTAAATACACAGGTTGATTACTAGCCTCACTTTCACCGGCACTGATGATGACCGTTAGCAGTTGAAAGCCGGCTCTATTATATAATATAATAATGGGTGGAGAGACAAAAACTGTTCTGTTTTTCATTCTTAATTTCTGCGTCATTATTGCGCGTTAATGACGACATAAAATATTATTTCCGACCAGTACAACTTTACCTATAGACTCATTTTTGTACAAAGTTTCAACTCTTTACTATAAATACACTGGGAGTTACGATGCTAACAGATATACACACACACACACAGATGGACGACTCTGTGAAAATCACTAAGGAGGCCTTAAAACACCTTAAACGGATAATTCCGGGGACATTCTGGTTTCGGATTTTTTGTAAGCACAATACTTTTCCTATATGTCTACGGTTTAAATGAGGAAAAGTAAAAATAAAAACCGTATTCTTGTGCTATTATGCATTAAGATGTCGGACACAATGGAACTACATAAAAGATCTAAGTGTCTTTGAGATAATCTTCACCGGAAAAAATACTGTATGATTTCATTTGATTTGATAAAAGACACTTGATGAGACGTAGAAAGTGTTTTCCAACAAATCAACTAAGAAGAATGGACACTAATGCTAATAATTATACTTATCTTTTGGCAATCAAAAATTATTAATGAAAAGAGACAGATTATTTATTGGGCAGTAAATAATGTCTTAAAAAAACTGAGCGATGTCTAGGTACGACGTTCTATATAATTAATATAAATAAATCGCACTGGACTTTAGGTCTTCATAATAGAACGAAAGAATAAAAAGTCTCTCCATCCACAGTTTATGATATTTATTTACAATAAAGCAGAGCGCTTTCGACCTAACAAGAGGTCATCTTCAGTGCCTATTAAACAAATAAGACAAAAATAAATTTAAAAAACCTTACTTAGAAAGAAAAAAAATAAATAAATAAAAATACAAAGTAAACAAATAAGAACAGAAATGCAGTTAAACATAATAAATAAAATAAATTTACCGTTGAGCAGAGAATAAAAGACAGAATGAATTATTAATTAAACAAAATTAAGATAGAGGTTTGAGCAGGCTTGTAACAAGACACATACTGGTTGGTTTAGGGTGCGGCGCTCGCAGTAACGCATTGATAAGCGGCGTCCTCTCCCCTCTCTCGTTTAAGTTTAAATCGCCAACAGTGTCTTGACTTCTGAATATCTCCAAGTTTTCTAAAAAGTTTAACTTACGACCTTTATCTCCGTAATGCAATATGCAAGTTTTATGCGGAGCATTCACGTGGTTGTCAGTGATGAGGTGTATGTAGAACTTACTGGAAGCACGTTTAAGATGTTCAGAAAGTCTGGTGCTTAGTTTCCTACCAGTCTGGCCTAAGTACTCAGCTTGGCACTCCCCACATTGGACTTTATACACCCCACTACGCGATTCCAAAGGGATTGGGTCCTTCACATTACTAAGGTAGGTTTTTAAAGTCTTGCGATTGCTGAAGCTTACATTTAAGTTGCTACTCTTCAACACACTACCTAAACGCTGCGATAAAATTCCAACATAAGGGATTGAGCACCATTGCTTAATATTTTCCGGCTCTGAAGTGTCCTGGTCATGATGACTATTCATGGCTCTAAGCACAAGCCTGGCCTCTTTCTTTCTTATTATTTTATCAACTATTTCCACCCTATATCCGTTCGCCCGGGGCTATATCGCAAATTATATTGTATTCTTTGAGATATGCTTCTTGATCCAGGGGGAGGGTTAGTAGACGATGAATAAATGAGTTGAAGGCCGCCATTTTGTGGCACCACGGGTGATGAGAATCGGCCGGAATCACGTTGTCTGTGGATGTTGGCTTTCTATATACTTCAAAGCTTAGTTGACTTTCTTTCCTGAATATTGAGACATCTAGGTAGTTGAGTTTGCCTCCTTCTTCTACCTCAAGTGTAAATTTAAGGTAATGTTTACAATTATTTAAATATTCAAGAAAAGCGTCAAGTTTATTAATCGAACCAACCCATACCACAAAAATATCGTCTACATACCGCTTCCAGAACTTGATATATTTTCTGAACGGGTTATTGATGTCATCTATGAACTCTTTGTAAAAGAAGTGCATGAAAACATTCGCACCTAGGGGAGATAAAGGTGCTCCCATAGCCAAGCCTCCTTTACCACTGTAAAAAGCTTCATTGAAACAGAAATAATTTTGACTCAGACACAGCTCCATTATTTCTAAAAGCTCGGCATTAAAAATTTTATCAGTAGAATGTTTACCTAGTAATGCACTGAATAAACGTAGGCAAGTATCCGATGGTATGCATGTAAACAAATTGACGACGTCAAACGATACAAGAATAAACTTATTTGGTAAGTGGACTGACTTCAAAGTTTCAACAAACTCGCACGTGTTTTTCACAGCGTCAATGGCTTGAAAGTTTGTCGTTTTGTAAAACATCTTATTAGCCCATTTACCAAGCTTTCCGGTTGCAGAAGAACAAAAAAAAAAAATATCTGGTTTATTAATAAATGTATTCAGTTTTGTCTTATTCCCGTATTTATTTTAAAATACGGCATTCATAAATTAGTGATTAACAACAGGCTTAAAAACAGATTTAATTTTATGCTGTTAAAGGAAGAATTACATAGATGGTATAAGGTACGAGATAACGCTAGGCATTATAGTAAATATATTAGAGGAAAGCTTGTTAATACACTCGGTGAAAATAATGTTGTTATTATAGACTCTGATATTTCACGTCTTGTTTTGGACATAGGAAGAAGAAAACAACACAAGCTTAGTTTAAAAATAGAGAGACTAAAACATCATAATAATAATAACAATATCAACAATGCCAATAGTAATCCTAACGCTACTCCTATTCAAACCACCAGTCTCACTACCACAAGTACCGCAGCGTTTAGGTAGTGTGTTGAAGAGTAGCAACTTAAATGTAAGCTTCAGCAATCGCAAGACTTTAAAAACCTACCTTAGTAATGTGAAGGACCCAATCCCTTTGGAATCGCGTAGTGGGGTGTATAAAGTCCAATGTGGGGAGTGCCAAGCTGAGTACTTAGGCCAGACTGGTAGGAAACTAAGCACCAGACTTTCTGAACATCTTAAACGTGCTTCCAGTAAGTTCTACATACACCTCATCACTGACAACCACGTGAATGCTCCGCATAAAACTTGCATATTGCATTACGGAGATAAAGGTCGTAAGTTAAACTTTTTAGAAAACTTGGAGATATTCAGAAGTCAAGACACTGTTGGCGATTTAAACTTAAACGAGAGAGGGGAGAGGACGCCGCTTATCAATGCGTTACTGCGAGCGCCGCACCCTAAACCAACCAGTATGTGTCTTGTTACAAGCCTGCTCAAACCTCTATCTTAATTTTGTTTAATTAATAATTCATTCTGTCTTTTATTCTCTGCTCAACGGTAAATTTATTTTATTTATTATGTTTAACTGCATTTCTGTTCTTATTTGTTTACTTTGTATTTTTATTTATTTATTTTTTTCTTTCTAAGTAAGGTTTTTTAAATTTATTTTTGTCTTATTTGTTTAATAGGCACTGAAGATGACCTCTTGTTAGGTCGAAAGCGCTCTGCTTTATTGTAAATAAATATCATAAACTGTGGAGAGACTTTTTATTCTTTCGTTCTATTACGATGGACTCCATTTATGCTCATTTTAAAACATTTAGGTCTTCAGGTTTTTATGTCACCAATAAGTGTAACAGCTGTTTGCATATTCACGTTAGTGTTTATTTTTATAAAAACAAGATTTTAATAACTGTGTAGACTAAGGCCCGTATTCAAAGACATTTTCCTAACATTTTCCTTACCTAAACCTAACATTTTCCTTAAGGACCCCTTAAGGAAAATATTAGGTATAGATAAGTAAAATGTCTTTGAATACGGGTCTAAGACTTGTTAATATCAAATAAGCTTTTTATAATTTTATTTTAACTATTTAGGGAAAATATTTCGTGTTAACTAGTTCATTTGCTTTATTAACACAAGTGCTGAATCATTTATATTTTTTTAAGCTAGTTAAATTTAAATTTAACCAGTCAAATACACAAATTTAAAAGAATATCCTTTATTAATTATAATTATTGTAAGGAAATTTTAAAAATATTGTTGCTGCATTTAACAGAAATTTATATGTTTGAGTGAATTTACACTCAAAATTAATTTATTTGCAAAATTAAATTTATTTGCAAAACTGAATTTAACAGTAAACAATCAGTATTATTTTACTAACACTTGGTGATGAATCTGATATAATAAAACTATCAACAGAGTGCGCCTCTAGTAAGGATAGAATTTGCAACTTCAAAGTCAAGAGCCTTTCACGCAACTGACAAAGTTAAAGAGGAAATGCAGAGCGGCTTGGAAACCAAAGCCTTTTTACTCAGGGTATTTAGAGTCACCCGTGGTGTAGTGGTTAAGTTACGCGGCCAATACACAGAATGAATGGACTTTTAGTCATGGGTTCAATCCCAGCACGGGCCTCTAGGATTTTTAAGAGAGGGATAAAAATTCTGTGTACCACGTCCTTCAGTAGGGACGTTAAGCCGGTGGTCTCGAGCCTGTGCGTTGTCAGGTACTCGTTAAAGATCCCTTACCCTAAATGAAACTGGGTATAGGCAAAATTTAGGACCCTCATTGTAGATTCATTATAATACTATACTGTTTCTGCCTTGTAGTTTAAAGTGTGTGGAGGTTTGGTTTAACCGTGAGAGCACGTGTTGTTCCTAGACTAGACTATAAGTCAGTGAGAATATGTATGATTGCTTGAAAAAGCATGAGAGGAACCATAGAAATTCACGGCTCTTCTGTCTAGATTAGATGAAATATACATACACTTGAAATTAAAAGGAGCAGAGTACTATCTTAGGGAGTTGGCAAAAAGGGCCCAACCACGTGGCTTACTTGCCTGATAGTTACTAACCACTCCCCCTATATTACTACTACTACTACTACTCAGGGTATTTACTTTTCAACCTCATCACGAGGGTTAGTGCACTTTTTCTTCATGCTTAAGGTAAATAATTGTTTAAATATGGAAAGCACATTTAAAAATCCTTAAAATATTAATTAAAATACGTGATGTCTGAATAAATTAATAATATTTTTTTCTTAATTTCTCTCAACTCTTATTTTGGATTTATTTATCCTTGATCTCAGACATATAGGTAATTAGCACAGACCGAACACGATTTTAAACTCGCGCTAAAATCCATCTCCACCTACGCATTCCTAGGGGATGCAGAAATGCAGTAAAAGTTCGGGGTCGAGCATACAACATATATATATATATATATATATATATATATATATATATATATATATATATATATATATATATATATATATATATATATATATATATATATATATATATTAGGACATTTATACAAAATATAAGTAATTAAATAAACTTGTAACTTTATTAATTATACTCAGAAAAAAATTGTTTTTTTAAATGTTAATGAGAGTTTGGTTTATGACCTATAAGGATGATTTACCTGTCAGCCATTCATATATTTGTTATTTATTTATAATGACTGACAACAGTGTATCTTATACAGCATAAGATATTGTCAGGTAAATATTCAAGGTTAAGACAAGGGACATTTTTAGCAGTTATCTAGTAGAGCCGTAGTCAATGGTGATGGGTGGAACTACAAAGTATAATGGACCTGGTTCATGATGCCATTTGTAACAAAAGCAAAATATTCGATATAGTAATAATAATGATTTCTTTAACCTTTGGAGACAACAATATCAAGGTTTTGTTTCTGAATTTGTTTTTCAGGTTACTCTTATGGCGTAATTCTTAATATAATAATGCGTACTTACATAAATGACAGACTTTCTTTTAAGCAAAAAGGCATATATATATATATAATATATATATATATATATATATATATATATATATATATATATATATATATATATATATATATATATATATAATATATATATATAGATCCTTTTACGAAAAAAGACCTTGGCCTCTACCTCAGAGCTTCTAGTTAACGTCTTTGATGAGGGCCGACGAGAGACTCGGCCCTCGGCAAGTCTCTTTGCGGCCCTCGAGGCAGCTTCACGGCCATGCGGCCACCGGGGAGCAGTTATTCAGTAGCAGGTTCTGGTATAGTTCTAGTTTTGTAAGCGGCATCTACCACAATATTTCCAATTATTTTAAAAATTCGGGTATAGGGTACCTCGGAACTTTTCCTCATCACATCAGATTCGCTACGCTCATCCTCTCTACTTCGGACTTGCATTGCTCGTCCTCAGAATATACAAGTCATTAAAATTTATACTGTAATACATCTTCGGGCACGTCTCGCTCGCCCTCAGATAGCAAATACATCCGTTTCATTTCCAGCCGTCACCCATCTAGCCCATGACCAAGCTCGATGCTGTTTAACTTTTATGATTCAAACAAAAATCAAAGATAAACATTTCGAAACTTGGTGTACTTATTTATTACGTAAATGTATTCACTTTTACCAAATTGCAACTCAATCGGCTTATATAATGATAATAATGCCTGTTTTAAGGCCTTTCGGCCCTTCAGGATATTCGCCCTGCGAAAACCCCCTCGGGTGAGTCACATCTACTATGCTCAAAGTAAAGCTAAAGTTGGCGAAATCTTTTTACATCAAATTCTATTCATAAAAACTCAGAGCATAGTCCGGGCTGTGAACCCCGGAAATCCGGTGCTGAAGTCTAGTAATACACGACCGCGGCTACGGAGGCAGATTATTTTCTACTATACGGAGGCAATCGGCTTATTTTCCTATTATTTTTTTACAATTTTTTTAATAAACGAACACAAGTCATTCGATAAAAAAAGAACTAATGCTGGTAATGAGATGAAACTTGGCACATATGTTAGTCTAATCTAAGTCTAGTCAAAGGTAAATGTAATTGTACTGCAACAATTATGCACGGAGCAGATTACTGATCAAGTATCAAACGTATAATTGTTTATTTACACCAAACCTCAAAGATATTTGATTATCTAGCACCAATTATCGACGGTATTGATCGGAGAAGCCAACGTAACAGCAAGTATCATATAAACAATACTTGTTTTTCTAACAGAAAGTATTGACGGTAGCTGTCTTTGTAGCCGTAGGTATTGAAGTAATAATATCTCTCTGCAGAAACAGTTTTAACTATTATCGAACCTAGGAGTTTACTCCACAGGGACTATCGACGTAAAAGTTTACTTAACTATCGACGTAGGAGTATACGTAACTATCAACGTAGGAGTGTACTTAATTATCGACGTAAGAGTGTACGTAACTATCGACGTAGGTGTGTACTTAACTATCGACGTAGGTGTGTACTTAACTATTAACTATCGACGTAGGAGTGTACTTAACTAGCGACGTAGAAGTTTACTTAACTATCGACGTAGGAGTTTACTTAACCTATCGACGTAGGAGTTTTAACTTAACCTAGGACGTAGGAGTGTACTTAACTGTCGAACGCAGGAATTAACTTAACAGAGCTATCGACGTAAGAGTTTACCTTAACTATCGACGTAGGAGTTTACTTAACTAGCGACGTAGGAGTGTACTTAACTGTCGACGCAGGAATTAACTTAACAGGAGCTATCGACGTAGGAGTTTCCTTTACTAGCGACGTAGAAGTTTGCTTAACTATCAACGTAGGAGTTTAATTAACTATCGACGTAGGAGTGTACTTAACTATCGATATAGGAGTGTACTTAACTAGGACGTAGGAGTGTACTTAACTATCGACGTAGGAGTGTACTTAACTAGCGACGTAGAAGTTTACTTAACTATCGACGTAGGAGTTTACTTAACTATCGACGTAGGAGTGTACTTAACTAGCGACGTAGAAGTTTGCTTAACTATCAACGTAGGAGTTTACTTAACTATCGACGTAGGAGTGTACCTTAACTATCGACGCAGGAATTAACTTAACAGGAGCTATCGACGTAGGAGTTTACTTAACTATCGACGCAGGAATTAACTTAACAGGAGCTATCGACGTAGGAGTATACTTAACTAGCGACGTAGAAGTTTACTCAACTATCGACGTAGGAGTTTACTTTACTTAACTATCGACGTAGGAGTGTACTTAACTATCAACGCAGGAATTAACTTTACAGAAGCTATTGACGTAGGAGTTTACTTAACAGGTAGCTAAAAGATTATTTGTTGGTGAGAGCTATATCTTTAATTAAAAATCTTTGTTACAAATTATTTCTTACTACAGTTTATCTTGCCTAATATGACTTAATAACTAATAAATAATGTCCAAAAGTAACTTAAAAAAGAAATTTCGAAGTTCGAAATATCGATTAGACTGAAAAAAAAACTTCAAAATTGCTGACCTTTTTAATACTATTTTAAAATGATTTGAACAACGATGTGAACCTGCCCCGAAAAAAGGCATAATCGTGAATTATGAAAGGTTTGCGACGCGATAATACTCCACACTAAACACAGATAAAAGATCTTGTTAAATATCGTGATGCGCATATAAAACAACCAATTATCGCCCTTAATCCTACAACTTAACATTTTAAATGAATAAACTAATGAGAACACAATTTACGATTATAATTAAAAATTTTTATTAGAGTATATTAAAATTAAATTCCAATTGTAACTTAGGTATGCTTGTAACACTTTAATTCAAAGATAAAGGAATTTAACATGATTGATTTTAGATTATTTTCTTAAAAGGTTATTTTGTATTATGCTACTAGGCGACAAAAAAACATTTTGAATACGTTTCATTAACTAGCCCCAGAGTTGAAGGCGAAGGCTACAGAAATTACCGTAGCTTTCGCCGAGGCTTAGGCGCAAGCCGAGGCTGGTAATTGACCTATTTCATTGACAAGGCAGAGCCCATGCAGGTAAACGCTATAGCCCCAATGAGCAATTATTCTTTTGCTGCACAGACACCTATTTTATCTACTTATCGCAGAAAAGTGTAAAAAAAATATTTTTCCCCTAGAAGAGGAAAAAATAACTTTCCGCCCTTATTTTTAGAGAGGAAAAAACCGTATTACGGACTGTTTGTGAAAATAAGGGAGGGAACAAAAATTAGGGCGGAATTTAAATCACTTTCCGCCCTACTGTTTGGCGCCATCGGTTAGAAATTTGCTTAGAAGTCTAAAGATTCCTTGATCGAATCCAGTCCGGGAAACATTGTTTTTTTCGTTTTACTATAAACCGGGGCATTAATTAATATTTTTATAAACACATGCATGTTAATAGTTTGTTCTTTGTAGCACTGGAAATTTTATAGAACTCCATCTCAGGCTTGATCAAGGGGACTTTAGTTCTATAAAAAGTTTTGAATGATTTATTCAATTAATATATTTCGCCTATCATTGTAGGCATCTTCAGAATCTATATACAAACTACATTAATAAACTATTAAAATAAATAAATAAACAAACAAACACAATATATTTATGGAAAGACTAGAAAAAACACAGCTTAAAAATAAATAAAAATATCATCAATTTTTTTTTATTTTTAAGCTGTGATTTTTCTAGTCTTTCCATTAATGTATTGTGTTTGTTTGTTTATTTATTTATTTTAATAATTTTTTAATGTAGTTTGTAGATATAGATTTTGAAGATGCTACAATGATAGGCGAAAATATTAATTGAATAAATCATTCAAACTTTTTATAGAACTAAAGTCACTTGATCAAGCCTGAGAACACATGCATGCATTTTTATCATATTTGCTACTTTTTTAGAGTGTTTTATTAATGTTGCAACGTCTAAGCAAGAAAAAACGTATCATTTTTACTTAAATACGACAGAAATAGAAATGGCGTCAGTACTTTTCTTACCTTATCTTTAGCGTGTTTTAGGTAAACAACGTAGTAACTAAATCAGCTATTACAATTATTATGGCGAAGTAATGACAAATCACACCTTTAAACTGTACTTAACTTTTATTAATTCTAAAGTAAACAAAAAAAAACTAGTAAACAATCAAATAGTTTCGTTTGTTTCTTTACATTATTTGATTTGGTCTAAAATAATTATGTCAGACAGTGTTGTAGTTATTCATTGTCTTAAAAACTTTTGTTTCTTTAACAACCAAAAAGAGAAAAGATACGTAAATGAAACGAATATAATGTTTTAAATAATACTTGACAAATTTGTTTATTGCTCGGGAAGTATTCTGGATACAAATCAGTGTTTTCTTTAAATTAAAAGTAAAATTTAAGTTGGCATTCCTGTTAATTTGAATTGAATGATTAAGCAAGCCAACCTTTGTATCTGTTTCTTTAAAATACAAAAGATGTATATTTAAATATAATAAAAGTTTTATTTGTTAAAATTTTTTCCCTTCTAGAGGAAAAATCTTGTACGTACCACGGGAATAAACAGTCATTACACCCCTCTTTAATTTCCTGGTTTTTGCTGGTTTCCTCGGCTCTGCCTCAGAAACTATCCCCATAAACCCCTCGGCTACGCCTCTGGGTTTAAACATAATGGTTTCCTCGGCTTACGCCTCAGAAACTATCCCCATAAACCCCTCGGCTACGCCTCTGGGTTTAAACATAATGGTTTCCTCGGCTTACGCCTCAGGACTCAACAAAACCGGGGCGTAATGACTCTGTTCCTCCCCTGGTAAGTAAATAACTATAAAATGTTATGTTTATGTTACAATGTATTTTTTGTGACATCAAAAAATTAAGATTACAATAAATGATTAAATTACGACAAAAAGCAATAAGTTGAACAAAAAAAACGAGAAGATAAAGGTTTTACTTGCTATGAGATTTTGGAGGCAGTGAAGACGTCTTTGAAGTCATTGCAACACTTTCTATGTCAGGTGATTAGTCAGAGTTTTCCCAACAATGGTTTTATGTTTATTCTTATCGCCGTTATTGAGATTTATTATGATTTTTTCAACATTAGTTTAGTTCTAATAACTTTAGAGCTTTTGGACTGTTATAAATTGTAATAACAATTAAATTTATGAAAGGCGCGAAAGTTCATAATCAATTTACTTTAAATAAATTTTTAAAAAAGGACTGAAGTCTTTATAAATTTAATTTTTATTAGTTTACTTTGTTTACCGTATTAGTTATTAAATAACATACAATAATAGAACTCAAAGGATAAAAAACTGAAGATTTATAAACAGCTGTTATAAAATAAACAAACAAAATGTAAAATATCAGTGTTGCCAACTATTATCTGAAAATTATATATTTGGTATTTTATAAAAATGTTTGATGCTTAGTAATATATCTTGTATTATTTGTACTGATTTGTTTTATTTGAGTAATATTATTTAGAAAATATTATTAGACTAGCTAAATAAAAACCACGAAATGATATACAAAATATTTTATAGATGTATGTATTTATAACACACGGTTTTAATCAGTTATAGGCAGCGTGAGAATATAATGTGAAGTAGCCAATAAGGTTAGTCCTGGATGTCCTACAATTTCATATCAGGTCAACTTCATTGGTTCCTCGACACTATTTTCCTATGCTGTCAACTGATTATACGTGAGCTGTCACTGTTATAACCGTGAGCTGTCAACTGATTATAACCGTGTGCTGTCAACTGATTATAACCGTGAGCTGTCAATGATTATAACGTGAGCTGTACGTTTAACTAAGCTGCAACTGATTATAACCTTTGCTGTCAACTGATTTAACCGTGTGCTGCAACTGATTATAACGTGTGCTGTCAACTGATTATAACCGTGTGCTGTCAACTGATTATAACCGTGTGCTGTCACTGATTATAACCGTGTGTACCGTGCTGTCAACTTATTATAACCGTGTGCTGTCAACTGATTATAACCGTGTGCTGTAATATTATAACAGTATATTGGAACTATATTGTTAAAATAAACTGTCAGTTGTAAACTTTAGAATAGACTTGGAGCGTAGCAGATACTCTATGTCCACGTAATAGTTGTGGACATTAAAACATCAATGTTATATGGTATATTCTTGAAGAATATGCCATATAACATTGATGTTTTAATAATATCCCAACAAAACACAAAAGAGTCAAGTTCAGTGTAAAAAGTAGTGAGATCATTGACTAAGCCAAGTCTTAGGTTCCCTATAATGCTTGTAAATATATGAGGTCTTGGCGGTTACACTTTGTGACTAAACCATTATACAGCTTGAGGTAGTGTGGTACTAAACAACTTACATAGAGTGTGAAATAAACTATTATAATATATTCAGCCTATTTAATATGCTTATTATGCATTTCTGTGTGTGCTGCGTAATGGCCAAGTCACAAAGTAAAACCGCCAAGACCTCATATATTTACAAGCATTATTCGGAACCTACGGCTTATTCAATGATCTCACAACTTTTTACACTAGACTTGACTCTTGTTTAACTCTCTCAATAAAGTTTGAGGGTGCAGCCGCCGTTAAAAAATTGGTCGGTCCCCCCTATAAATTTAGAGGAGGCCGCTCCAAGAAAAGGATAAATACCCACTCCTGTAATACTTGAGGGTTCTATAACCACAATTATAAGAAACACTTTTTAGTCCCTCAAACAAGTCAATAAACTTCACATCGGGGGGCACAGCAGTGCCCCCCGCAAAGTCTAGCGGTCACTGATGTACCATCCTTTACAGGAAACATCTCGAAGCTATTTTCACCCCCTCGTATCTTTTTATTAAGGGCATTAAAAAATATTTTTTTAATATTAACTAAAACATCTTATTGAGCTGACTTGTTATACCGAATTTCATATCTTTAACCATTCACAAGTGTTGAGATATTTTTCATTTACAAGTGTTTTGACTCTCACTCACTCACTCATCAAAACTCTATGGCACATCGTAGACACTTGAAATTTGGTATATAAATAAATGTTGATGTA
>JACMZG010000008.1:11431837-11502499 GCA_018340805.1 Microvelia longipes | reverse complement strand
CGTATTGTGAGTGTAGTGCGTGTTGGCGCTGCATAAATGTTTGTCCTGTTGCTACCTACTTTTAGTTGTTGATTACTTTAATTTACTTATATTTCTTCGAAAGGATAACTCAATATTCATATTTAAATTGTCCATAACTGTGTGATTGTTAAAAATCACTATTTATATTTATAAAAAATTTTTGGCTGATATAGATACCTAATTAAAGAAATAGTTAATAAGATATAACAAAACATGTTTTTCTAACTTCATTTTAGTACAACATGGACTGTGTAATATGTCAAAAGAAAGAAACAAAGGGTGAGCCAAAGGAGAGGAAAGGGAAAAAGAAAAACCTGCTGAAACGCCAAAAAAATGTAAAAATGCAAACTAAGTTCCCTGACACTAAAGTCGGGTACCAATGAAGCCCCTAATATTGAATATCATCGTCAAACTTATGTCTTTCTTTCAATGAAGATGCAACAAATCTTATTCCAATGCAGAACGCATTCCTCGAATATAGCTATAGATCCTAATAACATCAATCCCATAGCCGCGAGAACAAAATAGTGTTATACGCCCGTCCTCACCCAAAATAGGAGGAAATGGGGGGGGGGGGGGAACGCCGGTGTAACATTCCCCGCGCCGTTTTACACTTCCCATCCGTCGGCTGCACTTAACATGGCTATCATGGTCTAAAATTTCACTCGGACGGTCAACTCTAATTAAAACGATTTTCGATGACTAAGCAAAATAGCTTATCATGGTCTTAAATTGTGTCTCCATACCACAATCTTTAAAAATGAGTTCTGTTTAATTGTCATTTTCTGAAAAGACTTGCGGGAAGTTCTGATCACAGACACACAAAACACAACATGAACACACCAAACGTCATAGAATGTACAGAAACCTCGGTTTTGGATTTATGTGAGCACGATACTTCGAATACATAAAATGTGAGAAAAAAAAATATAGATTAATTGGAAAAACTATAAATCTTAATCTTAAAGGAACAATTGTAAAAAAATGACAAAATAAAGCTGGATTAAAAGTATACGGAGAGATAAGGATCGAACTGAAACCCAAAGGTGATGGGAACAGGGGAAGGTTCCTAATAGTAACCTCCCTAAATCGTCAACCGAAGAAATAATAAGTTGCTAACCAAAATACAGTCAACTCAGCAGTTAATTTGAAAATAATTAGAAACATTGGTGGAAAATATGAAAATGATCCTGCCATCTAAGTAATTTAATAAAAAAACTATCTAGTCAAGTCGACAAAATTAAATTATAATGTGTCAGTTTTATTCTTCTGAAAATCTATTTGTCCCATTAAATTATTTCACGTTTCACAAACTCGAAGCTTTTATCTAGGGGCAAGGTAGGTGTTAAGTCACCATCGACACTATGCCAAAAATGTGTTATGCTAAAAATGTAGTTTTACATTTATTTTAGATATAAATCTAACAAAGACCAATAAAAGAATATATTATATTATAATAGACAGCTGTACTAAATTTTGAAGTTGGCAGTACACTGGCGATAAAGGCTACGATAAGGCCTTTATTTCCTAAACAAAGCTGTAACTATATAGAGGATTCGATAAAAATTTGATTAATTTAAATTTGTTAAATATTTAAAGGAAATTTTTATGCGTTTTAGTTAAATAGTAAGTTCTTGTTAACCCCATTTGCACTGCGATCAAAGGTCTATTGTACAGCCCTCACAGTTAGTCCAGGTCAGAATAATTAATTTTCTCTGGGACAAAGTACAGGACACAGGACCCTTTTTACCAGAGATTAATTAGTAAACTCGAACTTCGAAAGAATGCTGCAACCAAAGAAGATCCAAAACGTGGATTCATGGCTTCAAAATACATAAAAAACACTACACTCGAAAACTTGTTTTACCGAAAATATTTCATGTTTTCCTGCTATTCACGATGGTTATTTTGGTTTTTCGGTGACTAAGAGTGTCACACATCGTAAACATAAACTTTTTTCCGGCAATGGAAAAAGTTTCTTGGCAGTAAATCATATAAACGTCTTCATAAAAACCCTTTTTACATTAAATATTAGAGATCCTCTCCTTAACAAGGATAATTTTTGTTTTGTACAAAATTTCAACTCTTTAGCTGAAACACACTGAGAGCTACCAGACACTCACACAATTTTACTATTATTATTATTTAAAATAAATTAAAATTAATAAAATCGTATAATTATTATTTTGGAAGTTTAATGTATTAATTTGTTTTGTTTTTCATATCTTAGCCATATACTTATTTTCTTATCAAGTTGTTTCTCATCTATCAGGCTACATGTTTTTCTTTAACTAATAACAACACCAAAATCTCTCTACAAAACCTTTATAAAAACTAGAGCCGGCTTTCGACCTCACGATCATCATCAGTGCCGGAGAGTTGAAGAAGAAGGACCTAAAGTGCCTGTATATCATAGATATACCGGCACTCTAGGAGAATCCTAGTCTAACTTTTTAGGCAGAGTCAAATAACTGACTATAAGTTTTCAGTCTAGACACTATCGATAGTATTTTTATTCAGAATTAATGAGTGTTTTATAATTCGAATTCGATTACAAAGCACGTTTCAGTGAAGCAAACTGAATTTTATTTCTGAAAGAAATACATGCAAACATACACACAAACACACCCACTCATTCAGACAGACAACTTTGTGAAAACCACTCAGGAGCTCTGAAACAGATGCTTCAAGTGAAAAAATGTTTACTACACTCAAATCATGGTTTTGGATTTTTAGTACAAACATAATACTTTTCCTATATATTTAGGTTTTAAATAGGGAAAAGTAAAAATTGTTAAATAAATTGTATTTTAAAACATCAAGTTTTAAAATAAAAATAATAAACTAATTGATATGTTCAAACCAAGCTGTTATGTTAAAGAGCTAGAGTATTTCATCATAATGACTTGAATTAAACAAACCTGGGTGTGAAGATGAGTTGAAAGTGATGGTTAGAATGTGACCTTCCATATGAGAGGTCATTGTCAAGGTACCAACTACACATCTTTTGATAGTTCTCGCCAATCTATCTATCTGTAATGACAAAAAATACATGTATGTGAACATATAAATAAAAAAATACTATGTTCTAATTACCACACAAACACATACAATTATTTTTTTATTTACTTTTCTTTATTTATACCGTATTTAGGAAAAGAATTGTGTTCGCACTAAAATCCAAAACGGGATTTTTTTCCAAAATTATCCGTTTAAGGTATTTTTTTAGGAGTTTCAGGCGTTTTTAAGAACTTATGAGTGATTATCACAAAGTTGTCTGTTTGTATGCGAGTGTGTGTTATTTAACAAGAAAGTTAAAACTTGGTGGAAATTAAATTTTAGGTCTAGCTGTGCTATCAGGAAAATTATTTTTATGACGTCATATGCCATCATTAATGACAGCAATAATTTCAAAATTCATACAACGTGGAAAAATGTTTGGATCGATTTGAAATTTGAAACAAATATGACAAGTTCAATGTTATAGATGATAAAATGGAACTATGGTAAACTTATGCAGATGGCATTAGTTTATTTTTTTCCAATTCCATAAAATTCAGAACAAGTTCAAAACAAGAGCGGTGGTCCGCTGTCGGGCGAATTTCATTTAGAAAGCGCCTTTCCGTGAAGAAAACGTATACAAAGTCTCTTTTCAACGCGGTTAGTATACCTACGGGTTTATTCGGATCATTTGTAATAAGCCGTAACGAGGAAGGTCAGTAATTGGATGGGTGACAGCTGAGATTATATCTAGTCCGGTCTGAGAATAATTGGAACGAATCTGAAGATAAATTACAGTAGAAATTAGGTGCTTCCAATTTATAAAGACGAAGTGGTGTGGAACGTAGCGAATTCAATAAGTTGAGGAAAAGATTCGAGGTACCCTGTACCCAATTATTTTATTGGTGGTTGTAAATTTAAAATGAACCCGAAACAATAAACATTGCTTGTAAACATGTAAAAATTCAAATGCACACCAAGGCCCAGAGTAAGTTAACTGGCGGTCCCTGCAGTACAGTACCTACTGATGTCCAGCAGCTAAAGCTGATGGGACATCAGCTTTAGCTGCTGTTAAAGTTGTACAGCTACAACTTGTTCTCGAGCTGTAACACTATCATTGTGCTCAAGATGTGAGCTAGCTAGTTCGCTAACCCTAAATAGTCATTTAAATTTAATATAATATTCAATAAACTTGAAAATGAACCTAGGTGAATTTTAAACGATAAGAAAGCGTAAGTATTTGTTACGTCCTAAAATTAGAAAATTACTTTTCCTCTAGAAGGGAGAAAAAATTAACTTTCCGGCCTTATTTTCAGGGAGGAAAAACCGTATTACGGCCTGTTTGTGGAAATAAGGAAGGAAACAAAAATCAGGGCGGAAAGTAAATCACCTTTCCACCCTACTGTTTGGCGCAAACGGTTAGACATTTACTTAGAAATATTAACATTCACTATTCGAATCCAGACCGGGAAACTTTGTTTTTATCGTTTTACAATAAACCGGAGCATTAATTAATAATTTTATCAACACATGCATGTATTTTTATGATATTTGCAACTGTTTTAGTGTGTTTTGATAATGCGCAACGTTTAAACTAGATAATTAGATAAGAATAATAATTATGTCAGACAGTGTTGTTGTTCATTTATTGACTTAAAACTTTTGTTTCTTTAACAACCAAAAAGAGAAAAGATACGTAAAAGACAAAATTAAACGAAGATAATGTTTAAAATAATACTTGACAAATTTGTTTATTGCTCGGGAAGTATTCTGAATTAAAATCAGTGTTGTCTTTAACTTAAAAGTTAAATTTATGTTGGCATTCCTGTTAATTTGAATTGAATGACTAAG
Organism: Microvelia longipes; assembly: GCA_018340805.1. Classification (NCBI taxonomy): domain Eukaryota; kingdom Metazoa; phylum Arthropoda; class Insecta; order Hemiptera; family Veliidae; genus Microvelia; species Microvelia longipes. The sequence goes on along the minus strand of JACMZG010000008.1, from coordinate 11,497,627 downwards.
CAAGCCAACCTGTCTGTATCTTTTTATTTATCTATTACTCTTTATTATTTTTTACTCATTTGTTCTTGGGTTAATAAGAATTTAGTGATTTCTATGAGTATTTGTGTTAGTTGTGAGTATCTAGTTAAAGATTTAATTAATGCAAAAGCTTGTATATTTAAATATAATAAAAGTTTTATTTGTTACATTTTTCCCCTTCTAGAGGAAAAATCTTGTACGTATCACGGGAGAAAACCGTTATTACACCCCTCTTTAATTTTCTTCCTTGGCTACGCCTTGGCAGTAAACTTGCTGGTTTCCTCGGCTCCACTCAGGAACAATCCTGTACCCCGTACGCCTCTGGTTTACTAACACAATGTTACCTCGCTGCGCCTCACGACCAACAAAAAAACGCGGCGTAAGACTCTGTGTCTCCCTTGTACGTAAAAACTATTACAAAATTTCTCTAGAAGGAGAAAAAATTAACTTATCCGCCTATTCACGGAGGAAAAACCGTATGCCTGTTCGTGAAAATACGGGAGGGAACAAAATTCAGGGCGTTAATGATTTACCTCCCGTCCTACTGTTTGGCGCAATCGGTTAGAAACTTGCCTGGAAATCTTAAGTTTTATTGATCGAACCTTTGTTCTTATCGTTTTACTATATACCGGGGCATTTATACATAATTTCAACAACACACGCATGCATTTTTATAATATTGTACTGTTTTTGTGTGTTTTGATTAAGTTGCGTCGTCTAAACTAAAACGAAGAAACGTATCATTTTTTTTCTCAAATACGGCAGAAATAAAAAAATGGCGTCACTACTTTTCTTACCTTATCTTTATCGAATTTTAGGTAACCAACGTAGTAACTAGATCAGCTATTACAATTATTAAAGCCATTATTTAAAGAAAAATCACACCTTTAAACTGTATTTAACTTTTAATTATTCTAGTGAACCAACAAAACTGGATTGTAAACAAACAAATAGTTTCTTTTGTTTCTTCATATTATTATTATTTGTTTCGGTCTAAAATAATTATGTTTGACAGTGTTGTAGTTATACTTCACTTCAACTTAAAATCATTATTTTATGAATAACTAAAAGGAAATGAGAGATACGCAATACAGATTAAATGTAACGAAAATAATGTTTATATTATAAATTGAATTATAATATAAACAATATAATATAATATAATTTATTGCTCGGAAGGCATAGAGATATATTACTAGAGGAGCCCTATTGTTTGATTTTTGAAACATAAGAAAAATAACCTGAGTACATTCGATTATCTAAATAATCAAATAAATAGAACAGAAATATCGTAACTTATATTGTGGAACGTTTAAAATACAAATGAAAACACAAACCATGTGCGGGAACCCGAAAACAATTGATTTATTATAAACTTAACTCAAAATTGGATGAGGTTTTAATGAGGTTACACAGAGCCCTGAACCTCCAAAAATATGTTTCAGACTCTTTATGTATTGAGATAGGCTCTGCCCTCTCTAATTAACTCTATTCGGAAGGTATCTTTTAAAAAAACAGGGTCGTCATTAAATTAAAAGTAAAATTTAAGTTGGCTTTACTGCTAATTTGTTAAACTGAATGACTAAGCAAGCCAACCCCTGTATTTTCTTCATTTATTTGTGATTCATTTTTATTTTTTACTCATTTGTTGTTAGGTAAATAACAATTTTGCGGTTTTCATGAGTATTGTAATATAATAGTGTTATTATAGTTAATAACAAGTGAAAGATTTTAAATCGAGAAACATGTATATATATAAATAAAATAAAAGTGTTATTAAACGAAGAATCAGCTATCGTCGATACTTGCTGTTGGGCAAGTATCGATGGTAGCTAATTCTTTGTTTGCTTCTTCAACTTGCGGTAAATACAACCTTTTTAATTTTAAAAGTGTTATTTGTTAAAATTTTCTCCCTTCTAGAGGAAAAATCTTGTACGTACCACAAGAGAAAACAGTTATTACACCCCTTTTTAATTTCCTTACTCGGCTACGCCTCAGGACCCAAGAAAAAACCGGGGCGTAATGACTCTGTTTTCTCCCTTGGTACGTAAATAACTATTTCTCACGCTAGGAAAAATTAGTAATATAAAACTATTTACATTCTAATTTGCAGAACGTATAAACAGTTTTTAAATTAAGGTATTTCATAACCCATATATATTATAACCAAAACCATAATATTCGGCAGAAGCTTCAATAAAAAGGTTAATTTAATAAATCCACCAATTTTTCTCCAATCCATTTTATATTTTAGGCAATTAAAGTCATAAGAAACATTTAAAATTACTATTTATTAGCGTTAAGATTTCAAGTTTATATTGTGTATAAATATTTTTACTTTTAAGTGATTGTTTTTACGAAATACACTGTTAGACAGGTTTTGATTTTTTAAAGCGGAATGTTGTAATTAATTTTAAGATGCTGAAGATGTCCGGACGTGTTGTAAGCCGGAACGGAGATGAGAGGGCGAAAGGGTGATGATTGCCTTTTGATGTCAGAGGTCCTAACATGTGGTCTTCTCAAATTTACGAAACAACCTTGGCAATACCATCATTCTCTGACCAGTTACTTCAAGCTTTTTAAAAACGAATTTATTATGATTTATACCTTATATGGGATGTTTTTATTGTTAGATATTAATATATTTGGTATTAATATATTTTAAAAATGTAATTATTTTTATTTGTTCATCTTATAAACATAAGATGAACCCCATAAACATGGGGAATTAAAAACAATTAAAAAAATTCATACTAGCTCAAGTCAAGTTAATGTTGTCGCACTTAAAAAACATAGTACCAAATCATTAAACTACGGCCACCATTTTGAACAGAATTGCACCAAAATTAGTAAACGCTATGTTCAAATAAATATAAAAGACGCATTCCATTGTTAGATTTTGTATAGAAAAGTAAATAGTAAATTTCTAACCATGATACGGAAACTCAGACGATGCTACTTATCAGTATAATTCGCTGACTTATACTCTCTATAATAAAAATTTATAGACTCTAAAAATTTTTGGAATAGGACTAAGGACTAGGACTAATAATAATACTAATTGTTGACTCAAGTATTTCTTTAACTTATAATATGTTCTAACTAAATAATGAACTTGACGTCTTCTATGAAATCTTAAATCGATCTAGTTATTTTTAACAATACATGACATAAAATAAATAAAAATAATTCCTTGGCAACGTCAACTTCCAATACTAATAGTGACTAAGCAATTTGGGAAAACTAAGAGTTTTAGGCCCCTTCAGAAAAAGTCTCTTATGTGAAGATTGATGTTTTTAATTACCGGCTGTTGGGGCCAAAAAAAGACGAGAGAAGCAGGTCCGGAGTCATTACCCTATAGACTTTGGCTGACCTTCCCATTCTAAGGTTGAACGCAGCAAGACCGAATTAATACTACCTTAGGCTTCTGATAATCATGACATTCTGAGGACGAGCGAAGCGAGTCAGAAGTTGTGAAGGTAAGTACCGAGGTACCCCGTACCCGATTTTCTAAACATTAATCGATAGAACTTTAGTTCAATAAAGACGCAGGAGGTATCGATGGAGGTATTTAGTATGAGATCCTAAAGGTTGTTTAAGAGTTCATCGGAATGAGTAAAGGACAGAGCGTTATTTGTAGATCTAGTTGTGACAGATGGTCGGTATTTGTGTTCCGCTAATACAGTCCTCTTATATCACGAACCAGACATTTTACAAATGAGTCGTGTCTCGTACAACATTATTGCATCTTTGTTAATACCATTTTTGTTCGCAGTTTTATACTTTCAATTGCTGGCGCGTCAAGAGGTACTTACCTTAAGGATAAGGTATTCTAACGTTATCCTTTGTACATATTTAAAGCTAAGTCATTGCTTATCTTTAAACGATTTTAGTGCATTTCCGTTGAAAAATCCATACAAAATGAGGAACGAGTAGTAATGCTACTGGAAAAGTTATAAAGATACAAATGATAGACCTTACAAGGATTCGAACCTGGTTACCCTGGCTTTGAGTGTTTTGAGCACTCCGGACCGTTTTCATTTGAATCAGATGCCCAAAAACATTTTAAACGTCACCCTACACAAAACTTGTTGCGTACCGATCGTATTTTAGATCTTCTGTTTTCACTACCGTTTTTTGACTGTTTGGTCTCATAAAATGGTCGTATCGAATTCGGGGCAGTATCGTTTCACTCAGAGAAACCCATCGAATGGATTTTCATCGTGCAAAAATCCTATTTTCTAATTTTCTTCAAACCACAGTGAAATTTATTTTCTTAAATTTACGCCGAATTCAGTAGAAGCATAATTCAGGCATGTAGAAAGCGATGAGCTTCAGTTTTTTTAAACTAACCAGTGAAGGAATATGAATATTCCAAACTCAATATAGCCCTTATTTGTTGAGCATTTAAACGAAATTTATAAAATTACAAGATATTCAAAATAAACATGGGCCTAAGTCATCTACGCACCTGTATAATTGGCTTAAACAGTGTACATTAAGTTGAAAATTACGCTTACACGTTACAATAAGTCAAATTATTTTATATTACGATGTTTAGAACTAATCCTTGGCATTCTTCGTTCAGTTTCGTCTCTAACAGACATTCATATCTAAGGTGATCTAATCTCCAGTATCATTTGGTTTGCAAATGTTAGAAAGTATGGCGAATTACAAAGAGATCACAGATACCAATCTCAGTACCAAAGGTTATATCAGTTCAGAATTCTAAGTTAGAATGTCATAAAGGTTTATTTGAAAATATTATTAGTACAAATTCTTGGATTCAAGTGTAACAGAAATATGTAAATACTGCAAAATGAATAAACATTTTGAGGTTGAAGTCAATACTTCATTCACCCCCCGTAAAAAAATATGACAATCTTATATCTAAGATGATTATAGTCAGTCATTTTAATGAAATGCTCACATTTGAGTTAACATGTGAGCATGTTAACATGAGTTAACATCTATGAGAAATGTATAGAGTATTATAAAGAAAAGTTTAGATGCCAGCATGGAGATAGGACTAATACATAGCTTATAGTTTGGTCGAGGGAACTATATCTGATAGGTCTAAAAGTTCTTTGACGAGATCGGAACGAATCAAAATTTTCTAAGACTTCTCTCAGAAAATATAATTTTAGACTCTTTAGGCATTATAAGTCACCACATTTATTCTTAATTAATGTACTTTTCTTATTATTTATTTTACTATATATTTTTTTTTTCATTAAATTCTTATTTTAATATTATTCTCATTTTTGGCTAACCTATTTTTCTTAGCGTTAATATATACTATGACTAATCTACTTTTTATCAAAATATTTATTTTATTAATTTTAATATTTGTCTTTAGATTAATAAGTACGCTGTGTATGTAGCAACCCTTTGTATAAGGCCAGCTTCACATATTTATTTTTGTAAATAAAGTGTTTATATATACTAATATTAGAAGACGATCTATACTGATCGTTTGTAATAGTAAACTATTACAAACATATGAGACAGTAATAATACTAACATTCGAGGTCGGCAAGTGTGGTACAGTATTACTAACATATGAGATAATAATACAAGTATTAGTAGTCGGCTAGTTTTGTGAAATATGAGATAATAATAATAATACCAACATTAGTAGTCGGCCAGTTTGATAAAGTATAACTAACATATGAGATATAATAATGTAGTCGGCAGTTTGATAAAGCTATAACTAACATATGAGATTAGTAGTCGCCAGTTGATAAAGTATACTAACATATGAGATAATAATAATAATACCAACATTAGTAGTCGGCCAGTTTGATAAAGTATAACTAACATAATATAATACACATTAGTAAGTTTGATAAACGGTAGTCGGCCAGTTCACTCGCTAGATTGTTTATACTTATAATAATGCACACTAAAAGGAGCATGCTTCGCTCGCTACATGCGTGTATTTAAAATTTTATAAGTTAAGAAAGGGCTCGCTTAGTGGCGTAAATATACGATTTTAAATATCAAAAATAGGCTCACTTCGCTCGCTAGATTGCTTACTTATGATATTAGATCAAATATACTAGGGCTCGCATATTTGTTCGAGTCCAAAGGAGTAAGGATTTGCGAAGCGAGCCCATAGTAGTGAGGATGAGCGAAGCGAGCCCAAAGTAGTAAGAATAAACGAAGCGAGTCCAAAGTACTGAGGATGAGCGAAGCGAGTTCAAAATAAAGAGGATGAGCGTAGCGAGTCCAAAGTAGTGAGGATGAGCGTAGCGAGTCCAAAGTAGTGAGGATGAGCGTACGAGTCCAAAGTAGTGAGGATGAGCGTAGCGTATCCAATGTAATGAAAAATGTTCCGAGGCACCTCGTTCCCGATGTTTCGCAATTATAGTGCCTTCTCCTTCATGTGATGTAAAAAATAAGAAAAAACGAAATCAAAAAAAGTCTAAAGCCTTGGACTTGATCTCATCTATCTATTCCTGTTTATAATTATCTCTCTAACTTGCAACTTATAAATTATATCTAATTCAAGATCACATTAATCGTCTCAGTAGCCAAACTGAGTAATTACATACTTTATGAAACAAATCATTAATAACAAGTAATTAATACTCGAAACAAAAACAAATAAATATTAAACTAATAGCGATGAGTGATTGAAATAATAAACATTAAAACACAATGTTACTTACTTGTGCAATAAATAATATTAAGCATAGTGCTTACAGTCAAAAACTCAAAACAACTCTTATAGATACATTAAAGTGTTCCTGAAATCATTCCCTTTATATGTCTGATCCGATGTTATTATATTTGGGGTGTATAATTAAGTTTTTATTTCTTTTATATCTTCCTTGCTTAACCATATTTTACTTGATTTTATCGATAAAACAATTTAACTTTATCTATTATTAACTTGATATTATTTGACTTTTTTAAAAAAAATATTCTTTAATAAATAATAATTATTATTGGTTTAAGATGAAATGGTTTAATTGCTGGGACTTATAACACGAGCTTATATATATATATATATATATATATATAATATATATATAATATATATATATATATATATTATATATATATATAAATTTGTTGGCCTGGTTTGAAGTATGTCACGCATGTAGTCATATATATGTGAAAAGTTTCACATCTCATTATCAGCATTAGTTCAATTTTTAACGAATTAACGAATGACTAGTATACATTTTATAAAAAATAGGAAAATCATGCAATTGAGTTGACATTTGTACAAGTGTTTTCCTTAATGTCATAAACAAGCATACTACGTTTTGTTTCAATACAGCAAATATATCTACAGTTTTTTGGTCATAAAAGTTAAGCAGTATTGATCGTGGTCAGTGCCTGAATTGGTGACTGCTTAAAATAAAACAATTATATTTACTGTCTCTGCACGTGCGAAGTCAGTCCGAAGACATGTTGTATAAATTCGGTGATTTTTCTATTCTGAGGACGAGCGTAGAGTCCGAAGAAGAAAAGATAAGCTCAGCTTATCCGATGTGTTAAGTAAAAGTTTTGAGGCGGGGTGCCTCGAAATGGGGTATACCCGATTTTTTTATAACTTAGAGAAGTGTCTAATTTTAATGGAGTTCTCACGAATTCTTGTTTGTTTTTAGAGCTTATAGTCCGAAATTGACGTCATGGCAGGAATAAATAGTAAATTTTCAATGTAAACTGCCTATACCGATTCCTGCAATGACGTCACACGTCAATCAAAAAAAAGTCAGGCTACAACCTCCGAATGCGTTTGGTTTGTTTACATCGAATTGAATCACCTTATAAATTTCTAACACCTTGGCCATATCTAGCGATGAAAATTCGCTAGATACATGGCAAAATGTCACGTAAAAATTAATACTAAAACAACGATTTTGTGGACTTGAAGAGGCCATGGCAAGGCGGTGATAATTCGCTAAATACATGGCAAAAACCATTAACAAAAAATAATAATAAAACAACAAATAATAAACAATGTGGCCACGAAGCGGCCCTGGGTCGATTTATTTCCGACATGATAAATTTCGATTTATGCCCAACTAAACACTACAGTTAAATGACTCAAATGGCATCATATCAAAATAACTTACGTCAAAAGTTCCCAAAACTCCAGCTAAGGGGGCCAATCTACCATCGAGCAAAATTTTGGCGTCTTGTAACAGGAGTTAGTATATCACATTTCTTTTCTGAGGTGTCCCATTGCGGTAGGAGCAAATTCATTAAATATTTTTTTTAGTCCTAATTATACAAAATATATTTTTTTTCAATTAATAAATAACATATCATACGAGCAAAGCAAGCTTAACAAATTTCGTTTTTTTTCTAAATTTAAAAAAAAATTAACCGGCGCAGTCTAAGATAATTTCATTTTTCTTCAATTTTATGGATCTTGGGTGGGGGGATTGCCCCCTTCGACCCCACCATGTATCCGCGCCTGCATCCAGGAACTGCTTAACTTTTATGATCCAACAAGACATTGATACTTGTCGCATTATAACGAAACTTAGTTTACTTATTTATTATGCAATAAACTATATACTTATATAGGTGGCTGTCTAGCGGCTACATTCGATTATTTCTGATTTCCTTTTTTATCTAACTTAAAGTATGATTTAATTTTTAAGTAGAGTACCAATATAATCTAAAGTAAAGTAAATGTGATAGATAACTTACAAAGTTTGCTTGGTGGCTTAATGCCATTTCGAGTTCTCATGTTAGGTAACACTGTTTGTCTTTTTGAGTTATTATTCTCGTCAACCTTATCCAAAGTTATGATGCAAGTAAAATCTATTTTTGAATTTGATGTGTTAAAAGATGCCACCTTTTGATTTATTTTTCTTTTGCGAGAGAATAAAGCCTCTTTATAACTTCGCACAGTTTTTGAACTATTCGGGGTTGAGCAAGTAGATCAAAGTATTGCTTATAGGATTGTTATAAAAATTATTTTTACCTGATGGGAGATCGATTGATTATAAATTGCTAAGATCGGTGATAAATTGCATTGCTAACATTTTTGAACGAACGTCAGTGAGTTCTTCATTAGGCGATATTTGATTGTTTGTTTGTACGTCTCTCGATAACTGTCGTAAAAATTGACCGAATTCGATCAAATTTGGTGTGCGTATAGTACTTATTACATGTCAGAGCTGTATAGTTTTCGGATAAAACTAAAAAATGATTTTCAAAATGGCGTCCAATATGGCGGACCACTTTAAAATTAATTTTGAATGAAAAAAGCAAGTTGAATATCGTTTGAAAGCTCTTAAAGAGTAGAAAAATAAAATATATGTTTCATGGTCAAAATTTTTTAAATTTTCAAAAATGTTCAAAATTGTGGATTTAAAAAAGTAAATTAAAAGGAATATATCGAGTAATATATCGTTGAAAAGCTATTGATAGTAAAACAAAAAATCTTATAAAACAAATTCCAAAACATTTAACATAGCGGTCATAATGTTACACAATAATAAGTTTTTACTAATTTTATAAGAATTTCCAAAATAAAGATCATTTGTAATCTATGTTAGATACTTAGCGAGGGAAGCGAGTACTTTTTACTGTATATTACTAATAACCGAAATCTTGCGAGCAAAGCGAGCCCATTTTTACTGTGTAAAATTCTAAACATACGCTACCTAGCGAGCGTAGAAAGCTTTTATTTTCTTTACATAATTCACTATGCATAAATGAGCTATTCTACTATGTATAATTATTACTACATGCAGTATAGCGATATATATATATATATATATATATATATGAATACGACTATGTCTGGAACGATAGGGACCTATTTCAGATTATTTAAAGTGGCGTAATGGTCAAATAAATGTTTATGACGTTATCATAAACCTATAAATAAACCTATTTTAAATAAACCTATTTTTTCGTCATCAGGGTCCTTGAAACGGATTTTTGGTCGCAGTCCAAGGTTCGACTCCCGCCATGATGTCGAAAGGTATAATTACGTAAGGTAGCGGGAAAGGAACTACGTCTTGGGATCACATTAATTTTTGTTCAGGGCCTGAAGGATATCTTTGACTGTTTAGTTGTCAACATTGATATAATCCATCAAATCTTTACAATTAAAATATCACAAATAGGAATCACTGCGTTACAACTTCGAATTCAAATATAATGTGATCTAATCAATCACAAATAAAGCCACATAAAAGGGTAAATCTAATAGGGAATTCAGAAATCCAAATTTAAGATTATAGATAAGAAATAAAGATGAAGACATTACGAACTGTAAGGTGCCTCTCTTCTCATCAACTCCGTACTTGATTAGTCACAGACAAACCTTGGACTTTACACAAACATTGTTCCGTTCAAATAGCAAAACTTATAAAGTCCAATGCCATTAAATCCATTCTAGAAATTCACTAGTTTAAATATTTCCTTGTATTTATTGAAGAACAATAGGAGGTTCGATTAAAGCGTGATATAGCTGTATCATTTCTCAAAATAATTGCCTGATTAATCTTTTTTGGTCATCATATTAAATTTTATTCGCGATTTCTTTTAGGAGTGCCCACTCTATATACACTTTCGCAAATCAGGGTAAAAAAAGAGAAAAGACTGAAGATGACAATATCTCCCGTTTTACGTAAAATATTATCAGTAATATCTTGAGAAAAAAAGATCCTTATAAATATTACGTCAAAATAATCTATGAGGAGAACTCTCGTATATAATTTTAATATTGTACGTTTAACCCGGCAGCTCAATCGTTTGCTTTAAAGTGATGTAGAAATTCATACAGTAGGGGTGGGGGCGCGGGATACAGTGGTCCAACTCCCTGGTTTGAGGTGGTCCTAAAAAAACGGGGGCTAGTTGCATCAACTACCGCACCGAGCGCTAGTTTTCACCTTGTAGAACCGTTATCAATATTGTTATCAGTTTTAAATCAAGACGTCTATAAACTAGAATGTAAACGAAACAAATTTTCTGAACATTTTTAGTTGTTTATTTGTTAAGAAACTAAGACAAATTTAGCATTTTTGTTATTACAAGAACAAATAAAAAAAGCAATATACACGCAAATTAATTTCCATTTCTGCACATCATGGTTATCATGATATCAGGTATAGTTAAATATAACGCAGCTTTTATATTTTTATAACATTTTATGAAAATTATACATTTAAAATAATTAATAAGATTTTTAATATCGCTAAAGATCCCTTTAAATAATTTAAATTCTTAAAATGAAGAACTAATTATTTTATATACGCCGTACAAGGTGAATCAACCTGCCTCCATAGTCAGGTGACCGTCTAGCCCCAAAGGTTTAACCCACTAGATCAACTTATTCTGGCTCCCTGATAATGAATCAGGTGGTCTGCCGTTTCAGATAAGGGAATTTTAGCCCCGGGGTCACTTTAAAGTCCAAAAAATGGCCCCAAATTCAGTTTTCGCCTAATAACGGTGTTCCTATTGATTTCATCCAAAAAGTTAAAGGGTTGTTTTTTAAAGTTTATTAAATTTGTGATAAATCCATTTTTTAACCATCAAAATCGGTCCAGTAAAACGGAGATACAAATGTTGAAAGATTACCGAAAAACATCTAAAAGCATACATTTTGTCCAAAAACGCACAAAAACCTTAAAATGTCAGTTTTCCATATTAACATGTTTAAGAGTTAGGCAGACTTAAAACATGCATATTCTGTTAAACTGCAGGTAATTAGAGTTGTTCTAGAGAAAAAAAGTCAGCACAGCTCTAATATGTGATGACTTAATGACCGACATATAATGTCGGTATCACAAAAAAAACAACCCTTTAACTTTTTGGATAACATCAATAGGAACACCGTTATTGGGCGAAAACAGAATTTGGGGTCATTTTTCGGATTTTAAAGGAGCCCCGGGGCTAAAATTCCCTTATCTGAAACAGCAGACCACCTGATTCATTATCAGGGAGCCAGAATAAGTCGATCTAGTCGGTTAAACCTTTGGGGCTAGACGGTCACTTTTTTTGCGTCTGGCTCTTGGACAACTAGTGAACTTAATGCAGGCCCATCTAGAACAGCTTATTCCGGGGGAGTTGGACCACTGTGTCCCACGTCCCACCCCTACTGTATGCATTTCTACATCACTTTAATTTGCTTATTTTTCCTTTAAGCACTGGCTAAAAACAGAACACACACTCATACTGACAAACGCATGGTAAAAATACCCTAAGAGGTGTTGAACGCCAAAAAAAATCAGGTGAAATTTTAGGTGCAAACACAGTACTCTTTCTATACACCTATAGGAAAAAAGTAAAAAGTTAAAAAACAATATTCCAACCTAAAGACTAAAAAATAATTGTAAGCAAGCAAATGAAGTCCATAATTACATCTCATAAATAAACAATAAATACTCGCTAATTCTTCAACTCTATCATTATAATAAAGCGATGTTGTCAATCAAATGAAATAAAATACATTCGTGAAATGTATTCATGGTGAACTTTAAACAATATTTGTGAAAACACTATGAATAATAAATAGTAGATAATAAAGTGTTTAGCAAGAGTTGGCCAGACTGTCTGTGGGGATGACGGTGCAGATGCATTCTTCTCATATTTGTGCCCTTTCTCCTCCTGTCTGAGTCTAAGTCACGAGGTGATGTTTAATCTTACTTACTTACGAACTTTAATCTTGAGGGTGAGCTGAAATTAAATATTTTGTATTCCTCAAACAACTCTGTGTTTGTCGATGATGAGGAGGTGCCGAACAAAGACGGAAGATAAAGGCAATTTTGCAACCTCCGATTTCACTATCTTCTTTAAAAAGGAATAACATTGTAACAGCTAAAATCTGACACTCACTGTTTCCATCAACTTTAACGTTTCAGCTACTACAGATTGGGATATGTAGTAGCTGACTACAGTATCTAGTACTGACACACTACAGATTTAGTAGCTGACACTATTTCCAAATTCTGGGGAATTTGGAAAAAGTTAGTGTGTAGATTTGGATGGATATGCGCTTTTTTATGTTAAGAGTAAAAACTTCAAATGGTTAAACTGATTTTAATGAAACTTAGAACAAAATCTAATCTCATTAGAAGAAGAACTAGTAGATCTTGGGCAAACTCCCGCCCAACATTGCCCTTCAAATAGAAAACTTAAAATCAATGTATAAGTCTTCTGTTTTGCTTTCTTTAAATTTAAGGTTATTGTTACAGCACCAATCTAATATAACTTGAGAAACCTCAATTGCAGATCTTCTAGTTGCTTAGTGGTATTAGCCTACTGAAGTCTTCAGAAAAGAGAAACGATACTATTCTCCTACAATTAACAGATACTGGTAAATCATTAATGTATATCAGGAATAAAACAGCTCCCAAAACTGAGCCCTTTCTTACTCTATGCAATATTTGCCTTATTGCTGATTGCTAAAGTCAAAAAAATGACACCAGCCTATCAGTTAAAAAATTAAAAATTCGAAAGATTTCTGATGGAAAACGTAAAAATTTAAAATTTGTTTTTAATATTTCAGGCTAAACTCTGTCAAAAGCCTTACCTATATCAAATTACTTTGCTAAGATAATCTTAGCAAATAAATCATATTTATTGAGACACAAATTAGCTAATATAATTTTTAGCTCTAAGTGTACTAGAGCCTCGGCTGTACCCGTTTCGGTATAACAATTGATTTTCTTTAAAATGATTAACAATCTTATCCCTTATGCAAATTTCAAACATTTAAGCCCAAGGACTACATACTGAGAAAAATTTAACATTACCCAGTAAAAGTATTTAAAATTAAGACAAGAAAAATCAAAAAACACTAGATTTAAACAAAAATGTTGGAAAAAACTTTGAACCAGATGACGATCACAAAAAAGGTCTCGCGGACAGAAAGAAAATAATGTATATATATCTAAAAGAGACCTTAACGAAAGAAAACAAATGTCCCTTATATGGAAAAGCTTGACGTACAAATATACTTAAAAGAAATGTTTCAGCAATATGAACACTAGCTCTTGCTGCAGCTGCAAAAATATACACAGATACCTGAATGTTTCAAAATCACTGTAAAAAAATAACGGATATTTAATTAATTTGTTGAACAAGATAATGTCTATCTTAATGTTTTATTTGATTTATTATAATTATTATTATTTTGAATTTATTCAATAAATTGACATACGCATAAATTGACATACGTATAAATTGACATACGTATAAATTGACATACGTATAAATACACTATGAAATATCATAAAAAAACTTACTTGATTACCAATACTTTAAGTGAAAATTCGAACAGTAAATTACCACTTTTATCAGAATACTATTAACTTTATTATATTGTGAATTAAAATAAAATATAAAAAAAAGTATGATGAAATTATAAAAGATCAATATTAAAATGAATTTGCATAAACAATATTTTTTGTATTTAAATTATTTATTTAACTGTAAACATTTATTAAATTATACTTTATTATATAATTTATAATAATAAATTTAAAATATTACATCTGATAGTTTCTTTAAATAAATAAATTTGTATTTATGAACATTTAATATTTTAAAATAAATCTATTAGATTGGATTTCTTAATTTAAATTAACATTCACCTACAAGTGAGACAAGGAAAAGCCGTCAACATAAAGATATGCTTATGAATATTTACTCATTAGTTATTTGTATAATTTATTAAATAATAAATGATAGTTATAAAATACATAGTGTGCTACCGACAGGGGCGGTAGCACACTAGTGTGCTACTGACTGGCCAGTGAAGGCGAGGGCGGCAGTCCTCCTCGGGCCCCTTAGCCATAAATTAACTTTTTTTAACGAAAATTTAAAAAAAAATTGCTGTGGTATAACTGTGGCTATCGGAAAATCTTCCACTTTAAAGGCGAAGTGCCCCTGAGTTGTGGAATAATATCTGTGTCTAACTATACTCTACGTACTCAAAACATCACTCTAAAAACTTGTATGCGGCGGAGTTGGTTTTATTTTTAAAAACTAATTATAATAATTATAGTAATTATTATAAATTTTAGAGTTCCGGATTCATTATACCTAGACGTTTAAGGGCCCCGTTCGAACGCTAGCGCCAATGATGGCCCTTAACATACTTGGTCCGGGCCCTAATGCAGCAGAAAAGGTGCTTAGAGATCGATGTTTTTAAGTACTTAAAAAATTTCTCATTTGATGCTACTGAGCTTTGCAAAACATTAATAGTTGACATAATATAATTCTGCGAGAGACACCTAGGAAATGTAACAAGCAAAATGCAATGCTACATGTGGGAACTGTTCCATCATTCGACATTCGTCATCATTGATGACTCGAAATAAAGTCATATCCTATTCGTTACGAAACAGAGTGGGACATGACATCATTGATGGTCGAGCCATCAATGATGACGAATGTCGAATGATGGAACAGTTCCCACATGTAGCATTGCATTTTGCATGTTACTTTTCCTAGGTGTCTCTCGCACAATTATATTATGTCAACTATTAATGTGTACTTAAAATATTGTTGTTATATCATGATGGGTCTTACTAGAGCTTTAAGGCCTTTTACTTTATATACCTGGACCTTTACAGGTCCCATACTGAAAACTAAGGCCACAAGGGGCCCTGAACACATATTTGCTATAGTTTAACTTAAGTTTATTTAAATTATTTTAAATAAAATAATTTCATTTTAATTTAATTTTATTAAATTAAAAATAAATTAAGCTTGCTATAATCATTAATACTACTCTAGTTAAAAGTGGACTACTCTGCTGGGAAGTAATATAGGAACCTACCCTACTCTCTATTGGGCCCCTTGAGATGTAGGTTTGGGCCCTTTCAGGCCTAATCCTCCTTGGGTCTTTTTGGCTTTGTTCGCCACTGGCTCCCGAGTTATAACAGACCATGTGAAACATTATACAAACGTTACTTCATCGTGTTTTTCCTCGTAGATAAAATGTATGTGACATCTTTTTAACATTTGTGGCAATTATCAGATGTAAATCATTCTCTACCTTATACAACGTTCATGGAGTCAGTAAAGTTTCCTAACAGCGTTATCTCTATTATTAAAGATCCTCGCATTTTATAAGTGATACCTCAGTCAAAGTTATATATATTTTTCACAAATTATACTAGCCTCAGTCAACGTTATACATATTATTCAATAGTTATACTAGCCTCAGTCAAAGTAATATATATTTTTCTCTAGTTATACTAGCCTTAGTCAAAATTATACATATTTTTCAATAGTTATACTAGCCTCAGTCAAGTTATAAATATTTTTCAATAGTTATACTAGCCTCAGTCAACGTTATACATATTATTCAATAGTTATACTAGCCTCAGTCAAAGTTATATATATTTTTCTCTAGTTATACTAGCCTCAGTGAAAGTTATACATATTTTTCAATAGTTATACTAGCCTCAGTCAAGTTAAATATATTTTTCACTAGTTATACGGCTGAAGCCTATGATATTCCAAAAGCACAACGCGTAGGGTTTACTAATAAACAATTGCATTGTCATCTGTTAAAAATCAATCATCAATAGAGGGAACGACGAAGTAAGATCTTCGAGACACGGGGTGGAAACAAGCAAAATTACGTGCACCACTTTTCACTATTTGTTTACAGCCTATATATATATATATATATATATATATATATATATATATATATATATATATATATATATATATATATATATATATATAATGTGTGTGTACGTGTGCGTGTTATGTGCAAGATTTACTTTTTCGTATGGCGAAAAATAACTCTCGAAGGCTTTCCCAAAATCAAATTTTATCCTCAATAAGATCATTTAATTGAAGATCCTTAATTAAAACGCGTCTTCCTACAAAATAAACTCAAATCCAGGTTCATTCATTCGAAAAGTATAAAAAAAAACTCCTAGAGAACAGGAGTAACAGTGTTAGAGGGCTGTGTCAAGGTCGGCAAGAAGATGAGCCCCCTACGACAGGGTTCACAAGTTTGATCCCCGGGATGAGTAGGGTGCCTGTACCCCCACTAAGCACCCCCGTATATAAGCTAAGGGTTGCATCTTCACTCTTATCACTCACAATTCCTCTTTCACCCGCATCCTGCATTTTTGGATTATTTTTCCCTCATCATGAAATTGGTAATTAATTTATTAATTAGTTTATATTAAATTTTAATTAGTTTTTTAATAAGTTATTAATTACTCTATAACATAAATATAACATATACTAATAATGGATTATAATTATAATAAATTAAATTGCCCATGTAATTTGCAAGCAAGTTAGTAGAGTAAAATAAACAACGCGCAATTTGTTGGAATTAATGTCCTCACTAAACTCTCAACTGCAATAATAAAGGTAGAACATTATAATCAAAAGTAAAACGTAAAGTTAAAGATAGTCAAACAATTAAGCAATAATAAAGTTAATAACAAAAGTTAAGTTAAACAATAACATAGTTACATTTGTAACTATGTTACAAATGTAACATAGTATGTTACATTAATTTGTTACAAATGTAACAAATTAATATGTTGTTATTTAACAATCAAAAGTTAAGATAAATAACAACAATGTTAGAAACAAAAACAAAAAGTTAAGCAAAACAACAACAAACTTATAAACAAAAGGTAAGTTAAATAACATACAATTCAAAACTAAAGTTACGTTTAACATTAAGTATTACTAATTATTTATTTATTATTTATTGATTTACCTAAATCAATAAAAAAATTATTTATTAATTAGTTTATATTAAATTTTAATTAGTTTTTTAATAAGATATTAATTACTCAATTAATGCTGTAGTTGTGCTATTCGGATATAATTTTATTTTTAAAGCAATTTATTATTGCTAAAAAAATCAAATAAAATTTATGCGCTGATCACTTAATTTAAACAAAATAATTCAAGAGAATTCTAGTTTTAGGAAAAATTGTTAACACTAAGTCCACCCTCAGATTATTTTCTGCAAATCATATAAGGTTTACAGTACTATTTAAGAAATTCATTATTTTCATTTTTATTTATACTACTTATTTCATTTTTTTAAATATTATTTTCTGTGGAAATAACACACAACCTCTAACACAATGTCCAAATCATGATTTCACAGAGATGCTTTTAAATTTAAGAGTTCATTCTCAGTGACTGCAAACAAGTACCATAAACATTTGAATTACGAAGTCATGAAGAATAAATCATACAGAAAAAGTTAAATACAACATTTAAAAAAATATCATAAAAAAGGAAACAAAATCAAAAGATAAAAATATGCGGTATATGAGATAAATATATGCAATAAATATAATAAATCAATCAATGAAATACCTAAATTTTAATCAAATTAAAAAAATAACATCGCGAAGTATTAATAACTTAATTAATTAATGTACAAACCGGTTTCGTATTTTTAGAGGACTAAGTACAAAAGAAAAGAAAAATACGGGCCTTCGGCCCGTAGCCGCTACGCGGCCTCGGCGCTTCGCGCCTCGTCCGCTCCGCGGCGTCGGCCCCCCGGGCCGCGAAGCGGCCCGGGGGCCTCCCAGTGACCGCTTCGCGGCCACATTGTTGTTGTTTTGTATTAATGTATGGTTTCACTATCGTTTCTTGTTACATGGCATTTTGCCACGTATTTAGCGAATTTTCACAGACTCGTTTCACAGGACCGCTTCGCGGGCCTGAGAGGCTTTCTCACAAATTTAATTTTGTGAGGAAAAAATCCACACGTTAACTGTTAAAGTAACCTTGTATAAAGGGTAAGAAAAGATTATAGTTTCATCTTTTATCAGCTTTAGTTATCGTCCACTATACAAAAGGGTAAAAACTCTAACTTACGTTTATGATTGTTTATAGAATTTAAAGAAAAATGTCAAATTTTGTTTTGTAAACAAATTGTTTATTTGAGTAAAATTTTAAGATTGAAAAAAATTTATTCATGATTATTCAAAATAAAAATACCGTTTGCGTCACTTAGGATTGTCCGATTGAGCTGAAACTGGTCGCATTCGTTTTAGAATAACTTCGACCATATAAAGACTACTTCGATGTTCTTCCTCTTTACGGGTCTGCTTAGCTTGGCGTGGTTCAGTGGAAGCCATTTTTGCCCTGTTTCTCTGGGACAATAGGCTTACCATGATGGAGCAAGAGGTAGAGGTCTCTCTTTTATACTATACCCCCACCCTCTAACACTACTGAACCCAACAGATATCGTACGAGTCTTTGACCTAGATGCATACATATATACAAGATTATATATATATGTATACCGATTGCGCCATTTGTGATGGTTCGATTGAGCTGAAATTGGTGTTAATCGATTCAGCTAGCCGTCTACCTAAATACTAGATACCTTGTTTTAAAGCCATTTTAAGTTTCAAAAAATTTTTTTTTTCATGACGTCATAACTTTAGTTGATGACGTCATAATGTTTTTATAAACTATAGGCCTCGTAACCACCTCAACATCTCGCGATTTGCAAAGTTTCGTTTCAATTTGAGAACGCCTTCGAGAGTTATCGTTCGCCATACGAAAGGGTAGAAACTCTTACATACATATATATATATATACATACATATATATATATATATATATATATACATATATATATAAACTTTTTTCGGACATATATTTTTGTTATCAGGAAGCCAATAGGAACCGATTCCACTCACTCCTACCCTCAACTTCCGTCATCCGAACAACCTCATAAGCGTCATTTTCATTATGAAAATTCGCTAAAAAATAAGAAGAAAACTTAAAACGAATTTAAAATTATAAACAGTATTAAAACATTGAATACAACTTAAAGCAATTGGGTACGGGGGTACCTAGGTACTTTTCCTCAAAATTTTGGACTCGCTTCGCTCGTCTTCAGAATGTCATAACTATCCAAAGCTTACGGTGATAATACTTTGGTCTCGCTGCACTCGACCTAGGTGTTATGACTTTAGACTCGCTTCACTCTTCCTTAGAATGTCATGATTACCCAAACCTTAAGGTGGTATAGCACCGATCTCGCTATGCTTGACGTCAGAATTATTAGTTGTCTTAGTTCTAAGGTGTTATAACTTAAGATTAATGAAAGCTTCTAAAATTATCGTAGTAGATAGCAATTTCGTTTACATGTAAAAACTCAGTATATAATTTTTTTTTATATCGCACCAATCACATAAAACTCGCCTCTCTTTTTGGCTTTTTATATATTATTGCCAATAACTTACAAACTAGAATTTAAATAGCCATAGAATTTCGAATGCCGGTTCTTTAATATTCTATGCAAGGATCTTGAATAAAGGGGACGACGCATTAAGGAACATTTCTGACCCTATTGAAGTTGTATGAGATAGAGAAATAGGACCAAACTTACCTTCCCCTTAGTTATAATGAATAAAAGCCGCCAAACGAAGGTTATGTAGCAAGTTTGTCGAGTTTGCTTCTAAACTTTCTTCTGTGCTTCTCGTGATTGTTACATTTGTGGTGCTTGTTAAGTCATTTGTGCTTATTTAATTTTAAATTTTGGACTATACTTTGCCAGTTCAGTGAGTGATAATTTAAGCGTGTTTTGTTATAACCTTCTCAAGCAATAAACAATGGGAAACCATTGAGAAGTAAGTTTGCCTCTAAAATTTAAGACCTTCGCTGTTATAAGAATGATAAGCATGCGCAGTTTGTACCAAGCACGTGCAGTTGGTTTTTGACGTGTGTTTCGCGTTGAATTCTCTCTATTTCTTGGTTTTCGATGGGATCACTTTTTTGTATGGCAAATGGACTCAGTGCGTCATCCCCTTTATTCAAGATCCTTGATTCTACACTATCTGACGAAATGACGTACATTAAAAACTGTCTGAATATTGACAGTTATAGGCCGTAAAAGTTTGAAAACTCAAAAGTCGATATTTTCATAATAGCGACCAACATTAAAAGTAATTTGGTGGATCAATTTACCTCTGATAGGAGTATGTGTGCTATGTTTCAACTTAATCAGTCAACCTTTTCATTATAAACATTTTTTTTTTTAAATTTTCAATAACATCGAAAAAGGTTAGCACAGATTTAAAAAACCTTACCTTTCGGGCGGCACAACAAGACCTTAAGTGAGATTATTTTGCCAAGTGTTAACATATTACGTGAAACACACACAGACTGACCTCATGTTGAAGACCACTTAACATATTGCGTGATACTCACACAGACTGACAGATTGTTGAAAACCACTTAACATATTACGTGAAACACACACAGACTGACCTCATGTTGAAGACCACTTAACATATTGCGTGATACACACACAGACTGACAGCATGTTGAAAACCACTTGAAACATTAAAAAAAATCCCCGAAACAGATAATTTTGATGAAATCTTGGTTTCGGATTTTTTGGGTGAACACAATATACTTACTGCAGTAGGTGAGAAAAAGAAAAAAAACTTTTTTTAATGTAAACCAGCTTATTTCTAAATTGCTTTTAAATAGCATAATTAAAGAAATTACTTCAACAAATGAATATAAAAGCAAGTTGAGCTAAATAGTTTTTTAGCCCATATTTATTAGAAATTTTCTCACCTCAAATTTTTTATTTAAATTATTAATGTTTATACTATTTACTTCTCCTCATTTATACCGTAGGTATAGAGGCAAAGTATTGTGTTTGAAAAAAATCCCAAACCGGGATGAAACCGGAATGATCAGTTTTAGACGTTTTTAAGGCCTCCTGAGTGGTTTTTGCAAAGTTTCCTGTCAGTATGTGTGTGTGCGAGTATGTATATGTGTGTGTCTGTTATCATCGTAGCGCCTAGTGTATTTATGCTAGAGAGTTTAAATTTTTTTATACAAATCAGTCTACTGCTGTAGTTGTGCTATTCGGATATAATTTTATTTTTAAAGCACTTTATAATTGCAATAAATAAATAGTCATAAATAGTTGTGCTATTCGAAAAATAATTATAATGACGTCATTAACCCGCAATAATGACTCAGCGAAAATTTTGAAAAATTCTAAAACGCGGAAAAATGAATCGATCAGATTGAGATTTGGCACGCATGTGACTATGTATAAAACTAACATATGTGCCAAAATTCATCTTATTATCAACATTAATTCAATTTTTATTGAATGACTTGTGTACGTTTTTTAAAAAATTGTAAATAATTTGGGAAATAATCCAATTAAGTTGAAATTTAGTAAAAATGTATACCTTTACCAAATAAATAAGTACAGTAAGTTTCGTTTCAATACGAAAATTATTTCTATAATTTTTGTAGGATAATAAAACTTAAGTAGCATTGAGCGTGGTCGTTGCTGTATGGGTGACCGCTGAGAATGAAACGGATGCATTTACTATTTATGGACGAGCAAAACGAGTCCGGAGACATATTGCAGTATAAATATGGCGAATTTTATATTCTGAGGACAAGCGAAGCGAGTCCGAAGCAGGGAGGATCAGCGTAGCGAATCCCATGTAATGAGGAAAAGTTCCGAGGTACCCCGTACTTATTTTTTGTTATTAAATAAATAATTTAAAGTGTCGGGTACGGAAAACCATACCATATTCACTACGATTATTATCACTTTTTCGTGCTCGCTTTGCAAGGCATTATTTTTACTTAAAGATATACATTGTGCTAAAAAAT
Source organism: Microvelia longipes (assembly GCA_018340805.1). NCBI lineage: Eukaryota > Metazoa > Arthropoda > Insecta > Hemiptera > Veliidae > Microvelia > Microvelia longipes. The sequence continues at coordinate 11,475,004 of JACMZG010000008.1, read as the reverse complement.
TAACTAAGACGATTTTCAAAAAAAAATCAGAAAATAATTTTTATATTACATCATTACAAGTTAAACAAATATTTCCAAAATGCATAAAATAAAAATCGGGTACGGGGTACCTCGGAACTTTTCCTCATTACATCAGATTCGCTACGCTCATCCTCCCTGCTTCGAATTCGCTACGCATGTCCTCCCTGCTTCGGACTCGCTTTGCTCGTCCACAGAAATACAGTTCGCCAGATTTATACGCAACTTGCCTTTGGATTCGCTTCGCTCGTCTTCAGATAGTATATGCATCCGTATCATTCTCAGCACTCACTCATAAAGCATTGACCAAGCTCAATGCTGCTTAATTTTTATGATCTAACAAAAATCATGGATATACTTGTCGTATTAAAACGAAACCTAGTGTACTTATTTATTAGGTAATGGTATACACTTGTACCAAATTTCAACTTAATTGCCAAACCTTAATCCGATCGCATAATTTTTCCGCGTTTTATGATTTTTCGACATTTTTGCTGTGTCATTATTGCGGGTTAATAATGTCATAAAAAAAATATTGACAAGTCTTTATTGATAGGGTTTTAAGACAAAATTTAAATTAAATTCTCGACAATTACTAATGTATTGTTTCATTTAAATGAATAATTTTTTTTTGTAAACATTAAAATATTACACAAAACTAATATAAAATTATTGACCAAACTGTTTAAACAAGATAATTTTATGAGATAATGGTCAGATAGGTATAAAAACACAAAATTTGAACTTTCGGCCGTAAATTAGGCCCTTCTTCAGAAGTAGCTTTATTCTAATCTGAATCAGATAACACATAAAAAAGAAACATAAGTTTATTAATCTAAAAATAAAATATTCTAACTTAGTCATAATGTATTTTGATTTTAGTAATTGATGTATTTATAATTATGTAGTTATTATACTAATCGAATTACAAATAGTTAACATAATAAAATCTTACATATATTTTTACGCGTATCGTGAATTTTCGAAATTTCTGCTGAGTTATTTACCAATTAATGACGCAGAACTAGATCAAGATATTGATTTCCATACTAAATTTTAACTCTCTAGCATGAACACACTTAGCTACTGAGCTACGATAATATCAGATACAAACAACTTAGGAAAAAAACACTTAGGAGGTCATGAATACATCTGTAACGAATTCTTCAAGTGAAATCCCGGTCTCACATTTTTAGAGCAAGTACAATACTTTTTCTATATACCTATATAGTGGATTTTCACCACACTATGTTTGGAACGGATTGCTATGACGTTCCTCAACCAATGTTAATGAGTCAGCATTGTTTTTAATAAATCAGTAATATTAGGGTTAACATTTTTTCGCCAGGAAGAAGGGCTTTTTTATTTCCCAATTCTGTATTTATTCCATAACCAAAAAGCGTTGTCAATGTTTTCTAGGCTCTGAGTTTAGGGAAAACAGTGCGAAGTCGATACGCGCACTTAATGCTCTTAATTCCAAAAGCCCGGGTTTGATACTGGGCTTGAAACCGACGATAATTTTTTTATTGTTATGTTTGCACAAAGTTTTTCGCGTAGGTCCGCAAGATTGGCGAATTTCCTTTGGAATCCTTGCATTTTTTATCAACAATTCTTTTGTTGTTCGGTTTATCCCTCAAAGTCAAAATAGTGAAACTGCTGCTTCTTTTAGCGAATTTCCTTTGGGAATTCGCCTAATGGGATAGGCGTCATGGCGGAATTTTTATTTTTTCTAGTATTTGTTGTTTTGTTTCATAGCAAAGAGCTCAAAAACATTTTAAATTAAGGCCTTATTTTGAAGTAAAAATACCGAAAAATCTGATAAACTAATTTTCTCCATGTAAAACTTATAACCATAGGATCCACTACTATAAAATAACCTACACCTCTGACATACCCTCTTAGTAGAAATGGAGAAGAATCAACCCAAAACGGTATCTTATCTAGAGTATTTCTTTATCTTGAATTAATATTTACCTCACGTTGCATTTCTCCACTAGGTTATAACAAACGGTTTGTTGTAGTTATTTTCGCGCCTTTTGCTAATGGGCTCTTTAGAATTTATACTTTGTCTATTAGTAAAAACAAAATCGTCAGAAAAAACTGCCTACGGGGCTGTTTGGAAAACTTAACTGGAGAAATTCTGGATATCGATTTCACTTTGAAATAAACATATATGTTGTTATTATTTTTATTATTATTTATGGTGGGGTTATTTTGTACGGCGAACAATATTTTTTTTTTATTTAGCTTAGTAATACATTCTTGAAAGATATTTTCTAATAAAATTGTTAAAAATTTCAGGAACTCCTGGTTTGTTTGTCAGCTGGTCTGATTGCATCAGCTGTGGCCCAGCTTAGACCCCAGCAGTACAACACACAGCCTGGTCAAATAATACCTATTATATCTTATGTTAATGAAAATAACTACGATGGATCATATAGATACAGGTAACAAATAAATATGTATATGCAAATCTTCTCTAAACAATAAAATTGTTTCAAATTAACCATAATACTATATTAACTCTTTCTAGAAGCGTGGATGTGCACAATTAACGCATATTTATTGACAGAGCCGGTTTTAGCAAAGAGTCATCAACAGTGCTGTCTTGTAGTGGGTTTTACAAGTACGTCCGGTGATCGACGAGCCTTTCCGAAATCAGTTACACGACAATCCTTTCCAAAATTGGTCAAAAGACGTGCTTGACTGACATCAGAGCCAGGACAATCTTGACAACGTTAGTCACGAGACAAGCTAGTATGATTTTTAGTCATAGGGCGATCTTGTGCGATGCCAGTCACTATACGCTTTTACCATGCTTCCGTGATTAAAAGAGGATGTCTAATGGCAGTCACAAGACGAGGTTTTCTGATAACAGTAACATAATGCTGACAGTCATGGACAAGCTTGTAAAACCTTAACTCGACGGCGACTGTTGACGACGCTGATGGCACTTTGTCAATAATATATGGAGAGAGGTGGTTGCTGATATTAATTTGCATTTATTATGTTTAGTTACGAGACTGGAAATGGAATAGTTGCTCAGGAACAAGGTTTCCTCAAAAACGCAGGAAATCCAGAAACCGAAGCTCAAACTGCCCAGGGATCCTACTCTTACACCGCTCCTGATGGACAGGTATAATATCTCCGAACACTATAAAGTCTGAATAAAATTGATATCTAGGGAAGAATAATGAGAGGGAATCAGTATGATTGATCAATTGATTGGTGATTAGTTTTAGACTAATCACTACTTATTCTTACACATTAACACGAACAATTTGACAGTCTTCATGTTAGCAGAATAATGCCCAACCACGACTGAATAAAGCCCATTGGAGAACTCTTTTAAAGAAAAATTTGTTTACCTAAATTAATCTACCCTCTATTGTACAATTAGTTTTTCAAGCATTAAACCTTATAGATTGAGGTATTGGTATCCATGAATTATATAATATTAGTAAGAGGAGGAAAAATGAGACAGCCAGTTTGCGATTTAAGATATTTCACCCATACCTTAGCATATTAATATATAAGTTACCACCTTGTTTAATTTCCAAATCGTTTTAATCTATTAAAAAATTGTCGTTATCTAATGGCAAGTTTGTTTGCAAGCTCTACATTAACTCTAACCGTTTGAGAAATTAGTTTCTGAACTTAAATTTTGTCCAAACTCAAAATTTTGAGTTTAGCAAACCAGTCTCAATCTCTATTTCTATAACACGCAACCATTTAATTTCTCAAACTAGGCTACAAATTTCGTTGGAATCTCGATGAATTCAGTTCAAAGAGTGTGGTTTACAACGCGCAATTCAGACCAGTCACTGGTAGAACAAATCTGGGCACTGGAAGAACAGATCTAAACCATTTAGACTTTTTGTAAAAAAAATGGGTTATGATATCAGGGTACGAAGGAAATTAAAAGTCGGAAAAATTGAGAGCACACGAATTTCATAGCAAGAGGGGGCTCAAAATCACAGCTTTCATGATTTAACTGCCCATGAAATACGATGAACAAGAGATAATTGAAAATGTGAAATCATCTCCTGTTGAACACATTATTTGTTCCCGCCCTTAATAACTTTGTGACTTTTCAGGTTATCACTGTGAACTGGTACGCTGATGAAACAGGCTTCCACGCTGAAGGTGCTCATCTCCCCACCCCTCCACCAGTACCTCAAGCTATCAGGCCTAATCTTGGACGTCGCTAAACTCTACTCTCTTTACCTCAACTAGACTAAACCTTTGTTCACATGGTTAATAGTATACCTAACGTCTAAAGGCAGTTCACTAGAACATAACATAAGTTATTAAACTTATCAGCTTCGTGTTAGTTGTAGTCAAAGTTCCCTATTTATCCCCACTACCTTAAAAAGGCCAAGGCTTAGCTAAGTCTATGTATCTAAGGCTTAGATCACACAGAACCTTAATAATTCGCTCTAAACATTGCGTAGCGATATCTCAGTCTGCGTGATCATAGCTTTAGAATCCACTAAAATATAGCTTAGTCTATGAGCTCTAAGTTTTAGACTTGGGATAGACGCATAACAGTCTATGTGATATAAGCCCTACATCACATACATTCCTGACTAGTTTCAAGACTAAACTTTGCATTGACTTAGTATGTGGTACCTAAACTTTAAACTTTTGGTAGACAAAACTTTGGTAGATAAAGATCATATGTCAAATAGTAGACTATATGTTGTCATATAGTAGACTACATGGCGTAGACTCAGTCAACAATCTATATGTGACTTAGGCCTAAGATTACATAGATCCTTAATTCCTGTCCAAAGAATTTGGGTAGGCAAAATTTCGTCTACATGATCAAAACATTAGACTTAGCTTATATACTTAACCATGTGAACAGAGATCCATCTCCATAAGGATCATCATACCCCGATCATAATCATTTTGATCTGTTATACGAATTTATAACAGACCAAAGTCAGTACGATCGCGTAACTTCGTCAGCATTCCAGTACTCTCAAATTGTTTTGTAAACTACATCAAAATAACTTGTGTAAATAAATTTTTGTATATTTAAATATTAGATTTATTAGAGAAACATACATGGTACTTAACTTCCCTACATCTCTAACTTAAAACATACAAACGAAGATGTTTAAAATTAAATATCTCGAGATATGACTTAGCCACAGCCACAGATGTGGTTGAGACTTTGTCGGACTCCTAGTAGCACAAAGACATACTATTTAATCTTTCTATCTAATACGTTAGCCAACACCGTACATAGTACAGATATAGAACCTATGAACCAAGCCAAGCTTCCTATCTATCTTTTAAAAAAAGCTAGAATTTAAGTAAAGGAACTAAGTAGATAGAGATTGTAATGAAGACAGGTATGTCTGGAACGATAGGGACTTATTTCAGATTATTTAAAGTGGCGTAATGGTCAAATAAAGGCTCTTTGATAACAAATCAAATCAAAGGCTTTTTGATAACTTTTTAAGTTAAAAGATAAGTGTTCTACTTTTTTTTGGATTTATAGAGATATTATAGTAACAAGATATTATAGGCACCAGTAGTAAATAAGTAAGAGTTGAAATCGATCTAAATGAAACATAAAATACGTCAAACTAAACAGTCCATTCAGAAAGAAAATTTAAACATAAAACAAGATATATTTAAACTTTCCTCACCTTTTATGTCTACCGCTAAAATAAAATAGCAAGTATTTTATTTTATTTGCAATTCTATGCATGCTAGTACGCCTTCAGCTACGTCTTCACAATAACATTGGAAATTCAATTATTTCCAATGTTATTATTCAATTATTTCCGAACACGAAATCGGCAAAGTTATTAAATAATTCTGGCGCGGTGGTCCGCATTTCGGGCGAATTTCCTTTGGATGCGTGTTTCCGTGCTAAACAACAATCCTGGTTGGAATGATAATTTTTCATAGTTTTATACATTACATAAGTTTACAACTACTAAATAAATAATTCCGGCGCGGTGGTCTGCTGTCGGGCGAATTTCATTTAGAATGCGCGTTTCCGTGCTTAACAACCCATTTCTTGCTTAAGGTTCCGGTTCATGCTTTAGCATCTAACCAGTTACTCAATTGTCATGCACTGCTTGTAACTCATTTTGTCTGTATTTTTCAAAGGAAATGCGCATAATTATCCAGATGGTTATATAAAACTATGCCTCTAAAATTAGAATTATGCACTAGTTTAAAGCTTAGTTACTTATTTTTATGCTTAGTCAGTTATCTTTAAAGGTTTTGCGCATTTCCTTTGAAAAATACAGACAAAATGAGTTACGAGCAGTGCTTGACAGTTGTTTCGACTTTTTGATCACTTAGAGTGGTCAGATCGACTTTGAACCGGTTTCATTTTATTCAGCGTCCCAAAAAACATAAATATTGACCTTTTTCACGGCAAAAAACATTAACCCTGAATTTTTTTCCGATTTTTTCAAAATTTTGCTGATTTAGCAAACCGGGTTAATGACGTCACAAAAACCTGGTTTTTAATAGGGTTCGTGTCCTCCCGAAGGCTGATTTTCGTACCAAGTTTAATTTAAAAATATTAATCCGTTCGAAAGAGTGTCTAGAAATACATACATACATACATATATATATATATATATATATTATATATATATATTATATATATATATATATATATATATATATATATATATATATATATATATATATATATATATATATAATAATGCCCGTTTAGAGCCTTGCGGCTCATCAGGGATAACCCCTGTGGGAACCACCTCGGGTGGTAGTAGCAACCGTTACGCTCAAAGTGTATTCTAAAGCTGGCGGTAATTTATCTAAACTATAATCTACTATAAACTGAGAGCGTAACCTGGGATGCGAACCCCAGACCTCCGTGGGTGTCAAAGGTCAGTGTAAAGACTAACGCCTTAACGACCTCGGCCACGGAGGCGGTTATATATATATTATATATATATATTATATATATATATATATATATATATATGTATGAATGTATGTATATCTGCCTCCGTAGCCGCGGTCGTATAGTCCTGGACTTTGGCACCAAAGGTCTGGGGTTCACAGCCCGGGCTATGCTCTCAATTTTCATGAATAGACTTTGATGTAAAAAGATTTCGCCAACTTTAGCTTTACTTTGAGCATAGTAGATGTGACCCACCCGAGGTGGTTCCGTTTTCGTCATTAGGGATCTCTGAAACGGATTTGTGTCGTGGTCCGAGGTTCGACTTCCGCCATGACGCCTATCCCATTAGCGATTTTTTTTCCATAGGAAATTCGCTAAAAGTAAGACATAATATATATTATTCACACTTTTCAATTTCCATGTTTAATTACATACTACTATATGTCACATAATGATAGGAACAAAATAAAAATACGGCAAACAAATAAATTTGATAACACTATCATACTTCATGGACGTATTGTATTTTATAGATAAGTTAAAAATATATTTCTCTCGTTTCTCTATTCAACTAAAATGTCCACGGATTTAACGGTGGCGCTATCCCTGGGCCCGTACGCGGTACTAATAAAAACTGTCTAGGATTTTTTAACCCAAGTTCGTCTATCAGCTAAATCAGTGATATTTATATATATATATATATATATATATATTATATATATATATATATATATATATATATATATATATATTATATAATATATATATATATGTATGTATGTATGTATGTATCTGCCTCCGTAGCCGCAGCAGTATAGTACTGGACTTTGGCACCGGAGGTCCGGGATTCACATCCTGGGCTACGCTCTCAGTTTTTATGAGTAGATTTGATGTAAAAAGAATTCGCTAACTTTAGCTTTACTTTGAGCATAGCAGATGTGACCCACCCGACGTGTTCTCACAGGGCGAATACCCTGAAGGGCCAAAAGACTCTTAAACGGGCATTATATACATATATATATATATATATATATATATAATATATATATATATATATATATAAAAATATATAGATAGTATAAAATAGGGGCCCTCTTGTTCCACCCAGGTAGTTTATGATTTGTCCGGTCCAGCCCTCTACAGCGCTGTTTTTCAAAGCTTGCAATAAGATAATAAAATTGTCATTTTATTATAAAATGTAAATTACGAGTTCACATTGATTCGTGTTAACAGTAAGAATATTCAGTGAGAACACAATAAGGAGGTCGAATATCCACGGCCTTCTAGATCCCTTTGGGCATCGGATCACCAACAAACTTTTTTTATCATTGATTTTATGGGAAATTTTCGAGGTGCGTTAGTATGTATGTGTGAGGTGCGTTAGTGGTGAATATATGTATGTGTGTGTGTATGTACATACATACATACGTACATACGTACGTACATACATACGAACGTACATACGTATATACGTACATATGTACATACGTACATGCGTACATACAAATTACCTTTTTGTTTTTGAATGCAAATAATAAGAATTTGTACTAATTTTCATTAATACATTCAAAATTTGAACACAAATCAGGTAGATAACATTGACGTCTAACAGTAGTTATGTATGTACCGAGTTAGATTTAAAATAAATCGTTGAGTGAATGTAAATACTCTATGAAATTAACCAAAAGAGCGTTCAGAATAATGAAATAATGATAACTTGAACCAATTACCAATAATAAGTTAAATATTTATACGGAACTAAAGTAAACAAACAGTCCTTTAAAACCACAGTTTTTTCACCTAACTTAAAACATCTGTAACTTTATAATACGAACGTAAAACTTAAGCTTGATGGCTCGTAGTGAGCGTACAACATTCTAGATTACGGAAATAGGCTTCATTTATCACAAAACCGGCTAATTACTGAAAATTTTAAAAAATACTAACGCACCTGGAAAATTTCCCATTTTTTATGATCAATGATAAAAAAAGTTTGTTGGTGATCCGATGCCCAAAGGGACCTAGAAGGCCGTGGATATTCGACCACGCCTTATCAGGGATAAAAATAAAATGTAGAGACAATTTTAATAACTAAAAAAGAACTTTAATGAAACCAACAATAAGTACATAAACCATAAACATTGACAAAAAATAAGTATATATAACATAAACCATAAACATTGACAAAAAATAAGTACTTATAACATAAACCATAAACATTGAAGGCCCGTCTACAATCTTGAGTTAAGTTAGGAAGAATTAAAGAAGTGAAGAATTTTTCAAAATCTCTTTTTCTTCTTAAATAATTCTTTTTCCCGCTCTTTTGACTTAAGAAAACCATAAAAATGGTTTTTTATAAGTTACTTAAAGAAGAATGTACAACGTTATCTGTTTTTGAATGATTACAATATTTTTGTAAACGATGTGATGTGATTGTTTTGATTGTTGTTGTTTGAATATGTGATTATTTGAATATGTGATTGTTTTGTTGTTTGAATATTTTTTTAAATATTGTGATTGTTTTTGAAATGGATGAGGTTCCTACGTCTGTAGACATATAAACTAGAGATAAGTAAAATAACGCTCCCATCAATTACCTCATCCATTTTGATTTTATTTATTAATAAAAATAAATAAAACACGGTCGATTTTAGAAGTAAAGTAAAAATATGTTTGCAAAAGTCTTAAAAAATGGAAGGAAAGACCATTGAAAAAGCAATGTTTATTTAAATTGTATTAAAATTGTTATTGAGCTCTGCTCGTTGTTACCATAAATAAATAAATAAAATGTGTGTAGACGGTAGAAAGAAAAGTAGTTTATTATTTAGTTTATTAGTAGATTATGTTTATTTAAATTGTATTAAAATTGTTATGAGCTCTGCTCGTTGTTAAATAAATAAATAAATAAAATGTGTGTAGACGGTAGGAAGAAAGGTAGTCTAAAATACAGCTATATGTTTAATTGTAACTTTAAAACTTGACTTAACAACTTAGAGTTGTAGACGTGTTTACGATCTCTTAAGTCTAAAGAGCGGGAATTTCAAAATAGTTTGTTCTAAGTGAGAAATTCTTCACTTCTTCGATTCTTCCTGAGGAATTCTTCACTTCTTCAATTCTTCCTAACTAAACTTAAGGTTGTAGACGGGCCTTGACTTATATTTAAGAAGTGACTTATAACCAAAAAATCGGGTACAGAGTACCTCGGAACCAAAATCTAAATTTTTATCGTTAATTATTAATTAATTTTGGACAAATATTTTATAATAATAGATAAATTAGACGATAGTTGACTTTCAGTTTCTATTTTTTTCCATTTATCTGTAGCAACTATTTCATAACAATAGCTTTTAAAGTATTCCAAACATAATGATTTTAATTCTTTTACATCATAAACCTGAGAAAGAGTGATATAACGTATGAGATTATCAGGTGACAGTTCTTGTGGTACAAGAAGTAAACACTCTGTTTTTAAATCATCAATCTGATACTTATCAGCTATGGTGTAGAGTTTATCAAGATCACTTGTTGATATTTTTCCAGTGTACATGTACTGGAGCATTGCTAGTACTGTTGGACCATCGGCATCAGTAATGTTGATTATACCATCACACTGTTCAGACATATCGTTTTGGAACATTGCTGCTAAAACAGGACTGGTATTAGACAGGATTATTTTGTGTGCTTTATAAGACCAACCGGAACCGGACAAACATACATCGAAATCATTAGAGAAAATCATGTCCATGTCACTTTGCATCGTTTTATCATCGTCTTTTAAATACAAATTTTCAATTATTCTGATCTCGAAACAAATATTATAATATTTTGAGGGGGATTTGACAAATATTATTTTATCATGTTCTATAATTTTCCAAAATTCACCCGGCGAAATCGTTTGCTGTATTGAAGGGAAACCAGCTAGAGAAATGCTAAAATAAACATGTTTATCAAACCAATAACTTGAATCCAAACCAATATAAAATAAAATGATTTTTTGTTTATGAAAAATTTTAACATTCCAAATATATTTATGTACTGATCCAGTCAGAAAATTTATTTCTAAGGTCTGGTAGGGATATTTAAATTCTAAATGCTTCTTATAGAATACTTTATGAACTATCACGTTTTTACTCTCTGTTTCCCAAGTTATAGTTGTAACACATAAGGTGTCATATCTATCAGGTTCATTCCAAATTTCTTCACTAATTTTTTCCATATTTTTCTAAATTTATTAATACCACTCACAATCACAACTATATCTCTAATAATTACAAAATAAAATTTAAATACTCCCTAACAGTTAAAAAAGCATGAAGGCAAATTTATCTTTTAATTAAAGCGACACTTTACAGAAATCTATAAAAAAACACTTAACACATCACACGATGAAACTCAGAAGAAAACTGGCTATAACATGTCATTTTTAAATAAGACTCTTCACATATAAAATAATTATCTTACACTCATTGTATAAAAAATAGTGATAACGTCATAAACATTTATTTGACCATTACGCCACTTTAAATAATCTGAAATAAGTCCCTATCGTTCCAGACATAATCGTATACATATATATGTACATATATATGTATATATATATATATATATATATATATTATATATATATATATATATATATATATATATATATATATTATATGTATGTATAATATATATATTATATATATATATATATATATTATATATATATATATATATATGTATTAAAATATATTATTAATATATATATATATATATTATATATATATATATATATAAAATATATATTATATATATATATATATATATATATATATATATATAAACAGGTGTACTTATATAGAAAACTCCTCCTGAAAGGAGGTGTACTAAGCTCAATTCCAACAAAAAAAATATTAACTATGTTCCAATTCTCAACCGTTTCCCACAAGGTCAAATTTCATGATTTTTTAAACTCCTTGATTTACATTTAGAAAATAGCAGATTTGTTGGAAAGCTGAGGAAATTTTCTTTAAGACAACATGGTTTTTATATCCAAAAAGTAATTATTTAAGTGTCAAAAATAGACATAACTCAAACATTTTAACAAAAAATGAATGTGCGTCATATCTGTTAGCACAATAAACGCCTATCATATCAGTATATTCTGCCTTTGTGTAAACTGGCATATTAGAATAGATACCTTAAGAATATTAGGGAACATTCAAACTTATTATAAATTAAAAAACGTTCGTCAATGACGACCCCATAAATTAAGTCACAAGAAATACAAAAAACTTGTATTTTTGAGTTTATATCAGTCTTAACTCAAAAAAAAAATAGCCCTACAAATGGGTATAATTATGGGTGTCACTTTAAAGAAGAGTGTTCAAGGTAGTTTTCCTAGCAAAAGATGTTCTCAAATTGGCTCATTAAGCTTCAATGTACCGTTAAAAAATGTCAAAATTTTCATTTTTTGTCAAAATTTTTGAGTTATGCCAATTTTTGACACTTAAATACATACTTTGGATATAACAACCATGTTGTCTTATAGAAAATTTCCTCAGCTTTCCAACAAATCCAATATTTTGAAGCTAGGTTGTATACTTCCTGAGATATCAGCTATTTTCTGAATGTAAATCAAGGAGTATTAAAGAATCATTAAATTTGACCTTGTGGGAAAACGGTTGAGAATCGGACCATAGGTAATATGAATTTTGTTTTGGAATTGTTGGAATTGAGCTGTAGTACCACCTCCTTTCGGGGAGGGAGTTTTTATTTTGTACACCCTGTATATATATGTATATATATATATATATATATATATATATATATATATATATATATATATATATATATATTATATAATATATATAATATATATATATATATATATATATATATAATAATATATATTATATATATATATATATATATATATATATAATATATAAATATATATATATATATATATATATATATATATATATATCTCTCTGTGTGTGTGTGAAGGTGCATATATGCTGTCAACGTAACTTAACATTGTCTGATACAGATAAAACCGTTTTTAAACATTTATATTGCTATACCTGGATATGTAATACTTTTTTTTAAAGCCAATTTAGGTTTAAAACCTATTGGGTACGGGGTACCTCGGAACTTTTCCTTATCACATCAGATTCACCTGCTTTGGACTCGCTTCACTCGTCCTTAGAATTTACAATTTGCCAAATTTATACAGCAGCAAGCCTTCGAACTTGCTTCGCTCGTTCTTAGATAGTATATGCATCCGTTTTATTCCCAGCGGATACCCATACAGTACTGACCATGCTCAACACTGCTTAACTTTTATGATCCATTAAAAACCATAGATATACTTGTCGCAGTAAAACGAAACCTTGTGTTCTTATTTATTACGTAATGGTGTATAATTGTACAAAATTTTAACTTATTGGAATTGTTGTACAATATTTAACAATTTTTTAACGAATTTACACAAGTAATTTGATAAAAATTGAACTAATGCTGATAATAAGATGAAACTTGGCAGAAAACGAAATTCAGTAAAATGGAACAACATTTGGACGAATTCTTCTAATGGATTGATACAAAATTATTTATCCCTACCATTAATTATCAATTAAAATTTGAACCTTGGAACTATTCTCACAAACTAACTATGTTTATGACAGGACATGGAAAATTTAATTACTACATTAAAAATGTAATATAAAAGATACGAGTAGTTGAAATGTGATCCTGTCAAAAAAAAACTTCATTTCATGTTTTCAATGATTGTATCTTGCTGGATAGAGAAAGACAACCACTCATCCAGTTATATAATTATTTATATACTTATAATATTATTTAGTAGTTTTATAGCTCTCAATAGATGAATCGTGCAGGCTTATCATATTTGTTACCTAATATATTAGATTATCCATTTGTAATCTGTAATCATAAAGTATAAAAGGCTTATGTCTAACTACAGTCAGTGCTATATGGCGAATATTCGCCATGTAGTTATGAAACGAAACTAAGTTTCGTTTCAATACGATAATTATATGTATGATTTTTGCTGGATCATAAAAATTAAGCAGCATTGAGCGTGGTCAGTGCTGTATTGGTGAACTTTGAGAATAAAACGGATGCATTTACAGTATACGAATGAATGTTACAGTATAATTTTGGCGAATTGTATATTGTGAGGACGAGCGAAGCGAGGCCGAAGCAGAGAAGATGAGCGTAGCGAATCTAATGTAAAAAGGGTTAGTCCCGAGGTACCCCGCAAACGTTTTTTTATATACTAAAAATCGCGCACCCGCATATCGCGAACGGACAAATCAATAATAATAATAATTATCCTCAGAAAGGAATATTCAGGAAGTACCAAGCTCAAAATATTAATTCAATTAATTGTACCTATGTTCATTTTATTTAAATGTATGAAGTCATTTATGTATAGTGCACCAACATATGAGTCGTGATTAAAAATAAGGTGTTTTTTCAAGAGACATGGTTTCACTTATTGCTTTATTATCCGAAAACAAAATTTTAGGATTTTACGAAATTTTATTAAAACGAATGCTAATGACCAATGTATTGCCTTCGGCATTCCGGCTCAGAAAGGGCAAATGGTCAATGAATATATGTATATTCTGAGGACGATCGAAGCGAATCCGAAGTAGGAAGGAAGGATGAGCGTAGCGAATCCGATATGATTATCAGTTTTTCGGCTTTGTTTCACTCCGTCGACAAATCATTCCGCCGAAAAATTATTTCGTCGAAAAATAACTTAAGTTTGTGGACCAACTGATTTATCGACGTAACGAAACCACACCAGTTTCGTTACGTTACTTCTACATTCAATTACACTAATGAATGTATGAAAATGTTAAGGTTTTTTCAAATCTTCTCTTAAAAGATAAGAGAAGTTTTTTTCTATTCGTGGCTAAACTTTTTATCGTCTTTTACTATATACTTCTAATGCCCAACTATAAAAACTCTAAAAATTTAATGTTTGCAAAAAATCATTTTTCATGGAAATTTTTGGGTAGTAGTTCCAAAATATTTGACATACTTAATAATTTGTTCTTTAGAAAATTTACTCAGCTTTTCAAGGAGACCAATTTCAATATCCTAGCTTGAACAGTTCAAGAGCTATAAACGATTTTATGATAAGAGGTCAAATAATTTTTAAAAATATAAACTTGACCTTGTGGGAAAACGGTTGGAGACGGGTTTATATTATAGAAATTTTTTTGTTCCTCTTGAGGAGTACTATCACTTCCTTTTTCGGTGGACACACCGAAGAATATTATTTCTTCTTTATATGAAGAAGGATATTTCTTAAGGATATTTCTTCTTTATATGAAACACCCTGTACATACATACATAATTTTTTTTGAGGTAGTACGTAATTGAGCACTTTATTGGACCGTTTTTAGGATGAGAAGCCAATCATTATAGTTATAGGAGGCTATTTAGTACTTTTCACCTCCGAGGACAATAATGAATGTAAAAAAAACTACTAGGACGTAAAAGTAATTCATATATTGCCGCCATTACTGTAATGTAGCGTGTTCAAAAAACAATCTGTGTAAAATCTTCATGAGGTTTCTTTAAAAACGTTCATTTTGTTTCTGTTTTTGTTCGTGGACTATTTTTTTTCGTTTTTAAAAGGTGTTCTAATTGACAATTTTTGTGTGTTAATTTATAAAGCTTTTACATTTTTGAGTAAAAGTGTGAAGCTATGGATGAATTCAATGACGACGATAATATGGAGTTAATTGGACGTTTGTTTTTTTTCAATTAAGTATATAGCGCAGTTTATTTAATGAGTGCTACCTCAAAAAAAAATAGTGTATGCTATCCGGCTGAGAATGTCTTTATGTCTTGGCAATTTTTCCCGACTCGCTTCGCTCGTCGGTAAATCTAATTGCCGTGATATAAAGACACACTTCTCAGCCTTATGGCATAAATAACTATTATCGAAAAAATCATGTTTTTAACTGAAACATTTGAAAATACGCTAATATTATGACAATATGCTACTTATACATAAACTAAGATACATAAACTGAGGACATTGACCACGTGGCCGCTACTGGAGGAGTGAGGCCGCAAAGTGACCTTTTTGCCGACGCCGCGAAGAGGCCGAAGTACTTAGCTGTTGATGACTCAGCAAAGTAGGTTTACGTGGTGTACAAAATATTATCTTCTGTGCAGCATAACTCGAGTTTTTTGTCAAGTTTCAACAAAAATCAGTGTTGCATGTGCTCTTTAAAGTGAACACACATGTTTTGCCTGTCACATACACAGACACATACACACATATATACACCATGATAAAAAACACTCTGAACGTATAAAAACCCCATACGGGGTACCTCGGAACTCTTCCTCATTACATCGGATTCACTACGCTCATCTCTCTGCTTCGGACTCGCTTCGCTCATCCTCAGAATATACATGTTGTAATATATATGTTTCTGCAACACGTCCTCGAATCGCTTCGATCGTCCTCAGATTGTAAATTAATTTAATTCTTTCCCCACGATAACCCATTCAGGTACTGACTACGCTCGATGCTGCTTAACTTTCATGATCCAACAAAACCATAGATATTCAAATCGCAGTGAAACGAAACATGGTGTACTTTTTTTTTAAATACCTTTATTGAATAAATTATACCTCTCTGCTAAAAGGCTTACGCCTTGTGCTGTAGAGAGGGAGTCCTTAGCCAAATTACAATTTAACATTCTTAATTAAATACATACACACATACATACATACATATATATCTATATATATACACACAAACACGTACACACACATGCTCTCAAAATACACAATACATATATATTATATATATATATATATATATATATATATATATATATATAATATATATATATATATATATATATATATATATATATATATATTATATATATATATATTATATATATATAATACACACATACATACACATACATACATATACAACATACATACATATACATACACATACGCATGCACACATATAGACACATACATATACATATTTTATTTTTTTATTTATTTATATATTTTTTAGTGATTATAAATAATTGTAATATATAATGTAGATATATTTAGCGTTAATAGTAAATAGTAAAATAGATAGAGATAGTTCGAGAATAAAAGAATAGAGATGAGTAAGTAGTGATGGAAAAACTTAGAGATGGATCATTCTAGAGAGGTTTTTAAACAATGTAATAAAAATATAACATTATTCTTTAATTCTATTTAGAATATTAAAGTTCACAACATCATTATACTCGGGGATTCCCAAATAAAAACAATAACATTTTATGCTTTGACTTGCTTTCCATAAAGAGAGTAAAAAGCAGGAACAATTAAATATTAAAGATTTTAGTTGGTGCTGTATTACGATAACGTGCACATCTCTCGGTACTTATTTATTTATTAAGTACAGGTATAAACTCGTACCGAATTTCACTTTAATTACATTATTTTTCAATTTTATACAAATATTTAAAAAAAACGTACACAAGTCATTTGAATGAACTAATGCTAATAATGAGATGACACTTGGCACATATGTTCGTCTTATAAATGGCTACATGCGTGCCAAATCTCATACTGGTCGCAACATTTTTCTGTGTAGTATATTTTTTTTTAATTTTTGCTAACTCCTTGTTGTAGGTTAATGACTTCATAAAAAAAATATTTCCCGGATAGCACAACAACACCCATAGACTGATTTTGGTACAAAGTTTCAAATCTTTAACATAAATACACTGTGAACTACGATGATAACCCACGCACGCATACAGACAGACAACTTTGTGAAAAGTTGAATGGTTTCAATTTAAGACACTTAGGAGGCCTTAAAAACACCTGGACGGATTATTCCGGTGACATCCTGATTTCGGATTTCTTGCAATCACAATACCTTTTCTATAGTATAAATGAGGAAAAGTAAAACTCGGGTACGGGGTACCTCGGAAATTTTCCTCATCATATCAGATTCGCTACGCTCGTCCTCAATTTTTGGGTTCGCTTCATTCATCCTCAAAATAAACAAGTTGTTAAATTTATACTGCCTTTGATGGTGACCATCGGTCTCCCATCCAGGCACTGACCACGCTAGATGCTTGTTACCTTTTATAACCAGGGCTTTTATAGCCAGCTTGGCCGAAACGTCGCCATATTAATTCAATTTTTTACTATCCCGTTCTTGGACTATCAACTTTAAAAATAAATTAAAAGGGATACAGCTCAACGTCTTGATCTTTTATAACCTTAAAAACACCTGAAACGGATAATTTGGGTGACATCCCGGTTTAGGATTTTTTTTTTTGCAAATACAATATCTCTCCTATAAACCTACGGTATAGATAAGGAAAAGTAACAATTCTAGATGAAACGAATGATTAAAATGGTATTTAAGTTTTATAGTGAACAAAATATTTTATCTGCTCACGGCAACAAAATTAAGCATTACTGCACTAGTTTTAGGCAGAAAAGAAGCGTTTCGCTGATCTTTTACTTTAAAACAGGCAGCATAGTGATTTGAGTACTTTCCCTGCCTAGGGAGTCAAAGTAAGGCCTAAATACATGGATATTTCTCAAAACTCCCTAGGCAGGGAAAGTAGCAAAAACTGACTGTTTTGACTAATCAAAAAATATGAGTTTATTAAATATATCGCTGTTTAGGTAAAATATTCGATAAGAATCATGTTCTCATTTTCTGTTAGTTATTATTAAATTAATTAATTACTAATTACTCATAATATCTTTAATTAATTGATTTTAAAGAATATAAAAATTTAAAAAATCTAATTGTAGATCTATAAAACTTTAATCTAAAAATACAGCTGTTTACACTCGTTTTGATTTTTGTCTAGTCAAAGTCTCTTCATAATTATTACTTCTTTTTTTTCTTAAAAATTAATTTTGTTTACACCTAATTTGTTCATCAATTACGAAAAATGCGTAACCATGACAGATAATATAGTAGAAGATATTGATGATCTTTTTGAAAACACCCCACCGGATGTTTTAAACATAGCTTCAAGCAGCAAAGCATTTTTATGTTTGTGTTTTATTTAATTAAATGAAAACAGTTTTTAGTTTTTATAATATTTTTTGAAAATTATAATATATGACAAATAATAAACAAGATTAACTAAGTAGTATGTTGTTTTTTTTTATAATAATTGAGCAGATAAAATATTGTATGCAACAAGGCAGGAAAGGAAACATTACTGACACGTATATACTATTTACCAAAATGTAAATTACCTGCCTCGGCTTCGCCTCTGCAGGTAATTTCTATAGCCCAAAATTATAAACTACTCAGCAAAATTCCTCTTTCCTGCCTAGTTACATAAATAACTATTTTCTATGGTTGTAGGAGCGGAAAGTAAAAATAAGAGAGGGCATAAAATGAATATTCATACTGGGGTATTGATACGAGAGACTTAAAGAGTGCTCTAAGTTCTAACAAGGGATTAATCAATTGACAAGCATAGACTGGACTCTGTTTAGCCAAGACATTGTTTGAAACGAGCTAACCAAATAACTCGAAATATTAATCTATTGTATATGATTAATAATTTGTATGATCCAATAGCGCTAGCAAAAAGGATGGGTTGTTTGTTTTTTTTTTGCTCAGAGGATGGACATTGCCCCGAGCAGTCTGATATTGTTTATTGATATACGAGAGGCATTGTAGTGTAAGACAATAGTCAGCCAAACAAAGTCAAGTATATAAAGAAAGCAGGGCTACACCAAGCTCTGGTCATATCATCTTCACGCTTCACCATGTTCGCTCAAGTAAGTACCTTTATATTTCCTTAACTAGTATCAAAATTCGGTAAAAACTCGGGAACGAGGTGCCTTGGAACTTTCCCCCACCTTATCGGATTTGCTACGCACATCCTCACCACTCGCTCCACTCGTTCTTAAAATATGAAAATCCTCCGTATTTAATATTAGAGTTTATCCCTCTAATCAATTTTATTCTCAATAGTCACCCATCCTGTCATTTTTTGGTAATTATTCCCTAATTATGCTTTGCTCTTCTTGTAAGTTAAATTATAGCATACCATATACAACATAGATAGTTTTGGAAACTAAATTAAATCATATCAATAAATATATGCCATTATTACCAATCATAATATTTAGCTAATTTTTCACCAACCTATAATGAAAATAGTTATAAAAATTAAATCATTTTGTGATAATGATAGAAATCAATGATATTGCAGCGCCTTTCCTAGTTACGAATTTTATTAATTATTTAAAAATATTTTGACGTTTTGTCACTTTATGTCAAATAAAATAATAATGCTCGTTTCTTGTTACGGAAAAACCAGAGACTATAGATACTTAAACAGTAAGACCATAGATAAACAATATTAACATAGATGGTTCACTCCCGACCCTAGTGGGAACACTCAATTGACAAGTTTGTGTTTATGATTTTAGTTGGGGGCCTCATCACAAATCTTGAAGAGCGCTAGTAGTAAAATCTGTTTGCTCTATTCTCTACCAGATTGTGCTGTAGTTTTTTTTTTAAACTCAAACAGTTGCTAATCGTTTAGTGAAATAAAATAAAAGTAAACAAAGACCTATGGTAATTAAGAAATATTTTCCATCAATCCATTTATGTTTTAATGTTTACTGACCCAAGTAGTAAAATAAATGAACTTAGACTGAAATATGATGTTAAAATATAATTACATTTATTCTTAAACGAGTTTAATATGCTACTGAATTTTATATTTTTTGAATATATATCAAAGCGTATGCTCAATGTAAAATGGCAAACAATAGGTTGTATGATAAAACAAGTAAACAATTCTGGGCGAACAATGTTGGGCGAAATTCCTTTGGAATGCGTGTTTCCGTTCATAACAACCCACTTGCTTAAGGTTCCGGTTTACGCTTTAAACCTAAGCAGTTACTCAATTATCAAGCACTGCTCGTACTCATTTTGGCTGTACTTTTCAAAGGAAATGCGCATAATTATCCACTTGGTTATACAAAACCATGCCTCTGAAACTGGCAATGCGCACTATTATTCGAACTAGATTAATTATCGAGAGTACCAGTATTCGAACCCAGGTACCCTTTCTTGGAGTACTTTGAATGGTCTTCCGGACCAATTTTATTCAGCTCAAATGAAACTTTAGGGTTCATTCAACTCATTACGATGTACATTTTTTAAAGGTTTTTAAAAATTAACTATTGTTATATATATTATATATATATATATATATATATATATATATATATATATATATATATATATATATATATATATGAGTGTGTGTGTGTGTATATATATATATATATATATATATATATATATATATATATATAATATATATATAATATATATATATATATACATACATACATACATACATACATATACATATATAGTTAAGGTTAATTAAAGCTTTGTAAAGTAATGCATTATTTACGAATGCATTAAATTACCTGAGGCTTACTTTTTATAAGATTTTTTCAAAGAAACATACATGACTGGTAATTTTTGTTTTTACCTTTTGGGTTATTTCTAGCCCTGTTTCGACTATAACATATTTATCAAGAGTATGTTTCTAACAATAGATTATATTCTAATTTTTATGGGCCAAATAAAATCATTTTACTTTTCCAACATTTTCCTATTTCTATTATTTATCTAAAAAAATAGAGATTTTGCAATCTGCCAGCAATTGCATTTTTGATTTATCTTTTTTTGGTATTTTTACTAAAAAATACAAAAGCTCAAGTATTGGTCAAACTATTTTTTAATTACTAACTATCGACTCTACTTCTTGTATTTTCTTAGCCATAAGAAAACACCAGTGTTGTGTTTGTCTTGCTGGTTTTGAAAAATGTTACCTTATTTTATGGATAAGTAATCACATATTGTGGTTACAATCATAGACATAAATAATAGAAACAATTAACGTACTAATTATGTACTAAACAGGTAAATAAACTAGTTTACATAACTTTTATAAGATAAGCTATTAAGGTTGAGAACCAAGAACTTGAAAATAAAAGAAAACTCTTTTCAAAGGACCAAAATATATTTAAAACATCGCCTCTAGACTAACCTAATTATTTTAAAAATTCCAACTTCACCTGTATTGTAAGTAATAAATAGTATTTATTTAAATTGAATTTATTTCGATATCCTGCTTGATAGTCGTATTTAACAACGTACAGAAAGCATACATTATCCGTGAATCCTATTAAGTACCCTAGTTAAATACGCTGTAAGGATTATTGGGAGGCAAAACCAGACGGATAGCGCTAGAAAACTACCCGGAGATGTACCCGCCGATAAGAAGAAAGGCGATCGCATTTACAATCTAGTATTTCACTAAACAACTTTTGAAATAATTTTTTATGCGTAAATCTATTATTCTATTTAATATAATTTGTGTTTAACATTCTTCTAACCCGAGTTAAACTTAACTATAAAATGATTGTTGTCTTGTTAGCTATAAAAAGCGATGTTTTTGTCACGATCTGTTACGACGTCATTGCACTAGATCGGCTTTGCTAATACAAACGGGGCAAGAACCAGAGCGTATTAAATGCGCAACGGATACAATGGGGATCGGCTGTCTGCGTATACGTGTGTAAAATTATATAGCAAACAGTCTTACCTTTAGTACCCGAGCGAAGTACGAGTAAAACCGCTCGCGTAACCTCCGTTTTTTCCAAAAAAAAAAACTACAAAAACTAAGTCAACAATTTATTAAAAGCCACTAAAATCTAAAAAAAATGTGAAAATCAAGTTTATTCTAATCAAAGTTACATTTTAAGTAAGCTGTTATTATTATTTAAGTTAAGCTGATTAGGATTTGTACGTCATTTTATATCTTTCATTTCATAATGTGCATTATATGTCTTTTGATAATCTTCTAATATATCAATAATATTCGCGATGTATTTTGGTTTTCCAAAACTTGGGGGCCTCATCACGCGAAGCAGCACCATCGTTTTCTTAAAAAAAATAAGAATAATTCATTTTGATTGTTTTAGACTTAAGATTAAAATTTGCTGTCTGAATATAACATCTCGGGTTGGCGCAAACGGATAAGTTAAGGAAACACAAACAATTCAACATTGACATTAGAGGTTCGAATCCAAGGGGGAACAGTATGGGGAAGGGGAGAGAATAAAGAGTGAAAAATTAAATTTTTCACTTTTTACCAATTTTATACGAAATTCATATATAGACCTTATTGGGATCACTCATCCATCGACTCCTCATCATTCTAGCGCTGAATAGCGGATGGAAAGACTTGATTACTCCCATCAGCTCGTTGTTTGGTTAATAAAAATATCTGGCAGTTTCACGCTGTCACCACCAGAGTGTTCTACTTGAGCCTCCTGCATCCCATCAACTTTTTTTTTTTTAAATCTTTGAGTGAGCCATCTATGTTAATATTGTTTATCTATGAGTAAGACTGTCGACTCAATGGTGGAAAAATTGGATTCCGTCGACGCTAGCGCGGCGGGGGACCTACCTTTCAATTGAGTGGGCGTGCTTGATTTCCCGCTTTTTGCCCAGTCAGTTTGAAATTTAATTTTTATACTTTGTATAGTTATAATTCTAACTAACCCTACCACTTTAATCTTACACAGAACGCTTCTGATTATTTTTAAGTTTTTCATTCAAGTAATTTATTAATTTAATTGATTCAATCAGGTAATAATGAAATAGTGTCTAAAGTTTACACGTGGTAGAAGATAGAGTTTGGCATTTAATGCAGCCTGTATTTTATTACATCGGCAAGGTGCGCACATGTGATTAAATGTAATTACCTGATAAAATCGACTAAATCAATAAATTAATTAAATGAAATTTACACTTATCTGCCATCAGTAGTGTTCTCTGGATGTTTTAAAAAGGTTTCTATTTAGTTTTAGTTTCTGAATTTTTGAAATACAGAACATGCAACAGCGAACCGTTTTTGTGAAAAATAAATACAGAAAACAATCATTTTATAATAATTATAAATGTAGCTGTCATAACCAAGAATTGCCATGGTATTCATAAATTTAAATATAAAAATATAATCAGTCATTTTTGGAAAGCTATTGGGATTAGTTCATGAGTTGTCCGCACCGGTCCGCCGCAGCGCTATTTTTAGTAGCTTGCGATAATCGAATCCAAACTTTTCCTCATTTAAGTTAACCCCCCCTGGGAAAAACCTTCTTTTTATCTAATATTAGATACTTGTATAAGGAGTACAGCACTATAATATAATTATACATCATAGATTTTTTACAAATACATTACATGGATTACAATAATGTAATTTATTATCTATGTTGTCGTTGTCTTACTATAAGTTGATAAAAAATAACCAGAATATTGGTATATTCCGGTTCAGGAATTCTATATGCAAAGTTCAGGGATTAACGCAGTTTTCCAAAACCGTCTCTATTATGGTATGGGTCCAAAAGTGGTTTAGGTAATTAACCAAAATTACCATACTTTGGTAATAGTTACTAAACAAATACTTGCAAATTAAAATTCATAAGGATAAACTTAATGAGTATAGAGACCATTTTTAAAAGTCTCATACCATGTTTTGACCATATTTTTAGAGATAATTATTGAGCTTCATTAAGTAGTATGGAGTTAGTGAGACTACTTGCTCGTTAGTTAGTAAACTACGAGCTATAAGAAAATAGATACATTGGCACAAAAAAATCTGGCGCGGTGGTCCGCACGCTGGGCGAATTTCTATTAAAATGCGTGTTTCCGCGCTAAACAATTAATTTCTTTTTCAAGGTTCCAGTTTATGCTTAATAACTTAAGCAGTTACTCAATTATCAAATACTACTCGTAACTCATATTTTTCTGTATTTATCAAAGGACACTATGTTTCGTTTTAATAAAACAAATGTATCCATGATTTTTGTTGGATCGTAAAAATTAAGCAGCATTGAGCGTTGTCAGTGCTGTATGGGTGACCGCTGAGAATGAAACGGATGCATTTACTATCTGAGGACGAGCAAAGCAAGTCCGAAATAGGGAGAATGAAGTTATCAAGGTAAAGCGTAGGTGGAGTGTATTATAATAATCAATATGAAAAAGCCTCTCCACAAATATAACCTCCCCCCCTGCCGGCCTTAACTTTGTGGAGAGGCTTTCGTATTGATTATTAGGGAGAATGAGCGTTGCGAATCCGATGTGATGAGAAAAAGTTCCGAGGTGCCTCGTACCCGATTTTTTAAAATTTTATTTTTGAGAATTGTAGAACAGTGACTCGGTCCTCACTGCAGCAATCACTACTGAGGACTGACCTTTTTAATGAAATCACTTGCTTTAACATATTTAAAATAAACTCTTAACTATATATAATTGCACATTTTATTCCCAAATTCTTTATATGTACTGTTTTAAATTTATTTAAATGGAATAAACCATATTATTATTTTAATTAGTTTTTGATGTATAAGGTCTGGTCGCAGTGTACAAAGAAGTCATGCTATTTGTTTGGTATACATTCTTAATATACACAATATAATTGTGCGAGAGACACCAAGGAAATATAACAAGCAAAATGCAATGCTACATCTGGGAACTGTTCCATCATTCGACATTCGTCATCATTGATGGCTCGACATAATGTCATGTCCTACTCTGTTTCGTTACGTCTAACTCAGATGGAACAGTTCCCAGATGTAGCATTGCATTTTGCTTATTACATTTCCTAGGTGTCTCTCGCACAATTATATTGTGTCAACTATTCATGTTTTGAAAAACTCGGTAGTATCAAAATGATATATTCTTAATATACTTGGTAGAAATACTTAATTTGGTATACCAACAGGTGCTGGTGTGGTGCGTAGTAGGAGGAAGCTGTTTTGCACAATCCCCAGTGTCGTACAGTTCGTGGGGACGTGCACCACTATCACCATTAGGCAGGAGACTAGCTGCCCGGTTTCCGCAACTATTTCCCCAGGCACCTTCCCCCCTGCCGGCCTGGCTACAGCGACTCTACATGAGACCTAACAAAGTGGAAGGCCGAGCCGATGATCTCCAATACTACCAACCTGAAGACTATCATTATCAGAATAACGTCAAAGATGGTCTATCACAGCTAGATGTGTATGAAAGACAAAAGGTACAAGAACCTCCTTCTCAAAACAGATTAGACACCAGGCCTGTAGTATCAGAAAGAAACCCATCCATACTCCAGTACAGTAACGATATGGATGTGGACGGAGGGTATTCTTACAAGTAAGTAACATTTTTAAGTCCCTACCACTAAACGAAAAGTTCAAAAAACAATCGGGTATAGGGTACTTTGAAACGATTCCTCACAACTTCAAACTCGCTTAGCTCGTCCTTTTTTCCGGTGAAAATTATTTCCAAGGCACTTAGACCTATTATATGGGTTCATTATGCCCTATCGCTCGTTCTTATATTTTCATGAGTCCAAAACATGAAGGTCAAATAGCTTCGTTCTTGTTACGATCGACCTTGGAATGGAAATTTATGGTGATTAAGTCTTGCAGTGAAATCAATTTTTTCGGTTTAGTGATTATTGAATATGCTTCTTGACTCTGCGCTGTACACAACGCAGCTTAAATTTGTTAATCTATTATTATATGTATTTTATAAGGGAAATAAAAGAAACCTTTAAGAAGTTTTTAATATACATGGTAATGAATATGTTTTTTTATTTATTTAATTTTTAATTAACTTCGCTTTATTAATTTTTATTTTTATATGTTTCGGTGTTAATGCAAAAATACAGGTTATCACTCTTACTGAAAACATCATATAATTTTTCAAGAAAAAATATCTCTTTAGACCAAGAGCCCAGGGGTGTATTAATAAAAAGTGTAATGGCTGGAACCGGTCTCAATTTTTTCGTAAATACCTTCCTGAACAGGATCTGCAATTCTGCCGACTCGTATCGGATGGGTGTCCCAGGCAGAACGCACTTTAGGGGTCAAAGGTTCTGCCTGGGACACCCATCCGATACGAGTCAGCAGAATTGCAGATCCTTATTCAGGAAGGTATTTACGCAAAATTGAGACCGGTTCCAGCCATTACACTGTTTGTTAACTTGGATGGTAAATTTGACTTGTAAAGTGCGTTTGCCTGGGACCCCCATCCGATACGAGTCGGCAGAATTGCAGATCCTTGTTCAGGAAGGTATTTACGAAAAAATTAAACCCGTTTCCAGCCATTACACTTTTTATTAACTTCGGTGGTAAATTTGACCTGTAAAGTGCGTTCTGCCTGGGACACCCATCCGATACGAGTCTGCATAATTGCAGATCTGTGTTTAGGAAGATATTTACGAAAAATTGAGACCGGTTCCAGCCATTACACTTTTTATTAACAAAACACCCCTGGGCTCTTGGTCTATATTTACTGAACTAGCTATTGCAAATTACAATTTTATTATTAATAATAATAATGGTTCCGTACAAAAAAAAGGCATTTTAAAAAATGCTTTTAAAACTATAAGAGGATGTTATTAAAGTGAAAACGCTTTCTGGCTTATATTGCGCAAGCGCATTTAAAATATCGTATATTCCTAATTATTATTTTCTAGATTACTCCGGTGAATTCTATAAGTTGTTTTGTTCTACGCAGGTGTAAGATGCATGATAATAATCATATTCAATAATCACCTAACCTATTTGGTCATTTCTAGATTCACCGTAGTATTTTGATTTTGAATGTGTAGTTCAAGTTTACACACCACACTAGAAATGTGTTGTTTAACAGAAGTAATTTTGGTTTACGGTAATTTTCCGTCGTTTTTTCGACTTGTTGGTCATATAGAGTGGTCGTATCGACTCCGGACCGACTTCATTAAATTTAAGGCCCCAAAACCATAAATGAAAACTTTTCCCGCAGTGAAAAATTTTAACATTAAATTTTACAGATTTGTTAAAAATTATGTTGTCTTCGCAAACCGTGTTAATGACGTTTGTTTTAAAAATATTAATCCGTTCAGAAGATAAAGTGCTTACAAGAAAATTCTAGAAAACATATATATGTATGTATTTGTATGTGTATATATATATATATATATATTTAATATATATATATATATTATATATATAATATATATATATATATATATATATATATATATATATATATATATAAACACACACATAAATTACCCCCATTAGCATACATATTCCAAAGACAATTCGTTGGTAAAACGGCAAATCATACGGAACAGCAATATGGTTTCAGAGTGGCAACTATGTGATAGTTCGATTCAACTGAAAACCGGTCTTAATCGATTTAGCTTGCCGTCAACTTGAACGCGAAATACTTTGTTTCAAAGCCATTTTAAGTATAAAATACGGGCCTTCGGCCCGTAGCCGCTACGCGGTCTCGGCGCTTCGCGCCTCGTCCGCTCCGCGACGTCGGCCCACCGGGCGCTTCGCGGCCCGGGGGCTCCAGTGGCCGCTTCGCGCCACATTTTTGTTGTTTTTGTATTATGTATGGTTTCATATCGTTTCTTGTTACATGGCATTTTGCCACGTATTTTAGCGAATTTTCATAGCCTCTTTCACAGGCCCGCTTCGCGGGCCTGAAAGGCTTTCACACAAATTTGATTTTATTAATCCTCTATTATTAATAGTAAGCAATGATATTACAGTTAACAAGCAATGTAAAAAAAAATAAGTATATTTAAATACATAACTAATACGTTTTTATAGAGGTATAAAGAATACAAGAAAGAAATCCACACGTTGCAACTGTTGGAGTAACCTTGTATAAAGGGTAAGAAAAGATTATAGTTTCATCTTTCATCAGTTTTAGTTATCGTTCACCATACAAAGGGCATTAACTCTTAAATACATTTATGATTGTTTATGCAATTTAAAGAAAAATGTCAAACTTTTTTTTTGTAAACAAATCGTTTATTTGAGTATAATCTTTAGGTTGAAAAAAAATATTCATTATTTTTTAAAATAAAAATACTGTTTTCGTCACTTAGGATTGTCCGGATTGAGCTGAAACCGGTCGAAATCTTTTAAAATGACTTCGACTATGTAAAGATTACCTCGAGGTTTTTCCTTTACAGGCCTGCTTTAGCTCGGCGTGGATCAGTGGAAGCCATTTTGTCCTGTCTCTCTGGGACAGTAGGCTTACCAGGATGGAGCAAGAGGTAGAGGCCCCTCTTTTATACTATATCCCCACCCTCTAACACTACTGAACCCAACAGATATCATACGAGTCTTTGACCTAGACGTATACAATATACAAGATTATATGTATAGTATACCGTTTGCGCATTTGTGATGGTTCGATGAGCTGAAATTGGTCTTAATCGATTCAGCTAGCCGTCTCCTAAATACAAAATACCGTGTTTTAAAGCCATTTTAAGTTTCAAAAAATTTTTTTTCATGACGTCATAACTTTGATTGATGACGTCATAATGTTTTTATAAACAATAGGCCTCGTAACCTCCACAACATCTCGCGATTTGCAAAGTTTCGTGTCAATTTGAGAACGCCTTCAAGAGTTATCGTTCGCCATACGAAAGGGTAGAAACTCTTTACATACATGTATATATATACAATATATATATATATATATATATATACATATATATAAACTTTTTTTTGGACAATATTTTTGTTATCGGGAAGCCAATAGAACCGATTCCGCTCACTCCCACCTCAACTTCCGCCATCGAACAAACCTCATAAGCGTCATTTTCATAATGAAATTCGCTAAAAAGCTCTTGACGTCATAACTTGGGTTGATGAAGACGTAATGTTTTTTTTAAACAATAGGCCTCATAACCTCCTTAATATCTTGCGATATGCAAACTTGTGTTTCAATTTGAGAAAGCCTTCAAGTGTTTTTGTACGCCATACGAACACACACACACACATACTTATGTGAGTATAATATATATAAATATACACATAAATCACCATGACGCTTATCCCATTAGCATATTTTTTTTCAAAGACAATTCATAAAAAAGGCAAATAATACGGAACAGCAATGTGGTTTCAAAGTGGCAACAGGAAGCCACCAGGCCACAATATATATATATATATATATATTATATATAATTTATATTATAAATTATATAATATATATATATATATATATATATATATTATATGTATGTATGTATGTGTGTATATATATATATATATAATAATATATATATATATATATATATATATATATATATATATATAGTAATTAGGGAGAGGTGATAGGCCGCGTTACTGAACCCTTTTTGCTGCCTCCTTGAGCAGGCATTTAACGTCTAATCCACAGAAGAGCCGTGATTTTACTCTAAGTTTCTAAAGCTTCAACTAGAAGCAACACGTGCCCCACTGCTAGACCAGACTTTCCTGCTCGCAAAACCATAAGGCAGACATATATATTTAATATAAACTACTATTGGGGGTCCAAAATTATGCCTAAACCCAGGTTTGGGCATTAAGGGTTAGGGATTTTTTACGAGTACCTGACATCGCACAGACTCGGCTCATTATGAAAATTCACTCAAAAACAAAATGCTACATTGGTATTGTTGTAATTATTACAAGTTAATAACGTTTGATCATCTAGTCGGTTTACCTAATAACGTTGTGATAACGTCATATATTAATTTTTATCACTTAAAAATTTTACTTTATTTCCCTAACTACGGCTACAATTTATTTTAGAATAGCACCAAATTCCAAAGCACCAAATTTTTGGTTTAACACTGTATTGATACCAGCAGAATGCGTCTATAATCGTTAGGTTTTTCATTGGTCAGATATCAAAAAATGGAAGGTTCCAGACTTACCAGTATAATAAAGTCTACAGCAAATAATGTCGGATAAACATCTTTAAGCATCTGATGCGTTGGCCAAGCGAAGCATTTAAAAGACGATTAAAGCTAGTCCAAGATTGTGAGAAACGTTCCGGTAGCCGAAATTTTTGCTCATATCTACATATTTACTTTTTTATTGCACTAGTTACTTACAATCATACATGGACTTTTCACACTTGTTTATAGCAAGGTAACCAAGGAAGACTGTGGATGCGCGATAACTTGAATGTCGCCATTTTGACGAGGATTTTGAAAACTATAAATCAATTATCGACATTCCAAATTTTCATTTGATTCTCAAACAATCGAAATTATGATTCTCGTTTTCAAATCAAAGTTTTTTAAACGACGAGTGATGTGAGAAATGTAATACTAAAAAGATAAATAACCACTTAAGGCTAAACCAATCGAATTAATTAATAAGTAATAGTTAAAAACGAACGATAGGGTAACAAGTTAAACCAGAATCAAAATTAATAGTATACATTAATTAGGAATTAAACGCGAATTCCTATCCATATTTTCAACAATATTAAATTAAATAACTAACCATAATCACTACCGCACGAAAACCCGAAGTCACTGAAGAATCAGCTCGTGTCCCTCCCGCCTCAACTTCCTTCTCGGTGTGTCCAACTTAACCGCTACTTTCTTTTAACGCAAAAAGTAACGCGCATAATACGCCTTACTTTTTCGTGATTTATATTTTTTAATTGTACTAGCATTTTTTTAGATAAATTACAAAATAAGTCTAAAAATGATATTAAACTGCATCTCAAGTGTTTAAATAATTTTAAAATCGTGGAAATAAACTATTAACGATGGAAAAGGGGGAATGGGTGATAAATTAGGTGAAAAAAAGCAATTTTATGTATTCATCAAATATCTTAAATAAAGGGGATGACGCATTAAGTCGATTTGCCATATAACATAGTGACCCCATTGGCAATTAGTCATAGGAAATAGAAAACAATCTATTCAAAGGCAAAATTACCTTCTAACGAATGGTTTTGTTTTGAAGGTTGTAAAGTATTTATACTCTTTATTTTTAATTTTCTTTCTCGTCATTTTCCCACCTTTTCTCTTTATATTATAGCTTATCTCAATACATTGAGTGGCTTGAAATATCTTTTTGGGGGACTCAGGGGTTCTGTGTAACCTCATTGTGGTTTTTCAATGTTCTAGGATGATTCAAAGATGTTCAAAATGTTTTAAAAGTAATGATGAGCATATCAAAGCGTAAACAAAGGCAACCACATTGTTTTAAAAGGTTATACCGGAAACCTTAAGGTTACCTATCACTCATCTCAAGAAGATATCAAAAAAAGTTCGCCAACTAAACTTTGGTCACTTCAGTAGTAGGAGTAAAATAGCCCTCTTGACCAATTCCGATCCAACCAGTCACACTCGCGAGCACATCCTAAGAAAATCGGGTACGGGGTACCTCGGAACTTTTCCTCATCACATCGGATTCGCTACGCTCAACCTTCCTACTTCGGTCTCGCTTCGCTCGTCCTTAGAATAGACAGCGCTAAAACCTTTAAAGATAACTGACTAAGCTTAAATATAAGTAACTAAGCTTTAAACTAGTGCAAATAATAGTGCGTACTTCTAATTTTAGAGGCATAGTTTTGTACAACCAACTGGATAATTATGCGCATTTCCTTTGAAAAATACAGACAAAATGAGTAACGAGCAGTGCTTGACAATTGAGTAACCGCTTAGGTTCTAAAGCATGAGCCGGAACCTTAAGCAAGAAATGGGTTGTTAAGCACGGAAACACGCATTCTAAATGAAATTCGCCCGACAGCGGACCACCGCGGCGGAAATGTGTTTAGTAGTTGTAAACTTATATAATGTAAAAAACTATAAAAATTATCTTTCCAACCAGGATTGTTGTTTAGCACGGAAACACGCATCCAAGGGAAATTCGCCCGACAGCGGACCACCGCGCCAGAATTTTTAATTTTTCTAAGGATCCTGGAGCGGCAAACATACGTGTCAAGTTTCATTCTATTATCAGCATTAATTCAATTTTGATTAAACAACTTGTATACGTTTTATAAAATTACAAAAATAGAAAAGTAATCCAATTTGAGTTAAAAATTTGGTACACGTGTATCTTTTTTTGTAATAAATAATTATAATAAGTTTCGATTCAATATAGTATAATTACGGGTTTTGTTGGATCATATAAGTTAAGCAGCATCGAGCGAGGTCAGATCCTAAATAGGAAATAAATAAATGTATTTACTGACTAAAGAAAAGCGAAGCGAGTCCGAAAACGGATTGCAGTATATTTGATGACTTTTTGTATTCTGAGAACGTGCGAAGCGAGTCCGAATTAGAGAGGGTGAGTGCAGCAAAGCCAATGTGGTGAGGAAAAATTTGGAGGTAATTCGAATCCGATTTTTTTTTACTTTAACCTTAGTATCTTTTTTAGTTCAGTCTCTTCTTAATTTTAAACCATTACATTTTATGAGGTCTTAATGCTTCCATCAGCAAAATGACAACTGCTCTACAGCAATACTAAGATAGATGACGTTTTAAGTTGTTAATGCAAAAAATCCGAAAATACACA
This sequence comes from Microvelia longipes, assembly GCA_018340805.1. NCBI lineage: Eukaryota > Metazoa > Arthropoda > Insecta > Hemiptera > Veliidae > Microvelia > Microvelia longipes. Next base: position 11,441,631 of record JACMZG010000008.1, on the reverse strand, counting down.
CTCTGAAGAAGTAAATTGTGATTTGCTTTTACTGAAATAGCCAAAAGTTAATGTTTGAGTAAGGTATGGGACAAATCCCCCTTCCTTAGAAATCCCAAGATTAGCTAATTAGTCTCTTTATGATATTTTTTACAGGTATGAAACATCAGACGGTGTTCTGCGGGAAGAGCAATCAGTAATGGGAGAAGGGGGCGTGGCTACAGTACGAGGCAGCTACAGCTACCCGTCACCTGATGGACGAACAGTCAGAGTATCCTACGTTGCTGATCATTCTGGATTTAGAACAATACCAACTAATAAACACTAACACGCTTTTGTTGCTTTTAAAATCAAGGCTCTCAGTAGTTAAAACGACTTATATTCTTCATTAAATTAATAGAATAATATTGTATTAATGATAGCATTGAAATCTGCCTCCGTGGCCGTGATCGTAAAGGCGTTCCATTTCGGCATTCGGGCTATACTCTAAGATTTTATGAATAGTATTTGTATTAAAAAGATTTCGCCAACTTTAATTATTTCTTAGAGTGTAGTAGATGCAACCCACCTGAGGTGGTTCCCGCAGAGTGAATACCCTGATGGGCCGAAAGGCCCTAAAACGGGCATTTTATTTTATTTTTTTTATAGCATTGAAAACCCCCATAGCTTCCTAACGATGCGCTCTGTAGAAACATAATGTATTCATTTAACATTCTGCATGCAACAAAATTCAAACTATGACTACAAGTAGCTAAATTACTACAGTAACTACATTAAATCTACATTTAACTACTTTTTGTATCTGCCACACAATATCTATTTGTATAAGCCGCACCTGGAAACTTCAGAATGCCTTGATACGTTAGCTTTGTCCAGTGCCGAACAAACTGTATACAAATGCGCACTGGACAGATCTAATTAATTGTAAATTGTAATTTAGAATAAGACAAATTAAAAATATATTTTACCCCATAAGTTCTTTTCATGCAGTCTTTTCCTTTGTTTTTTCTAATTTTAAAGAAAAGTCTAGATATACAAGATACTCCCCCAAGAGAGAGAATAGATACTCCCTTAAGAAAGAGACTAGATACTCCCCCAAGAGAGAGACTAGATACTCCCCTAAGAAAAATAAAAAACTAACAACAAGTGATATTTCTTGGATATGTAAATGAATGGGAGGTCTTTAGAACTTAAATTGTAAAGCATGGAGACAAGGAAACCAACAACTTTGCCCCTTGTGTAATAGTAGGGAGAAAGAGGACACTTTTCACTTTGTTGCAAGATGTTCAATATTAAAAGAATTTAGAATGGTTTATCTGGGTCAGAAAGAACTAAGTTTTCAGCAATTCTCCAGCTATCTAAATGGCAGCAACTGGGAAAAATTAATTATGCCAGAGCAGCCTGGAAGTATAGGTATACTTTAATACAAGAGTGGAATTGGGACTAAGTTTGATGTCTGGTTTGCCAAAAGTAATTAATTTTTTCATTTATTTGATTTCTTTGTTAGGGTATATTTTATTTTTTTTTACAAAGAGGGATTTTATTTTTTTTTTTTTTATTATTTGCCGATGTTTTTAGAAAGGTTTAATTTAAAAACAGAGTAATGCTATTTAGTTTGAAAGTGAAAGTATATTTTATAAAAAAATACATACTTCCACTAATGTTTGTAAAAATGTTATTGAGTTATAAAGCATATTTAAACATATACAGGGTGTTTCATATAAAGTGTCCACCAAAGAAGGATGTGATAGTACTCCTCAAAGAGAACAAAAAATGTTCTATAATAAAAATCCGGATCTCCAACCGTTTTCCCACAAGGTCAAATTTAATATTTTAAAAAAATATTTGACCTCACATTATAAAATTGTTAGTAGGGTTTTAACTGTTCCAGCTAGAAAGGCGAAATTGGTCTCGTTAGAAAGCTGAGTAAATTTCCTAAAGGACAAACTACTACCTATGTCAAATATTTCGGAACTACTGCCCAAAAATTTGCATGAAAAATGATTTTTTGAAAAAAGTTAATTTTATGGAATTTTTGTGGTAGGGCATTAGAGGAAGTAAGAGATGAGCAAATGTTCAGCCAAGAACGGAAAAAACTTCTCTTATAATTACCCTTTAAGAAAACACAAACTTCATCATACATTCAATAGTCAAAATGTTAAGCCATTCTTCCTAGAAGTTGGAAAAACTGTATTTTTTTTTGCATTTTTGCATATCTCTACAATGTTAATTATACATGGTACATAAAATAATTAAAAATCTTTAAAAATAGTGGTTTTAGAGAAAAATGTGTAAGAATAAAATATGTTTATTTTACCTCCTAGAGTCTAAAAATCGTATTATAAGTTTACTTTCGAAAAAAAAATATTTTGTTAAAATAACACATTATTTTATCTTTTATACGACAAAAATTATCAGTTTTTGCAACTTCTAGCAACAATAGCTTACATTTTTGACTATTGAATGAATAAAAAAATATTCACATTTACTTAAAGGGCAATCATAAGAGAAGTTTTTTCCGTTCTTGGCTGAACTTTTGCTCATATCTTACTTCCTCTAATGCCCTACCACAAAAATTCCATAAAATTAACTTTTTTCAAAAAATCATTTTTCATGCAAATTTTTGGGCAGTAGTTCCGAAATATTTGACATAGGTAGTAGTTTGTCCTTTAGGAAATTTACTCAGCTTTCTAACGAGACCAATTTCGCCTTTCTAGCTGGAACAGTTAAAACCCTACTAACAATTTTATAATGTGAGGTCAAATATTTTTTTAAAATATTAAATTTGACCTTGTGGGAAAACGGTTGGACATCCGGGTTTTTATTATAGAACATTTTTTGTTCCCTTTGAGGAGTACTATCACCTCTTTCTTTGGATATGAAACACCCTGTATAATCAAGTAAAAATTTGTATTAAAAAATCATTAAATTAAATATAGACCAGCTTTTTTTTATTTTTTAAAAATAGTTAAGCATAATATTTAACTTCTGCTTAAAAGTTAGTTTGTTTTTTTTTCTTTCAAGTTTTCATGGACTCTTACTTAACGGTGCTTGAAGTACCAAAGTTTTGTTTACACATTTTTTTCTACTTTAAGTTATAAAAATTGTAAAATTGTTGATGTAAAAAAAAGAAATAAAATGTGTTTCTATTCTATTCTATACTCCAAGAAAGAGACTAGATACTCCCCCAAGAGAGAAACTAGATACTCCCCCACCCCTCTACAACCCCTATTGTAGCACGCACTCTACAAACGGCGGGCATTTTTCCAGTGACGCCAAATTAAACCACTTTAATCAACACAGACAATTTCAGAATACATGCAATAGACAATCATTAGAACTTATTTTAAATTTAATTTACTTAATTTAAGACAAAATAGTGAAAAATTAATTAATATTTACGTTATTGTTTTACGGATTGTAAAAATAAAACAAATGACATCATCAAAGTACATTCATGGCACCTAGCTACCCAAGGAATGATAAGAGCTGTTGTATCCTCCCTCTAAGTATTAGTCTCTTTGAATGCACACACACACACACATATTTTGATTGACACACACACACACACGCATCTGCTTAGTTAGAATATAGTGAGCTTACTCTTCATAATTTGTTTTTATTTTATTTATTTACCATAAAACATTTTTTTAATTAATATTTTATTATAATTCAATATTATTATATTTTTAATATTTTAACTTTTCCTCATTTATAATGTAGGTGTATAGAAAACATTTTGTTGCGGAAATATCCAAAACCGGGAGTTCACTTGAATTATCCGTTTCAGGTGTTTTAAGACCTTCTGAGTGGTTTCCACAAAGTTGTCTGTATATCTGTCTATGAGAGTGTGTTATCATTGTACCTTCTACCGTATTTATGCTAGAGAGTTGAAACTTGGCACAAAATTTAATTTATAGGTCTAGTTGTGCTCTCCAGGAAATAATTTTTACATGAGTTCATCAATCGGATGTAATGATTTAGCAAAAAAATTGAAAATTCATGAAACATGCAAATATGAAAGTAAACATGTAATATAAATATATATTATATAATATATATTATATATATATATATATTATATATATATATATATAATATAAATAAATATATATATATATATATATATATATATATATATATATATATATATATATATATATAATAATAATAATATATATATAATAATAATAATGTAAGTAAACATGTAAATAAGTTCTGAAGTTCCTGTACCTGATGTTTTATTTTATTTTTGATATTTTTTATAAATAACATTTTTTATTAAAGTATTTATCATTATAAAATTTTATACTTCTATTTTTTCTCTCTTTTAAAAATGATTAAATGTATTACATTTTATGATGTTTAAATAAATAAATAAACGTTTATTACTATCCGATAACATAATTAAACTTACATCAAATACCAACAACATATTTCATAAAATAAACATTTGTTTTTTGACTATTTTTCTTCTAAAAACAAAATAATTATAAAGTAATAAATTTACAAATTATAAAAGTAAGTCTAACTACAGTCGGTAAGCCTCCTCACCACGTCACGGTCAGATGCTTCAAAATAATATCAGTGAAAATTTTTTTTACATTTACTTTGCAAACATTTATCTATTTAGGTCGGCAAATAGTATGTTTCTATATAGTATATCTAGTAGTTTTAAACTAGACCCAGAGCCATATTTCAGTAAAAAAAAAGTTACAGTGGCCAACACTTTATACTGACTAAAAGTTTCCAAGTTCTAAACTTGGCAACACTGAATAGTCATTTTTTTGTTTAAAATAATCGAGTTTAAAATGCATTTGTTAAGTGACATTAATCTCTAGAAGTTTGTTAAATCATTTGCAATTCTTAACTTCATTAGTAAAAGGTAACAACTTGTAACATTTATGCCTCTATAACATCCCCTCAACTAGGGCAATTAATTTTGACATAGTTTGTAGCAATAACTTCATAATTATTGGCAGAAACCAATTAGATCTCAGAGATCTCTCGCAATCTGCGAGTCAAAAATTAATAGACATACTCTAAATTTAAATTTCAAAATTATTTATGTTTTCACTGATATTATTTTATGGTTTATTTAAAAATAGATAATTTTTTATTTAATCATGTAAAATACATGGTACTATGTAAAAAAATTATCCAACTTAAACAAACACCTTTGAGGAGGTCCATTCACACCGCAATGATTAAATAAGGACTTTTTTGAAAAAAAAATTAATCATCGCTTACAATAAAAAGAACAAATAGTTGGTAAATATTTTTTACCAAGAATATAGTGTAAAAATCTGATAAAAAATCGACTACCAATCTATTTATACTTTTTATTCTCCATTCATCTCACAACATGGGATATTACACTTACACTCAACTATCATGAATTTACTAAAGAACAAATTAATATTCAATTAACAGGGCAGTTAGGTATTAGTGATACTAATATTTATAATAAATATTTTTACCACTAAAACCAAATTAAATACAAAAGTCAGAATTATATCGAAACAAATTTGAACTTGTGATTTCTATATATTCAAGTCCTAGACATAAAAAATTACCCAACACACCAATAACTAAATCAAATTAAAACTTATTTGAAATTTACTGTCATTAATTTTTTGATGTGCAATAAGTAGAAATAAACGAACTCTAATGAAAATATCTATTGTTATTTCTAATTTTCAAGACTTAACATTAAAAATAAAATATAAAATGAAAATTAACCCAAGAAAAGAAATAAATGTTAAAATTTAATCCTTCAATGATGTTACTAACTATTATGAGTCAGAAAAATTTAGTGATGAAATCATTTAAAATTTATAAATTATTCGTGATTGATCCTAGGTGTCAATAATAATAAAATAAAGTACTGAAGTGTTTATCATAATAATCATCAATAATGCAAAACAGTTTTTTATAATAACTTAATAACCTGCGTATTAGAAAAATGAATAACCCCTGGATACCTGCTAAAAAATAATTATGCCTCATAATAAGAAGCCCACTTATCTTTTTCTGAAATTTAATCAATCTAACAGGATCCGTTTTAATATTTATATGAATGATCTGAAAACTGCCTTCCGCCCTTGATTTTTCTTCCAGGATACTTGTAGACTGAATTCAGCAACTCTGCCCCCATACACTGACTCTAACCCCCAAAAACACTGACTCTAATTCATACATTTTATAATATGCAAAGTCATTTCTAAGTTTTTCTCTCGCTACACGAATCACAGACGCAGTTTCATCATAGTTATGTTTAAAGTTTTTCTGATAAATGCTTATCAAAAACATAGCTTCATTTTACTCTTAAGTTCTTGATACTATATGAATTACATGAGTCCAACAGAGTTTTCTGTTTTTCCTCTAAACTTTTTGTAACAGTACTTTTGTCTTAAAAAGTTCTAAACCTAATTTATTTGACAGAGATCGTCTCTTTGTTTATGTGATATCCTCAGATTCTTTTTATTTTTATTATAAGAGATTGTTCCAATCAATGATATGATGTCCTTGTTAATTTAATGTTTAATAATGAATATCACCTTAATCAAACACTAAGAAATAAAAGATAACTTGGCAATACCTTTTAAAACATGGATAGAAAATATAAAGTATATAATAACCAAATAAAAATAAATTAAAGAATAAGCAGTGGTTTGATTTTGATTAAAAATTGATTCTACACCAGAAAAACACTGACTCTAACCCAACAACACTAACTCTAACCCACAACACTGACTCTAACCCAAAAACACTGACTCTAACCCAACAAAAAGTGGCATCAGCACTCTACTTCTCCCTGCTGCCTCAACAGTTCCTCTTAGTAGACTGACTTCAGCAACTCCGCCCCCATGCACTGACTCTAACATCAAAACACATAATTTACCCCCAAAAAAGTTTAATAATAACACAGACAAGCTTTTATCTATGAAATAGCTATTACGCATAATATTAGATAGCTATAATATGAATATTATTTAAAGTAAAAATAAAACATTAATCGTAAAAAGTAGGATGTGAATAAGCAACAATGAATGAGAAAATAATTATGTTACATAATGATGACTTAAATAGTTATATTTTAATAAGATCTTGGTCCCTAGCCTACCTAACCAAAATATCTAACTAACTAAACCTAACTGAGTGAGCTCGTCCCTAACTAACCTAGTCCCAACTGAGTGTCCCTATCTATGCAAGCAAGCCTTGACCACCCTTTCCTACGATTCTAACTGATTTGTGTCTTATTAAAATATAACATTGAACTTAAAAAATAATATATTAATAGATTCGAAGTCAACAAAGACTATAAAAACTGGCTTTATTAAAAGCAAAATAAAAAACATGGCAAGAATTATTTTATTATTCATGTAGCTTGACTGTGTTATAAATTTAGAAAATTGATTTTACCCCCCTAAAACACTGACTCTAACCCACAAACACGTCTCTAACCCCAAAAACACTGACTCTACCCCCCCCCCCCCCCCCCCGGCAATGTAGCCTATTCAACCCTGCTGCCACATCATCCTCAACCCTGCTGCCTCAGCTACATCTGCCCCCATACCACTGACTCTAACCACCCCGCGAAAACCCCAAGACCATTGTTATTCTTAATTACTTTACTTATACTGGGTATAATTTACTTTATATTATTTACCCATGTCTTTTCTGATATTTGCCAAGTTATCTTAAATTTTTAGCATTCTCAGTAACATCCATCATCCCTCTAATGTTAAAATAAAAGAACAAACATTGAAGTAAAGAAAAAAAATCTTTGATAGAGAAACAAAAGTAGAAATCGGTACATATTATTTATAATGTAATTTCGTAAAAACACCCTGTGATTCTAGCCCGAAAAACACTGACTCTAACCCAAACACTGACTCTAACCACAAACACTGACTCTAACCCACAAACACTGATCTAACCCCAAAAAACTTTTTTACCCCTCCCCCCACAAAATATCCAGCTCCCCAGCTGCCACATCACAAACCCGGCTGCCACTCAACAACCCAGCCAAACCCTGCTGCTACATCATCAACCCCCGGCTGCCACATCAACAACCCGGCTGCCACATCAACAACCCGGCTTAACAACCTGGCTGCATTCACCCTCTCAGGTTTAAATATTAAAAGACAACTTTACATATCATGATAAGGACCATAATATGAGGAGTGATCCGTTGTTAGATTGAAAAAGATTCTGAAGAAGTAAGGAAAGGCCCCTTACCAACGCCTTTGAGTTGCAGTTCATCTCAGTTTAAAGATGAAGGCTATGCAGTTTTTTTAATACAAAGGAGAATAAGTCAAAAACTATTAGGCATAATTAATAAAAATCATGATAAACTTATACTAAATATTATTATCAAAGGCACACTAATTCATCCATAAAATCAACCATAAAATTTAAACAATTTCATAAACATTTCTTGAATTAAAAAAGTATCATTAATAACATCGGGTTAAATTAAAAGATCTACCCTCTCCCTATAATCAGTTAATTTATATTTAGATTTTCATTTGCAATCTGAGTTCTTGTACGAAAATTAGAATATCGACAGATTAAAGTCAAAAGAATAATTAATATGCCTACAAATAGTACATGAAAAATTTAAAAACTTACATTTGTGATAAAAGACATTTTAATTATGATTTATTCCGAGTTCTTGAGTAATAAACTGAATATAAATCAGAAGCATTTAACGTGAAATTGCTACTTGATATAGTTCTGACTTTTATATTTAATTTAATACTTAATAACTACTCACACTCGCAAAACCCCATTGGCAAAATTTGGCATTTTAGGCCATTACAGTCAGCTTCAACAGGCCCTAACTCCCATTCCCTAATTTTTGGCAATTTGAGCCTTATTACATCAGCTTCAGCAGCCCCCTAAACCCTGTTCCCTAATTTTTGGCAATTTCCGCCATAATATTAAATCAGCTTCAACAGCCCCCTAAACCCCATATTCCCTAGCCCCATACTTAGGTATAAAATTAAAATCTAAAATGATACTTAGAAAAAATAGATGACAAAACTCTGGGCTAACTTCTCCCTCCATGTTATTTTCCGAATTCAGCTTGTCTAATGGTCATCCGAAGCTTCAGAGACCCAGCGTCTGGAAGATAAAAGTAAACAATTAATTGCTCAATGAGGCAAAATAACTTTTTGTTTTGAAAGAATCCAATAATTATTCTTATATAATATCATTTATTAAAAAAACAACTTTAATTTAGATTTTTTGTTAGTCTAACCACAAGTTATTTTTCCTGCATCAAGCGTTTTCAGAAATAGCAAATAAGAAAATTTTTAAAAAATATGGAATTTTTGCTCATACAATGAAAATATCAGCTTTAAAGCTCCCTTTACCCCAGATTCCCTAATTCATTGTGATTGTTTAGCCACTATTCATCAGCTTCAACAGCCCCCTAAACCCAATCCCTAATTATATGCCAATATTTAAGCCATTATTTCATCAGCTTCAACAGCCCCTGAAACCCAATTCCCTAACTACTGCAATTTTAAGCCAATATCATCACTTCAACTGCCCTACCACCCACTCTATAGATTAATCTTTTTTATTGTTATGAATAACACTAAACTTATAAAAAAAATTATACTCTAAATACAGATTTGATCATTTGTTTTCTGTAGATGTGCTTCAAATAATCGTTTCTCGATCTCTTTCCAAAGCTTTGAAGTCATACAAAGAGAAGATCTTCCACATCTGAAAGATATAAAAGAAACATTAATCACTAGATGGGGCAAATAACAAGTGTTTTTTAAAATGACCCCAAGAAA
>JACMZG010000008.1:11344724-11426079 GCA_018340805.1 Microvelia longipes | reverse complement strand
CTATATTATATTTTTATAATTTAAATTTGTTAATTAAAAAGTTTATTATTGATTTTATTATGTTTAGTATTGTACATTATATATGTATTTTTATTATTGCCGTTAATTTTTCTATTTTTCTCTTCTCTTTTAGAAACATAATTAATTTTATTATATTTTTATTAATGTTTTTATGTCTTTGTAACTGGTATGAAAATACCGTGTTATTAAAAAAAAGGATTACCAAAGTGAAGCGCTTAAAGGTGTAGATAAATATCATCCTTTTTTTAATACCAACCAAAATTATTTTTATAAAATAATCATTTGTTTTTAACTATTTTCTATAGAAACAAAATAAACTATAAAGTAATAGTTTACCAAATTATCAAAGTAAGTCCAACTACAGTCCGTAAGCCTCCTCACACGTTCACGGTCAGATGCTTTAAAATAATATCAGTGAAATTTTTATTTTTTTACAATATTTCTTTTGCTTAAAAAAGTTTAAATGATATCAATTGCTGATTAAACCACCGGTTGACTTCTAATTTCAACATGGTCTAATTCCTCAGAGCCATATTTCAGTAAGAAAGATAGGGTTGCCAACAAACTTTTAACTGACAAAAAGTTTTTCCTACTTTCTAAAAACTTGGCAACACTGAATTTCTTTTGTTTAAAAAATTGACATTAATCTCTATAAGTTTTAAGTGATTAGTTGTTCTTAACTTTATCAGTAAAAGTAACGGCTAGTAATGTTTATATCTTCTATGACGTCCCCTCAACTAGGAGCAATTAATTTTGGCATAGTGGTAGTTCTAATAGGCCGGGACCATAGAGCCCAGAGATCTACAACAATCTGCTAGTCAAAAATTAATAGACATACTGTGAATTTAATTTGTTAAAATTATTTATGTTTTTCACTGATATTATTTTACGTTTATTTAAAAATAGATAATTTTTTTATTTAATCAGTAAAAATACATGGTTTACTATGTAAAAAAAATTATCCCAAAATTAAACAAACACCTCTGAGGAGGTCCATTTCACACCGCGATGATTTAAATTAGGGACTTTTTTTTGAAAAGATTTAATTTCATCGCTTACAATAAAAAGAAACAAATAGTGGGTAAATATTTTTTATCAAGAATATTAAGTAAAAATTGATGATAAAAAATTCACTACCAAATATATTTAACTTCTTATTCTCCATTCATCTTCACAACATAGGATATTACACTACACTCAACTATCATGAATCTACTAAAGAACAAATTAATATCAAAATAAACAGGACAGTTAGTTATTAGTGATAATAGATATTTATAATAAATATTTTTATCACTAAAAACCAAATTAAAATACAAAAGTCAAATTATATCAGAAAAAAATGGAAACTAGTAATTTTCTATTATATTTTAAGCCCTGGTCATAAAAAATAACCCCAATACTAATAACTAAAACATAAATTCAAACATATTTAATGACAAATTTACTGTAATTAATTTTGATGTTGCGATATGTAGAAATAAAAACTAACTCTAATAAAAAATATCTATTGTTATTTCTAATTTTCAATACTCAACATTAAAAATAAAATATTAAAATGCAAAATAACCCAAGAAATAGAAATAAATGTTAATATTTAATCTTTGATGATAGTAACTAACTAATTTAAGTCATGAAAAAATTTAGTGATGAAGTCATTCAACATTTAATAAATTATTCGTTGGATGATCCTAGGTGTCAATAAATAATAAAATTAAAGTACATGAAGTTGTTTTATCATAATAATCACCAATAAGCAAAAACAGGTTATTAAAAAGTTATGTTATTAAAAAAACAGTTATTAAACAGTATTAAAAATATGTTTATTAACATAACACATGTTTATTAAACCAAATATGTTATTAACAAAACAGTTATAAAAAAATATGTTTTAATTAACTAAATCAAAATTAAAAACTTATTTGAAATTACTTGTCATTAATTTTGACTGTGCATAAGTAGAAATAAACGAACTCTAATGAAAATATCTATTGTTATTTTCTAATTTTCAAACTTAACATTAAAAATAAAATATAAAATGAAAATTAACCCAAGAAAAGAAATAAATGTTAAAATTTTAATCCTCAATGATGTTACAATATTATGAGTCAGAAAAAATTTAGTGATGAAATCATTTTAAAATTTATAAATTATTCGTGATTGATCCTAGGGGTAATAATAATAAAAATAAAGTACTGAAGTGTTTATTCATAATAAATCACAATAAATTGCAAAACAGGTTTTAATAACTTAATGATCTGTGTATCAAGAAAAATAAATAACCCCTGGATACCTGCCTAAAAAAATAAAATTATGCCTCATTTAATTAAGGAAGCCCCACTTATCTTTTTACGAAAATTTAATCAAATCTAAACAGGATCCGTTTTAATATTTTATGAAGAATGATCCGAAAAATGCCTTCCTTCAGGATACTTGTAGACTGAATTCAGCAACACTGCCCCATACACTGACTTCTAACCCCCAAAAACACTGACTTAACCCCCAAAAAACACTGACTCTAATTCATAATTTTATAATATGCAAAGTCATTTTCTAAATTTTCCTCTCGCTACACGAATCACAGACGCAGTTTCATCATAGTTATGTTTTAAAGTTTTTTTTCTGATAAAATGCTTAATCAAAACATATCTTAATTTTATCTTAAGTTTTTGATACTATATTGAATTAAATGAGTCCAACAGAGATTTCTGGTTCCCATTAACTTTTGTTAACAGTTACTTTTGTCTTATAAAAGTCTTAAACCTAATTTATTTGAAGAGGATCGTCCCTTTGTTTATTGATATCTTCAGATTCTTTTATTTTAATTATAAGAGACTGTTCCATTCATGTATTGATGTAATTGTTAATTTAATGTTTAATAATGAATGTCGCGCTTTAATCAAACACTAAGTAATAAAAGAGGAACTTGCAATACCTTTTAAAACCATGGATAGAAAATATAAAGGTATATTATAACCTTAATAAAATAAATTAAAGAAATAAAACAGTTGGTAGGGATTTTGATTAAAAATTTATTCTACCCCGAAAAACACTGACCTAACCCAAAACCGACTTGACTCTAACCCACAACACTGACTCTACCCAAAGACACTGACTCTAACCAACAAAAGTGGCGTCAGGATTCTTCTTCTCCCTGCTTGCCTCAGCAGTTCCTCCTTGTAGGACTTACTTCTTCCAACTCTGCCCCATTGCACTGACTCTAATTTCAAAAAAACATATAATTTACCCCCAAAAAAGTTAATAATAACACAGACACGCTTTTTATCTAAAAAATAACTATTACACATCTGGACATTATTTAAAGTAAAAATTAAAACGGTTAATCGTAAAAAGTAGGATGTCAATAAGCAACAAAGAATGGAGAAGGAAAATAGTTATGTTACATAATGAAGACTTAATAGTTATATTTTAATAAGATCTGTGGGCTCCCTTAGCCTACCTAACCAAAAATAACTAACTAACTTAAAAACCTTAACTGTGATGAGCTCCCGTCCCTAACTGACCTAGTCCCAACTTGTCCTATCTATGCAAGCAAGCCTTAAAACCAACCCCTCCCTATGACTCTAAACTGATTTAGATCTTATTAAAATATTAACATTTAAACTAAAATAACTTATATATAAAACCATAATAAAAAAACATGGCAAGAATTTATTTATTATTCATGTTTAGCTTGGCTGTGTTATAAAATGTAGAAAATTGATTTTACCCCCCTTAAAACACTGACTCTAACCAGAAAACACTGACTCTAGCCCCAAAATCACTGACCTAACCCCAAACACTGACTCTACCCTCACCCCCCCACAACAAAGCCTGCTCTCGGCTTCACACATCAACCCGGCTGGCCACACAACAACCCGGCTGCCACATCAACAACCCAAGCCAACCTGGCAGCTACATCATCAACCCGGCTGCCCACTCAACAAACCCGGCTGCCACAGCTTACTTCGCCCCCATACCACTGACTCTAACCACCCCGAAAACCCCAAAACCATTGTTATTCGTAATTACTTTCATTAATAACGGGTATTTGATTTACTTCCATTATTTTTTACCATATCTTTTCTGATTTTGCCAAGTTATCTAATATTTTTAGTATCATTAGTAACATCCATTAAGAAATGTTAAAAATAAAAAGAAACAAACATTGAGAAAGAAAATCTTTATAAGAAAAATAAAAACTGAATCTTTAGGAATATAAACAATAGAGGAGAACTAATAAATTTAAATAGTTTTAAAAATAACTGTCAAAAAGATAAAAATAGTGCTTACAAAAATCTCAAGAACAAACAGATTCATGTTGAAATAATGTAAAACAGATAGCACAGAATCATTAAAGGAAGTAAAGCAAGATAAATATGAGATTAAACATTTATCTAACTATAAACAGAAATAATAAAATGAACAACAGCTTACGTCTGCGGGACTCGCTGAAGATTTAGAAAACCAATTAGAAATCGTACATTATTATAATGTAATAAAAAAGTGATTCTTACCCCGCAAACACTGAACTCTAACCCACAAACAACTGACTCTAAACCCCAAAACAACTGACTCTATCCAAAACACTGACTTCGAAGCGCGCGAAAAACACTGATTTACCCTCCCCCCACAAACAAAAAGCCTGCTCCGCTTTGCCACAATCATCATACCCGGCTGCCACATTCAACAACCGGCTGCCACATCAACAACCCAAGCCAAACCTGCAGCTACATCATCAACACCCGGCTGCCACAATCAAACAACCCGGCTGCCCACTTCATCAACCCTGCCTGCATTCACCCTCTTCAGGTGTTAATATTAAAAAGCAAACTCTACATATCATTTTGATAAGGACCATAATATGAGGAGTTTGATCCGTTGTTAGATTGAAAAAAGATTTATGAAGAAGTAAAGAAAAGGCCCCTTACCAACGGTCTTTAAAAAGTAGCATGAGTAATGGTCGTGCAGTTCATTCAGTTAAATAAGGCTACCGGCAAGTTTTAATACAAGGAGAATAAGTCAAAACATTAAGCACATTACTGAGAATCATAGTAAACTTATACTAAATTAATTTTATCAGAGACCACATAATTCAGATCAACCATAAAAAAATTTTAAAATTTTAAAACAATTTCTTAAAAATTTCTTGAATTAAAAAATATCAAATAACATTGGGTTAAATTAAAAGATCTACCCTCTTCCCTTAATCAGTTAATTATATTAAGATTTCATTTGCAACTGAGTTTTGTAGAAAATTAGATAATATAGACAGATAAATTCAAAAGAATAACTGAATAATTACCTTACAAATAGTACATGAAAAAATTTAAAAACTTACATTTGTAATCAAAGACATTTTAATTATGAATTTAGTCGATTCTTTATAAAAACCTAATTATTATCGAAGCATTTAAACGTGAAATTGCTTACTTGCATATAGTTTCTGACTTTTATATTTTAATTTAAATACTTAATAACTACTCACACTTCCAAAACCCCATTGCCAAATATTTGGCCATTTAGGCCACATCAGCTTCAACAGCCCCTAAACCCTATTCCCTAATTTTGGCAATTTGAGCCTTATAACATCAGCTTCAACAGCCCCCTATAAACCCTATTCCCTAATTTTTGGCAATTTGAGATCCATAATATTTACACCACATTCAGCACCCCCTAAAGCCCCGTTCCTTAATTTTTGGCAATTTCAGCCATAATTATTAAATCAGCTTCAACAGCCCCCTTAAACCCCATATTCCCTAGCCCCAATAATAAGTAAGTAAGTATAACATTAAATATAAAATGATACTTAGAAAAAATAGATGACAGAACTCGGGGCTGACTTCTCCCTCCATGTTTTTTTCCATAATTCATCTGATCTACTGGTCTTCCAAAGCTCAAAGACCCAGCGTCTGGAAGATAAAATTAAACAATTAATCGCTCGATGAGGCGAAATAAACTTTTTGTTTGAAAAGAATCCAATAAATATTCTTATATAATATAATTTATTAAAAAAAACAACTTTAACTTAGATATTTTTGTTGATTTAACCACAAAATTATTTTGCCTGCATCAAGCGTTTTCTGAAATAGCGAACAAGAAAATTAAAAATAAAATATAAAAATTTTGGCCATACATTAAAATATCAGCTTTGAAAAGCTCCCTTTACCCATTCCTAATTATTGTTTAGCCATATTTCATTCAGCTTCAAACAGCCCCCTAAACCCAATTCCCTAATTATTGCCAATTTTAAGCCATATTTAATCAGCTTCAACAGCCCCCTAAACCAAAACCCTAATTATTTATCATTCTAAGCCACATATCATCAGCTTTGACTGCCCCCTTACCACCCCATTCTTAGAATATTTGTTTTTATTGTTATAAATAACACAATAAATAAAGAAAAATGATACTCATTAGATACAATTTGACTCATTTGTTCTTCAAATTAAATCTTCTCGTTTCTTCCAACGCTTTGAAGTCATATAAAGAAAGATCTTCCAGCATCTGAAAAGATATAAAAGAAACTATTAATCACCAAATGGGGCAAAATAACAAGTGGTTTTTTAAAATGAACCCCCAAAAAATTTGGCAATATCTTTTTTCCAAATAAAGAGAGAATTACTATGAAATTAGTCGGTCATTTACAACCACGAGTTATTTTTGCCCCATCTGGTGTTTTTCTGAAGAAGCAAAGAAGGCAAAATTATTTTTCTTCTTCTATTCCATACAAGTAATTTACAGCGTGGCCATTGTAATTACTTGTACGTACAGTTTTTACTGTGGCCAATAAAAACTAATTTGAAGAAAAATAAATTTAACATAAGAATAACAAATAAGCACTGTTTTATAGTGCTCCATGGAGTTATTCTTATAAAGAATTGGTTAGTAAAGTAAAAAAAAAAAATAATAACATGCTTTATTGTATTAATTGGTTTTAACAATTTTATTACTTTCTAATAAAATTGTTTAAAACCAATTCCTATGTGTGGGTGTAGGGTTAGTAGTGTTGTATTCATCCGTACAATGCATTATAAGAACTTCAATCAACTATCAAACTTTATATCTTCCTTAGTTAAGGACCTCGGAAATATCAATATTAAAGACTAATTTTTAAAGACCTCGGGACGATTGCTTCAGCAAGCGCCTGCCTTTAAAATATTAGAACTTAAAATTGATATTTGCCTTAAACTATGGAGAAATTTGTTTAATGTCAAATGAAATCCTATTGATAAAAAAAGCATAAAAATAATATCGAATTATATCAGATATTATTGGTTGCTTATTCATCAAATATAAGACT
Source organism: Microvelia longipes (assembly GCA_018340805.1). Taxonomy (NCBI): domain Eukaryota; kingdom Metazoa; phylum Arthropoda; class Insecta; order Hemiptera; family Veliidae; genus Microvelia; species Microvelia longipes. The sequence goes on along the minus strand of JACMZG010000008.1, from coordinate 11,418,755 downwards.
TAAGGTTTCAGCACATTTTTAAATAGAAAGTACCTGAAAATGGACCTAACCCCCCACCCTAAAACTGGGGCCAACACACCATGTGTTCTGAACATATTTAAAATCCACAAATCATCTTCCTACCTAACCCTACCGGGAACCAATGGTATAATTTCCGCCCCAATGGTTCAATTTACGGCTGACATGTCGATGAAGTGTGGATATATAAGGAGATAAATGAGTCATAACCCTGAGTCCCTAACCTCCCGCCGCGCCTAACCAAGAAAAAATATTTCGGCTTAAACAACGGGTCATGAAACAAGTATCTCTAAAAAAGTGTATGGGTGCCTGATCAGAAGGTTTTTATAATGCTTATAAAGTATATGCGATTTTATTAGAAAAATAACGAAGCACGAAGTTAGTAACTTTTTATCAGTTACTACAGTGAAATTAGACATTTGACTTAAAACCGGAAACATTCTGAACAAGCCAATGGGTTAGTTTGTTTCATAAATAATGTATAGTGTTTAAAAGAAATAAAACTAGCCAAAATAGAAAGTGTACATATTTAATTTTTTCATCTAACTAGTTTAACTAAACAATTTGAAATTTATAAATATGTATAAAAATTACAAAAACAGTTAAAAGCTACAAAATTTTAACAGATATCAGCGCTAGCGATGACCACTGCCGACGACAGCCTAGTTCAAAGACTGTCGTACCAAAATAAACAACAATGTTACCATAAATATCATAAGAGACGTATGCTTCGGTCGGGGCTATAGGCAGTTACAATCACTACGTCACTCCCCACAGCCCCCAAAAAGCGTGACTGCAGTATTTATGCTAACATTGTGTCTAAGTCAGCCACAATCCAAACCAGGCAAATCCCCGACAGTGATCACCTATAGATATATCCATACTACAATGTGCTGATGTGTTTTATAATACATAACGAACCAATCGGCGTCCTCTTGAAGATCTTGTAGGCCTAGGCAGGGTCCGATAAAACCAAGACTGAAAGGTTAGTGTCAATTGGTTAGATCGGAACCCTGATTACTTATCTTTAAAACTGAAACGGCGATCCCACGGAGGAAGCTCTCCAGCGAAGGTTGACACAGATAAAGCGAACGAAACAGGAGCAAAATCCGATCCTGCGAAAAAAAAATCTCTGTTAAATATGAAAGTAAATAACTAACATTTATTAAGGGTTAGACAAGAGGTAAATGAAACTTACTTCACACTCCTATCTTTAATACCTATATATGCATATATATATATATATATATATATATATATATATATATATATATATATATATATATATATATAACAGACTAATTATTAGAGTTATAGGATACAAGGGTTCTTACCATTGCTTGGGTGGCTTGGTACCATAACGATATGCTGGTGACAAAGAGATATTATATTATTATTATTCTCTATTTGGCATAGAGATATTTTTAGAAGATAAGCCCTATAGATTAAATTTTAAAACATCGAAAAAGTAACCTGACCACTTTCGATTATAAATAGAATCAAATAATCAGTACAAAAATAGAATAAATTGTATTTAAATAATAAATAATGAAATCTTTATTATTTTTAAGACCCTTTTTGGGTATACATTCTTCATTACATATACAATACAAGTATATATATATATATATATATATATATTATATATATATATATATATATATTAGGGGACATATAGCCTATCTAAATAATTGGAAGTGCCTAAAACATGGGCTCTTAGGGTTTCTGTGTCTCACATTGTTAGGCTTTCCGCACATTGTTATTTTTTCTTTTACCGTACTTCTACTGATTATTTGATTATGGTTTTTAGCGCAGGTAGTATATAATATTTGTTCCAAATTTAACCATTAGGGCCCCTCTAGTAATAATATCTCTATGGGTTATACGTTATATTAATCGTAGGCATAAAGATATATTACTAGAGGAGCCCCATTGGTTGAATTTTGAAACATCGAAAAAATAACCTGACACCTTCTCTTATAAATATAATCAAATAATCAGTACAAAATTACAGTAACTTATATAGTAAAACGTTAAAAATACAAATCATAACACAAACAATGTGCGGGAAACCGAAATATATGTAATTATTGTAACCTTAACTCTCTTGAAGGAGGTTTCAATGAGGTTACACAGAGCCCCAAAAAGATGTCTCAGGCCTCTCAATGTATTGAGATAGGCTATGCCCCCCCATGATCGTAGGTTTAAGAGGTTACATTATAATAATGGGAAGAGGTATAGGTTATAGTAATAGTTATAAGTAATAATAATAGTGGGTGTAATAGGTTACGTTACAGCAATAGTTATTGGTTACAGGAATAATAGAATAGTAATAAGTTTAAGTATTAGTACCAATACGTATAGAGCTAACAGCAATATTAGTATTAATAGTCGTAATATTTAAAGAAGTTATATTAGTAGATGCAAATAGAACAATTATAAAAGAAAATAGAAATATTCAAAATGGCTAAAGAAAGTAAAATATATCCAACTCATATTACGTCTATTAACTAGTAGTTAATAGATGTATTAATTATTATGTATTTATTATTATTATTAATTTTTTAGTATTAACTAGAAATGTAGTTAAGTATTAATTAATTTAAAATTATATAGATTAAAACGAATAATAAAATATCCAGACTTACTTCACTTCATCGGACATTCCGCTCTGCATGAAGGCTGAAGGCCGACTGACGAGAGTCGACCCTGCCCTCCTTTTTATCCTACGGTGGCCTCCGCCATCTTGGAATTACGTAACAAATAATTATGAAATATTCTATTTTATTTATGATAAAATTTATTGATAATTATTTAGTAATATATTTTTACAATTAATTTTTCATAATTAATAATATTCTTTAAATATTAGACCAAAAACTAAAAAAAATATGGATCATCTAATTTGATTAATGCGATGTATTTTTTAAAATTTTCTAAATTATCTTAAAAACATAAAATAAATAATACTTTTTATTTTTTTTTTATTAAATATTATTTTGAAATTAATGATTTTTTTATAGAAATTTGTCCGTTTATACCTCGAGCTAAGTAACCTCCATCTTAAATTGAATTATATAAATACATCAATACGACAAAAAGATTTGTTAAATTAAATAATCAATTTATATTTAATTATCGGTGACTATTTAAATTATTACAATTAATTTTTAATGTAACGTAATATTTAATAAATTTTCTTTTTGGGCATAGAGATATTTATTACTAGAGAACCCTTATCTGTTGAATTTCGGAACATCGAAAAAGTAAACTGAACACCTTCCATAGTCCATAAGAGTCACAGAGACTTATACTAGAGAATGCATAGCCTGTCTCAACACTTTAAAAGGCCTGAAACATCGTATTGGGGCTCTCAGGTACTCTGTGTAACCTCATTAAAACCTCCTTTAAGTGTAAGTTGGGGTTATAATAAATCTATTGTTTTCGGCTTCTCGCACATAGTTTGTGTTTTGATTTGTATTTCTAACATTCCTCTATATAAGTTATTGTAATTTTGTACTGATTATTTGATTATATTTTTAGGGAAGGTGGTCAGGTTACTTTTTCGATGTTTCAAAATTTAACCAGTAGGGCCCCTCTAGTGATAATATCTCTATGATAAGAGTAAGTTTAATGCAAGAAGTATACAACTTGTAAATAAAATAATTTTTTTGTTTTGACTTTTTACAATTTAGATAGACTAAACATCAATACATGAATGTTATGCGTTTAGCATGTACTCTAGTAAGGTAGGCTGACGACCCAAGAGCCAGATGCTTGCCCGTGTTTTAATAATGGAAGTATGGCTTGTTTACAATTTTTAGAAGTAGGTGGCGTGTTTGTCGAAAATGTTCGATGAAGCAAAAAGAAAATTTTTAATATAAACACATTTTTTATGCAAAATCTTACAGTTATGACCATTTTCCATGGAACACATGTCTTCTTTTTTGAAAATTACAGCTGGAAAACACTTAAAAAAAATTGATGTCAAGAATGTTCGTTGGAGCAAATTAGGAGGAGTAGGGGATTTGCTCCAGTGGCCGTTTGTGACATTGAACATTTGCGTCAACGGAGGCGACTCGACTCGACTCCAAGGATAAGAAGAACATCATAGACGATAAAGAAGAATTGGCGTTGTTTTTTTTTATCAGTTGCTGTGCTATTTACTTTGTTTCTAGTGCTATTTTATTAGAGATGTATATTTTTAAATTTGATTGATAGTTTGAAAGTAATATAAAATGCCGACCATAATAGCAATAGACACTTCGGTGTCGATGGGAACGGCGGCAGAACAGACTTCCGGCGTTCCAAAATTAGATCTAGTAGTGCAAGGTTTGAATACTTTTCTTGATTACATTTCTACCAGACAAAAGTTAGAATTTTTATCCTTAGTATCGTTTTCTCATAAATGTGATGTTATTATACCTTTTACAAGAGATATAGCGAGTATTAAAGAGAAGTTGAAAGTTTTACAGATGAATTTGACCAACAGCATGAGTTCGTTGCGGTTTGTACCCCATATCCTTGAAGAAATGTTTTTAGGAGAATGGGATTCTGGTACCGAGTGTAACATTCTGCTAATAACTCAAGAAAACGTGAGTGTACCTCCAGGTCTTCAACTACACTTCCCATTTCCAGCCAATATAATGCTAGTTATGGTGAGCAATGGATTCGTCCCTGATTCCATTAATGCTTTAACAAAATCAACAACACACAAGTTTAAAATCTATGTTCCCGAAATGCCTCTGATACCTAGAAGTTTTCATTTAATGTTTTATAAAATGTGTGAAGAACATTTCTCTCCGTGGATTGGTTCTCTGACCTGTGGTAATTTAACCGCTAAAGTTGTTTTGTCGCCAAATCCATCTCCTTATAATAAATTGACAGATTTTGATCACATTAAGTATAGTTTAGATCAAGTTGTAGAAATATGTGGTTTTATAGACATGCAACATGTGGGCAGTCCAGGTGCTGTTTCAAGGCATTTAGTTTTACCATATTCAAGTTCCATGGCTAGTTTACCACCTCCAGTTGAAGCTCCTAAGATCGACACTAGATCACACTTATTTCCGAATATTCATGGTTCTTTTGATGTAAAAAATGAAAATGATGATGACTCTGGAGAAGGTCATTTCCCTTCCTTTTGTGTTTTGCTCCACGGTGCTCTCAAAGTTGAGAATATGGCTGCTATATGTTACGTTGGTAAGGACTGGTATGGTATTCTGTATTCATTTGCTGATTCTAAAAAGAAATCTAACTTAATGTTAAGTCTACTTGAACCAGGACCTGATCCTGTTCCTTGGTTAGGAAATCTAAATGACTTGGTTATTCCGACTCCTGAAGAGATGTCTATATGTGATGAATTCCCTGTGAAGCCCCTTGCGAGGAGAGTGTTCCTTCCCAACCCTTCATCTTGGATCCGTCAAGCTGGCCTGCAGGCTGACATACAGAAAGTTCTGAGACATGCTAGGAAACTACCAGAAAAAACACAACAATTTTTCAAAGAACTGAACCGTGTTCGTAAGGCAGCTCTCTCCATAGGTTTTGTTCAGCTTCTTGAAGGATTAGCTGCTATATTAGAACGTGAGTGTACAATGCTACCAGGGACAGCACATCCAGCCTGCGCTCTACAGCTGTCTCACGCATCCTCTATACTCAAAGAACCAAGTAGTCTAGATATTAGATATAATATGATGCCCTTAAAAATGTCTTTTTAAGCTTGAATTTCAGTCTAATTTTCTACTTGAGTTTAAGAAGCCAATTCTTCTTCTGATATCCAAGAAGTTCTAAAGGTGATAATCTCGTATCACAGTATATGAAACAGTCTAAAAGTATAGACACAAAGTTTTGGGACAGATTATATCTGTATAACTTCTTTATCGAAATAAAGTGCTCTCAATCTCAGCTAGTAAAGCATGGGATTGGAATAAGATCTCATCTTGGAGCCACAGTCTTTAAAAATAATAAAAATGTTTTACTATCTTATCTGAAAACTGCATTAAATAGCAAGAAAGGTAAACAAACGTAAGTGTATCTGATAGAAATGGAGTTTCAAATTTTTTAAGGCTGTGCTTTGTAACTTTTTCAAATTTTCCAAGTTGCACATAGACAAAAATTATTGTACTCATGCTCAGACACATTATGAGGCTAGCAGCATATGATTTTTTTATTTCATGCTTAGAAACGTACTTTATTGCATTAATAAAAAAATGTATGCTCTATGCGTTCTCCGAGTTTCAATATGGCGTATACCAAATTTGGTGTGATTCTGATAAAAATTAGTTGAATTCTTCTTATTGTTTCTCATTATGTTTAATAATAATGTAAGGGCACTTAAGAGGAAAAACTATCTAATATTTAAGTTAAAATTCGACTATATTATGCCTTCTCCTCCAGACACAATCAACCCTTTGCCTTTCCATGAATATAATTCAATAATTGTAAATTAATTATTATTTAGAGGTATGGTTTTCTTACTAATTCTTTTATTTAAATATTTTCTTCAAATTGATTCAGCTTGCTTTAATTCTAATTTATTACCTCCTAATAGTTCATAATTTCTGTTATTTTTATACTTAAAGACATGGTTATGCCTTGGGGAGAAGGCGAAATATAGTCTAAATATACCTTAAATATAGGATTGTGTTTCCTTAAAAATTCCCTTACTTTATCTCTGATAAAAACAATTTGGAGAGAATATAATTTAATTTTGTATATAAAAAATATAATTTTGTGAGGTAAAAATAAAGATATTTAACGTCACAAGGTTATTATTAGGTTAACATTATAACGAGCTTTTTGATGAATGATCAATTTAAAAAGTAAACAAAAAATTTGGCCACAAGCAATCCTGTGCTCTTGCCAAGTTTGATTTTAAATGTATATAGTGTACAAAATAATGTTGTTTTCTAATCTAAAACTTAATAATTGTTTTAAAATTTAAAACCTCTAGGCTTTAAATTAATAATACTTTTATTTAAAGAGGCTCAAGATTTTGCCCTGAGTAAGGAAATGGCGGAGGGAACTACTTTTGATAGGCTCTAGCTTGACTACTGAAGATTGATGTTAGCACGCTAAAGTTGTCTAGTGTTAAAGCTTTAGTCTTGAACATTGAATACACCAGAATTCAATAGACAGCTAGACATAGGTAACCTGTGGGCAATCTTATGGGGAGGTTTTTGAGTTTCTGCTGCAAATAATTTTCTTAATATCCTATCCTATACTATGGATTTATTTTAATTAATTAAATTAAATTCCATATAAATTTACTTTTATCAATATAAAGTGATATTAAAAAGTTATAAAACTGACATTTAAATTAATTGACTTTATATCAAATCCCTTAAGCAGTTACAACATTGTTTAGAAAATGAAGGCATTATCACCAATCAGTGCTACCAACTTTAGTCCAGTTGTCTAATATTGTCAGTTGAGCCATGTCTATACATGCAAGTTGATAAAAACAAATAAGAGAGGTCAAAAGACAATATAAGCCAAGTTTGTTTAAATAAAGAAACAAGAGGTCACTTTATCATCCAATTCGCGATTCAAAGAGATAGTTGTAAGGTTGGCAATACCAATGGCGGGAAAACGAAAAGGTGATCAAATTTTTTTTTTTATCATAGGATTTGCATGGGAGCCGTTAAAAATTCTTCTTTTATTCCTTTATTGTTCGTTAATTTGTGATAAATGAGGTAAAAATTAATAGAACGACCATCGGTGCTAAAAAAAAAAATGGCCAATATTTCATAGATAAATACTTCGATTATTCCAGGATTTTAAATATAGACTCAGGCTCTTATCAATATAGACTTGGATTTGTCCGATTTAACCCAAAAATAATAAAACCTAAATGGATGATTTAAACAAACATTTTACAAAAAACGTGAATTTATTGAGTTATTTATTATTTTAGTGTGTAAATAAAATTGATTGATAAATTAAAACACCATTACAGGGAAAATCGGCTTGTTATCAGTTAATTTAAATACCTGTAACAATTAATTTAAACAATTTAATGCAATTAAAAGGTAATTTTGTGTGTGTGTAAACTAAAATTATTTAAAAGTAGCATTAACTAACAATAACTAAAATAAAACACTATATTGTGATTTTCACGATCTTATCACTCAATTTAAATAATCGTGACAACCCATTAAAACCCTATTTTTCAACGAAATAATGATTCTACTGAGTTCATACGCCCTAAAATTAATTAAATTAAAGCACTTTAATAAAAAAATAAAAGAAATAATCGTCACAAATAAGAAAAACCAAAAAACTCCCATAAGGACTTTAACAACGATCACCCTTCCGTTATCAATTTCTTATCAGCGACGGTGGTGCTGCTACGGACTTTGAATCGCGAATAAGAGCCAAGTTTGCAAATGCTAGATTCTGTCCTTTTTCTTAATTTCCACCATTCACTTGCACTTAACTAATATTGTGGACATACAGTCGGACCTCTATATAACGAACTTAAAGGTTCAAGAGAAAAAATTCGTTATATAGAAATTTCGTTGTATAGAAATTGAAAAAATAAATAACTCTGTACTATTTTATGATATTTTAATGGATATATAGGATGAATATTAACCTCGCAGTTGCATATTCAGCAGCTTTTTCTTTTATTAGCGGTTCTGTCACAGGCATATTTTTGTCCCTTAACATTGTCACCCACTGTAAAATTGCGTCATCAATGTCTTCATACTCGAGAACTTTTTTTTAAATCGCCACTCGTTTCGTATAACCTAAGTATAGATTCCCGATTTTTTAAAACTGTTGATATAGAACTAGGAGCGATTTTATGCTTCAGAGACAAGTCTTTGTTTTTGACTCCATCGTCAGAATCTTTAATAAATTAATTTTTTCAGAAAGGGACAGCGATTTCCGTATTGACATTTTAATAAACTCGATTTACAAACAAATAAAAAGTATCAAAACGAACTGGTCAGACCGAATACCAAATTAAAAACTGAAAGATTTTTAGTTCTATGCTGTGTTAATCCTAATTTCATAGAAAATTGTAAAGAAAGGGTTCGCAAAATTAAAAAGGCAGGGCGAGAATCAATAAGTAATTGTTCTGGGAAATTACAGATAAACAAAAGTGCCGTTTTGGTCAATTCCTTATCTTTATCTTATTTCTGGAAATTTTGTTCGTTATATAGAATTTTTTTCGTTAAATAGAAACACTTTTAAACACAAAATTCAAGGGAACGTAAAAATATTCGTTACATAGAGACTTTCGTTGTATAGAAGTTCGTTATATGGAGGTCCGACTGTAGTTTTACCTCATAATATCTTTCATTTAGTTCTACCTGAGAACCACAAGATCATGGTAACTTCGATCGTCACTCAGTTTACCAGTTTTAAAAGTGAACTAGTGTTCCCACTACCCCTTCCTTATTCTAAGAAATTATCTTAAAGTTGTTTGTAAAAAGTTTTCTTTTTTTTAATTTTGTAAATTACCGAAAAACCAATGAAATAAAAATAAATAATTTTATCTATTTTTTTAACTGTGAAAATTCCATTGTCATTATTTCTTCAGGATATTATGCCACAATGCTTTCTATTTCTTCTTTAACTTCTTGAAGTTAATTACATCCTTTAAGTTGACTGAAAAGAAATGATTGCATGATAATCATATTTACTTTTCTCACTTAAACTTTAGAAAAGTTTTATGTTAATTGAAAACCAAGATTTCTTGGATTATCAGCGTTGTGTTGTCCAGACCCCCTGAGTGGTTTTTAATATAAAGCGAGCCCTTTTTACTTTTCCTTTTCTTTATGAAAGTATATGGGAAAAATATTGTGTTTGCAAATAAATTCCAAAACCAGGATGCCAGCAGAATTATCCGTTTCAGGCGTTTTAAAGACCTCCTTAGTGGTTCTTAAATAAATGCATGCTAGAGTTAAAACTGGGTACGAAAATCAATCTTTAAGTCTTGTTGTGCTATCCAGAAAAAAATGATGACATCATTAACCCGCAATAATGAATCAGCGAAAAGTTTATAAACCACGAAAATTTTTTTTATCAATTTGACATTTAGTCATATATGAGACCAACATGTGTACCAAGTTTCATCTCATTATCAGCTGTGGTTTAATTTTTATCAAACGACTTGTATGTTTTTTAAAAAATTGCAATCAGAAAATAATACATTTGAGCTGTAATAGTGTAGAAGTATGAAATAAGTATACTAAGCTCTGTTTCAATACCGTAAGTATATCTATGATTTTTGTTAGATTATAAAAGTTAAGTAGGATGTGTGACTGTTAGGAATAAAACTAATGTAATTAAAATTTGAGGACAAACGAAACGAGACTGAAGACGTGTTCCAGTATAAATTTGGCGAATTGTATATTCTGAGGATGAGTGAAGCCAGTCAGAAGTAGGGCGATAATGAGTGAAGCGAGTCTGAAGTAGGGCGATAATGAGTGAAGCGAGTCTGAAGTAGGGCGATAATGAGTGAAGCAAGTCTGAAGTAGGGCGATAATGAGTGAAGCGAGTCTGAAGTAGGGAGGATGAGCGTAGCGAATCCAATAATTCAGATGAAATATTAATTTCAGAGTTTCTTTGTACAAACACTTTTCCTACAAACCTACAGTAGAAAATAGAAAAAAAGATTTGATGAGATTTACAAAAATTCTAGCTCGTGTCACTAAATTATATCCCTTCAAAAATTTTTAAAAATTAGTAATTTTTGGATTTATTTGTAAATAAAGTGTTCATTTTTATCTACAGATAAATTTTTTACAACATAATTAATTAAATTCAATATTATATATCCACCATTTGTATTGCACAAGGTTAGGATCATGCAAAGCACTTATATAATGCCTTTTAATTATAAGTTGGAGCTACAAGACATCAACCACGTCATAAATAAAGGGAATGTTAGTTTACAGTTTGTAAACATGTAATATACATTTTGCAACATTTATCCTTTTTTGAACGAACGTAAGTGAGTTCTTACATTTCAGAAGATTGGGACGGCGCGTATGTTTGTTTGTACGTGTCGCGATAACTGCCGTAAAAATTTACCGATTTTGATAAAATTTTGTATACGGGTAAAACTAATTATGTGTCAGAGCTGTATAGTTTTTGGTAATATTCCGAAAAAATTTTCAAAATGGCAGCCAATATGGCGGACCGGATAAAAAAAAATTTTGAGCGAAAAAATCGTGTTGTATATCGTTTTAAAGCTCTTAAAAGAGTAGAAAAAGAAAATTTATGTTTCATGGTCAACATTTAAAATTTGTTGAATAATTTAAAAATGGCGGCTAAAATAATGAACTCAAAAAATTTAAAATTAAAGGAATAACTCGAGTAATATATCGTTGTAAAGCTCTTGATTAGTAGAACAAAAAATGTTATATACTAAATTCCGAAAAATTCAACATGGTGGCCATAATTTAATATAATAATTAGTTTTTACTAATTTTTAAGAATTTACAAGATCGATTGTAATATACTTTAGGTACTTTTATACAAATAAAATTAACTATATGTCAAGGCTGTACAGTTTTTGGTAATATTACGAAAAATATTTCCATAATGGCGGCCAATATGGCGGACCGGATAAAACAATTTTGAGCGATGAAATCGTGTTGTATATCGTTTTAAAGCTCATAAAGAGTAGAAAAAGAAAATATATATTTCATGGTCGACATTTCAAATTCGTTGAATAATTTAAAAATGGCAGTTAAAATAATGAACTCAAAAAATTTTAATTTAAAGGAATAATCGAGTAATATATCGTTGTTTATGATAAATCTACGCAACCTAGCGAGCGAAGCGAGCCTTTTTACTATGCATTATTTAAATATAAGCATTTCTAGCGAGCAAAGCGAGCTCTTTTTTTTACTATGTATTATTGTAAATATCGCAATCTAGCGAGCGAAGCGAGCCTTTTTTACTATATTACTATAAATAGCAATCTAGCGAGCGAAGCGAGCCTTTTTTTACTATGCATTAATATAAATTTACGCAATCTAGCGAGCGAAGCGAGCCTTTTTTACATGTATTATTGTAAATATAAGCATTCTAGCGAGCGAAGCGAGCCTTTTTTACTTTGTATTATTATAAATATAGCAATCTAGCGAGCGAAGCGAGCCCTATTTTACTATGCATTGTTATAAACATGTACACTCTAGCGAGCGAAGCGAGCCTTTTTTGCAATGCATTAATATAAATCTACGCAATCTAGCGAGCGAAGCGAGCCTTATTTACTATGTATTATTATAAATATAAGTAATCTAGCGAGCGAAGCGAGTCTTTTTACTATTATTATTATTAAAATATACGCAATCTAGCGAGCGAAGCGAGCTTTTTTTCTATGTATTATACAAATATAAGCATTCTAGCGAGCGAAGCGAGCCTTTTTTACTATGTATTATTGTAAATATAGAAATCCAGCGAGCGAAGCGAGCCTTTATTTTAACTTTGTATTATTATAAATATAAGCAATCTAGCGAGCGAAGCGAGCCTTTTATACTATGTAAAATGTTAAAGATACCTTAACTAGCAAGCGAAGCAAACCTTTTATACTTTTAAATAGTATAGCGTCCGAATGTTGATAGACTATCTTCGCTGGCTTAAATAAATAATTTTTTTTATGTATTCTTTTGACGTGAGTTCTTGATGCAACGCATTACTAGTTTAACCAACATTATCAATACCTCACTGCTCTTCATGAATGTATTACCAATATCTCACTGCTCTTCATAAATGCATTACCAATACCTCTCTCCTCTTCATAAATGTATTACCAATACCTCACTCCTCTTCATGAATGAATGTATTACCAATACCTCACTCCTCATGTATACAATACCTCAATCCTCTCATAAAATGTATTACCAATAACCTCACTCCTCTTCATGAATGTATTACCAATACCTCAATCCTCTTCATAAATGTATTACCAATACCTCACTCCTCTTCATGAATGTATTACCAATACCTCAATCCTCTTCATAAATGTATTACCTAATACCTCACTCCTCTTCATGAATGTATTACCAATACCTCAATCCTCTTCATAAATGCATTACCAATACCTCACTCCTCTTCATGAATGTATTACCAATACCTCAATCCTCTTCATAAATGTATTACCAATACCCTCACTCCTCTCATGAATGTATTACCAAATTCCCTCCAAATGTTTACCTCAATCCTCTTCATAAATGTATTACCAATACCTCACCCTCTTCATGAATGTATTACCAATACCTCAATCCTCTTACCATTCATACCTCATGACTGCATTATTCAATACCTCAATCCTCTTCATGAATGCATTACCAATACCTACTTCATGAATGCATTACAATACCTCAATCTCTCATGAATGCATTACCAATACCCAAATATACCAATACCTCAATCCTCTTTCATGAATGCATTACCAATACCTCAATGACTGCATTATACTCAATCCTTCATGAATGCATTACCAATACCTCACTCCTCCTTATAATTTTTCTTATGAATATCTTAGTGATTCCACATTTTTGTTTATTCACACCTTATCAAAATAAAAAAATGAGTAAAAAAGAACAGCTTAGATGTTTTTAACCATCCTTTATTTAGAGTAAACAATTATTAAAAACAACAATAAAAATTTATTTAAAATAGAATCACAGATATTTAATAAAAATATTTTATCTTAGCTTAATTTATATTTTATTATATTTTTAGACTTGCTTTACTTGTCTTCAGACTCTAAAAAAAAGTTTTATCCCAGCGGCACCCAGGTACTAACCATGCTTGATGGCCCAACACTAGTGTAGAGACCAAAACTTGTAATTACAAAACTGTAATTTTTAGTACAACCCAACACTTTTCCCATATACATGCAGTATAAGTAGGGACAAGTAAAAATTAATTAATCAACGGCCGTTTTGAATTTCTTCATAAGCTACATTGGATGTATGTTTGTTGTATTCTTTTGACTGATCAGATTGGTTTATCAGCATTTAAACTAAGTTGAGTATCAACTATTACTATAATAGTGAGGATAAAAGATGGAGACGGTAGGGTCCTCGGTCTCACATGTAACTAGAACATCCCTAAATTTGTCTAGCAGTTGTAGTAATTCTGATCTTTTCAAATTTTCTTGATACATTATTTCTTCTAAATGATGACTTCCGTCGAGGTAACCTACACAAAGTTGCAAGAGAAATTTATAACTAGCTATAAAAAATACAGTTGTAAAAGTAGAATTTTAGTATTTTCTAATTTCAAGATTACCATTTCAGTAAATTTTCAATAATACTTTAAAATCATGACCAATATATTTTTGTGTGTAATTATTAGAGTGATTAATTACCAAGGTCATTAATAAATTTTCCTTAGCTTAAGATGGCAAGATAGGGTAGGAAATGTTCTAAATATTTTGACACATACCAATAGTTTTTGTAAACAGTCCCAGTTTGCTTATAGCTTTGCTAGAATTCACTTATGAGAAGATACTACTACAACTAACCAGCTATAAATTATTGAACGATATATGCTTCAAGAACGACTATGTCACACTTAAAGATTGACACAGCTCTTTCAAGATTATGGTTGTCCAGCTTCCAGTCGAAAGCACAGCCCGAAACATGGCTAAACACCCTTGACTCAATTTAAATTTGAAACACATAACTTACCTCTAGTAATAGTGAATAATTCTAAAAAAAGGGAAATGATTTAAATGCAGAGCACAACTGATTTATTTCAGATGCCTTAGACATATTCTAAACTCAAAGTCCTAGAGCCAGTCTGAAAAAATTTTCCTCATTTTGCACTACTTCTAACCAAATTTTTCTGAAAATATACATAACATTATGAAGAAAAAGAATAGTCTGCCTATCCAGAGCGAAGCCCTACATATGAATGTATCGCTCAAAATATTAAAAAATCGCACAGATACCAGTTTTCTTGCAATAAGTGGTATAGTGGTTCCCTGTGGGTCGTGTACAAAACATGAAGAGAACATTTTTTAAAGCTGATAAAATGTCCTATCATACTAATGTTTTTTCATCAAAATCAGATAACTACAACTACAGTTATGACATTTGTTAAATGGCCAAAAAATGCACAAAAAGTAATTTTTTTCAAAATTTGCTGACTGCCTAAATTAACTGTTTTTTTTGGTGTTTTTAAAAGTCATAACTTTAGTTGGAGTTATCTGATTTTGATTAATAAACACTCGTTTTATTGGAAATTGTATCAGCTTTAAAAACTGTTACCTTTATGTTTAGCACACGACCTACTAAGAACTACTTATTCCAAGAAAAACAGAAATTTGTGCATTTTCTAAAATTTTGAGCATGCACAATCGTATGAAGGGCTCCACTCTGGATAGGCAGACTATGTTTTTTCTTTGGTTTGAAGTAGTACAAAATGAGTCACATTTTTTTTAGGTCCGGCTCATGGACTATTATTTTTGAGTTTAAAAAGCCAAATGAAAGTTTACCTTTTTTAACAAGTGTTCTAAGTAGTTGAAAATCTTTTTGACTAGAGGGAGGTAGTGGTTTGCGCTGAGTCACCCCTGGAGTCCTCGGTGAGTTATCGGTCCAGCTCAGAGGAGAGGCTTTATCTTTATCCATCTCTTCCAAACATGTTTTACTGAGATTTCTCTCTATATGGCTGAAACTACCACTGCTCTGTATGGTGTCTTTCTTATCGTCTGATTTGCACATGTTTGAGCAAATTATTTTCTCTAAATCTCCCAGGTCGAATTCCTCATCTGGGCTATCCTAAATAAATAAAAACAAATTCTAATGTAAACGTATTAATTAACTTCAGATGATTCATTCACATATTTCTAAGTCGTATCAGGGAGCCAAGCTTGTGATCGTTGTTAGGTTGTCTAAAGTTAAGGTTATCACTATTTGTCTCACTTAAAATTTTGAACACATAATGCTGATAAGTCTAGTGTCATCCAATTTTTTATATCATGCTTCAAGACTCCCTTTTTAGTCTTCATTAAAAAATATCTATCAATGCTAGATGCTTTCATCAAGATGAAACATTTAGTACAATGCTGATGAAACTTGTGACCATACTTGCCAAATTTAACAAAAATATAATCCTTTCATTTTAAGACATAATGTATACTAATCATATTGTAAAACTTTTTTTTGGTGGAAATAAAAAAATTATTATTATTATACTTAGGGGAGTAAATTTGTGTAATGAAAATGACAAATGAAACGCCACAAGGTCAATAAGTTAATATTCAGAAATAATAACAAAATTAGATCATAAGCTAGAAAATTTAAGACCAATTTAAAAAATTCTGCATCACAACAGATTAACTACACTCATCCTTTAGACTCGTTTCGCTCGTCCTCAGAATATGCAATTCACCAAATTTATACAGCAACATGTCTTCGGACTCGATATGCTCTTTCTCAGATAGTAAATGCATTCGTTTTATTTCCAGGAGTCACCCATCCTGGCAATGGCCATGCTCGATGCTGCTTAACTTTTATCATCCCACACAAATCACGGATAAACTTGTCATATTAAAACAAAACATAGTGTACTAAAGAACAAAAGAGTATAAAGTCTCTCCACAGTTTAAGATATTTATTTACAATAAAGCAGAGCGCTTTCGACCTAACAAGAGGTCATCATCAGTGCCGTTGAGCAGAGAATAAAAGCTAGAATTCTTAGTTAAACAAAATTAAGATAGAGGTTTGAGCAGGCTTGTAACAAGACACATAGTCTTATTAGTGTACTAATTTATTATGTAAAGAGATACACTTGTACTGAATTTCAGCTCAATTGGATTATTTCCCGATTTTTTAAAAAACCTACACAAGTCATTTGATAAAAATTGAACTAATGCAAAATATGTTAGTATTATACACAGCTACATGGGTACCAAATCTCTTTTGCTGAGTCATTATTGCGGGTTAATGACATCATGAAAAAATCGGGTACAGGGTACCTCGAAACTTTCCTCATTACATCAGATTCGCTAAGCCCATCCTTCCAGCTTCAGACTCACTTCGCTTGTCCTCAGAATATACATTTCATAACATCTTCGGACTCAGATAGTAAGTGCATCCGTTTCATTCACAATGTCACCCATCCAGGCACTGGCCACGCTTGATGTTGCTTAACTTTTATGATCCACCAAAAATCATGGATATATTAGTCATATTAAAACGAAACTTGGTGTACTTAATTATTACATACAGGTATATACTCAAACTAAATTTCGAGTCAATTGGATTTTACGATTTTTTACAATATTTTAAAAAACGTATACAAAACATTCGATAAAAATTCAACTAATGCTGATAATGAGATGAAACTTAGCACATATGTTAGTCTTAGACATGGCTACATGTCAAATTTCAATCGGATTGGATTATTTTTCCGCATTTTATGATTTGTTGTCATTTTTGCTAGTTAATGATGTCATACAATTATTATTTTCCGAATAGCACAACTACATGTATATATATATTTTTGAACAAAGTTTCAACTCTCTAGCATAAATACACTGGGAGCTATGATGATAACAAACACTCAAATACAGGCATACAACTTTGAGAAAACTCAGTTTTGGATCTTTTCAAACATAATACTTTCTCTTTATCCATACGATAAAACTGAGCAATACAACCTTAAAACAGGCCTCAACACAAAACCATTGAGTGAGGAGTGAACCAAAAAAGACCAGATGATTGGTTTACTTACAGGCAGGTAAAGTCCCTTGCTTGTGGGTACGAAGTACGCATACATGTGTAACTGTATCAGTAACCTATGCTGTAATAACCAAACTACTATTTTAACATCATTCTCATGTGTGCTGGATAGGGGAGACAGTCTCTGCTTTAAAGATAAGGGAAAATTAAACTCGCTCAGCTCCTGACAACAGAAAAATAATCAATAAGTCATTATGTAACAACAAAATCAGGTACTCACCTAATCGTATTCACTTAACTCATCCTCACCACCTTTTTTTTCAAATTCAAAAGCTTCCTTCATTGCTTAATTAGATACAAATTTGTATCATTTGATACTACCGAGTTTTGCAAAACATGAATAGTTGACACAATATAATTGTGCGAGAGCTACACCTTAAGGATGTTACAACACCTAGGAGAGAGCACCGCTCGTCTCTGGTAAGTACTTCACATTATATTCTTTGGAATTAATTGAAGGTCAGAGTGAGTTCAGGCTCTGCCGGTGCCCTGATGAGTTAGAGGTAACGAAACAGAGTGGGACATGACATTATGTCGAGCCATCAATGATGACGAATGTCGAATGATGGAACAGTTCCCAGATGTAGCATTGCATTTTGCTTGTTACATTTCCTAGATGTCTCTCGCACAATTATATTGTGTACAAATTTGTATTTGTATCTAATTATATTTATGTAAAGTTGTCTATACAATTATTATATAATTACAAAAATACAATTATAACCAGTACCTACATATTATATTATTTATATATATATATTTTATCTATTATTATCTATTTTATATATTATTATATATATATCTATTTATATTATATTATATTATATATATTTAATTATATTTATATTATATCTAAAATCCAAACTTGTTTGGATTGTCTTCAGAATATGAAAATCTTTTAATTTATATTTTAAAAGACCTAGGTCACACACCACCTGAACAGAGTCAACCCCCCACCAGACCATAGTCAGACATAAATAGTAATTTATTTAATAAATTAAATAAGACATATAATATATCCTTTATATCTATATATAACCTTAAATAAAAATATGTGGATAAATTAAATATAAATTAAATTAAACTTAAATATAAAAAATAACTATTTATATATGTATGTATTATATATCTTAAATAATCAATTATTAAATATTCTTTATAAATATAATTTTATAAATTTCTCTGCAGAAATAAAAATTTTATTATAAAGGAAGTATGTGGGATTATGTTTGTTGAAGCATTACTACATATAAGACTGGGTGTGTGTGTTTGCTTGAATATAAATGTATGATGTATGATATTAAAAATTTTGTTAAGACATGAATTGTGTAACTAATCTCTTTTTATTTATGTATATTTTTTTGTTATTTCATTTTAAAAAATTAAAAAGAAAAGAAAAAAGAGAACCAACCAAATATTGACCTCAAAAGAGGTACCACAGCTGTCAGCCGAATTGCGCTTATTATGTAAATTAAAGTTATTTGTTGTAAGTGTATTGTAAATTATTATGTGCAAATAAATGGTTTATTTATTTATATTATATCTAAAATCCAAACTTGTTTGGATTGTCTTCAGAATATGAAAATCTTCTAATTTATATTTTAAAAGACCTAGGTCACACACCACCTGAACAGAGTCCACCCCCACCAGACCATAGTCACCTACTTTTGCAATCAGATCGCTCACTTTCTATAAACCTGATGGTCTATAAAGACTTGCAGAAGTTGGCCAAAATTGTTTGGGCGTTAAAATGTACAATAAGTTACCAGCAGGATTTAAAAGACTAGACTTTAATGATTTTAAGAAAGTAACGAAAGAATTTTTAACTGATAACCCCTTTTATAATATTTAAGAATATTTAGAATTTTTTAAATGACATAATAATTGTATTTATTCTTAATTTTTATTTGACAAAGTCTATTGCAATAATCAATAATTTAATGGACATAAAGCTTTTATTTTATATTTTATTTACTCAATTCTAAACAGCCAACACAAAATAGTGTTGTTTCCAGTTCAGTTTCCAGATATTAACTTTAATAAAAGTACTCCCTCGACCAATGAATCAATGAAGCTTATATAAAAATTATTGATATATTTTTTTCTGTAATAAGCCAATTAGTTAATGATAAAAAATACTTAAATGCCTGAGAAGGATCTCAGACATAATATTATTGATCGTCTTAAGAGTTTAAATTCTAGTCAAAATTTGTTTATAATTATTTAATTTTAATAAACAGAAATAAAATATTATATTTCAAAATAAAATGACAGTCAAAGAAGTAATATTAAAAATATGAACAATCCCACAAGTTTAAACTGAGCTTGGGGGTTTATAACAAGAAAATATAGGATCCGCCAACTAAAAATTTTCCAAAAAAAAGGGGGTATAAAAAAACAATAAGAACAAAAAAGAAAACTTCTAAAATAACTGGCAAGAAGCCAGTTAATAAGAATAAGAGATAATTATTAATTAAAATTTTAATTATTTTAAAATTAATTATATTAATTTAAAAAAGGGATAATTAAGGTTATATAATTATGAGATCAATATTTTAAAAAATTTAGTACAAATTAAGTAAGGATATTAAAAAATGTAGTAAATAACTAGACAAAAAAAAGAAAGAAAAATGTAAATTTGTTATTAATAATAAAATAATGATAAAAAAAATTAGAAACAACATAGATTCTACCCAGGAACGGCTTGAGCGTATGAATCTCACCAACTACTATATTCAATTGAACGTCTATAAGGTTAATACTGATTTAAATATGCTAAATAGTACCTGGAGTAAAGAATTTTGAGGGAATTTCTCACTGAACTTCTCAATAAGAGGAGAATCTCTGTAGACAGGAGCATTAGGAGCTACCATGTATACATTGGATTCACACAATGGGTAGGTCACTATCGCTTTACCCCAGTATACCAGATCACTCCCTAATTTTAACACCTACAAATAATTGTAAACATTGACAATATAATGAACAAAATTAAATGTTGGAATATGTTATTAGTGATGAGGAGCATCGAGTGAGGTCAGTACTTGAATGGATCATCTCTGGCAATAAAAAATATCTTTGTTTACTGCCTGAGTATTTTGAGTATGTTCAAAGACAGAGTACAATATAAATTAGATTATTTTCATATTTTGAGGGTAAGAAAAACAAATGGGAAGAGGTGAGGATATATGATAAGGTGCGGAAAAGTTCCAAGATATCTATAATTTATAGATTAAATTATTCATATTCAACAGAAAGTATCAACAGTACCTAATCCTGCAACTTGCGGTAACTATGACCTCCTTCAAATACAGGTTTTGTAAACAGATACAAAGCCAACACACTGAATATTAAAACCATGTGCATCACAGATTGAATAGTCTGTTATGTACCAAGATTATAAACAGGTCAAATAGTAGAATTGAAGGACATAAATAACTCTTATTCCTCCTGCTCGTAATTTAACTATCAATAATTTTCTATTATAACTACTGTGATTTTATAAAAAAAAGACATTTGTTAGTTTACTGAATGTGCATGTTCCAGTTACATTTTTGAAGGAAGTGGAAGTAGTTGTCTTCAGGAGCTCCAGATTGGTTTACCTCAGAAAAATACCACACTTCCAGACCCTTAACCATTGAGATAAAGTTAGCAACTTATTTATTTCTTAGAGGAATATTCAACTCATTTCATCAAACATCAGTCTTTAGGACTTGAAGTAGTAATAGAGGAAATGCAGGGCCTTCAGGCTTGATTGGTTCATTGATTACTCATTTATTTAACCATGCAGAATTAAAAACATATAGTTCTCTCGTCCATTTTAAGTGGGTAAATTTCAGCCAATTTATTTATTAAAAATACATATTACAACAAAACGTAAAATTCTCTTTTTTTGTGAAATAAAAAATCTTACTCTCAAAATCCATAATTGAAGTTATTCAATATGGTTAATTTATTATTATAATTATAATCTGTTATTTATTATTTGCTATAGAAGTATTCTTATATTCAATATTATTAAAGGGAAATTTAAAAATTTAATACCAATATTATGAAATTCTGGGAATTCCCACAGAGGATAGCTCTGTGAAAATGATAGATTTGACATACAAACCTACTTTCACTCATTAAAATATCTAAACATTTGGTACATCAGAATACATCACCATTCCTAACTTTGCTTCTAATAAAATACAAATATATACTTCATTATTGGAGACTTTTTTATTCTCCTATTTGCAAAAGAGACGGTAATTACCTCTGTCAATCCAAGATCAGTGTCGGCACTAAGAAGACTGAAAGATTTAAGAGGACTATAGAATCTGATTAACTTGGCTAAACTAGGTGAGGCATCAGGGCTGAGTGACCGAAGCAGCTGCTTGGTATCAACTAGAAGTAACAAACCGTAGTAAGGCCTCAGTCTCTCAAAACATCTGAAAAAAAGAATAAACAGAAAAGGTTTGAATCAAATTATCAGGTGAGTGTGTTCAATATTCTTAATATTTTAAGTGTGAATTATATCAGAGTAAAAACACGTACAAACAAGGGTGATATTTAGTGACAATTTTACTCATGTCAAAACACACTTATACAAGTGTGCTATTTGATTAAAACTTAAACTTAAGTCAAAACACACTTATACAAGTGTGCTATTTGATTAAAACTTAAACTTAAGTCAAAACACACTTATACAAGTGTGCTATTTGATTAAAACTTAAACTTAAGTCAAAACACACTTATACAAGTTGTATTTTAGGTTTTGTTAATTTGGTGAATATTATGAGTGCAGTTTTCGCAGGGTTAAATGAATGGCTAACATATTTGCATTTTCAATTCGCCTTATTGAAGTTTCAATGACATCTAGGGCAGTATTTCATAATTTGCCAGGGATATGGGTGACTAGGTCATCAGCATATCCTATGGCAAGAAAGCCTTTACTTTAAACAGCGAAGTCGGCCATTGACCACAACCCTTAACAGTAAAGGAGATATAACTCCACCCTGCAGACATCCCCTGGTGCCTTAGGCTTCCAGACACAGGTGTCATAACTCTTCTAATAAGAATCTATCTACAAATAGATACTTCACCATCAAGCTCCGTATAGTTTGGAAAAATATGTTATCAAAAGATTTCTCAATAACAAGAAAAGTACCAACAACGCTACCTTTGCTTTCAAAAGGAGCTTCAAGATTCAAATTGCTTTCACATCAACAGCTTTAAGGAAAGAGATATTAGTACAGCAGCTTGGTAACAATGGCGTTTTACCAATGTGTCTGTCTATAATTTTCTCCATGATTTTGAAAAGAAAATATGATAGGCATATTGGTCTATATGCCTTACACTCTATGTATGAAACACATCCAGTTTTAGGTATAAAAGTGACTTTGTCAGATTATCAGGGTTCAGGAATGTGATTTAAAGCTATGCTTGCTATGAAAATACTGCATAGGGGAGCCAGAATGCCCAAGCCCTGTCGTAGCAGTGCTGGGTAAATACAGTCTGGGCCAAGAGACTAGTAAGGTTTAAATAAGTCAATCATCCATTTAATGATGGTGACAGTCCATTTAGGTACTTCATCATATCAAAAAAGCCCAGATCCGTTTATTTACCTCTACGGCACAGTGCGTAAGCTCTCTAGTAGAGATCACCATAATTTATTTTTATAATTTTGAATACATTTAGGGTTATCGTTTACACTTGTATTTTATAAAAAAAATGAATTTATTTTTAAAAAATTATGAAGATTGTTGTGGTTGGTGTTGGTGGTTCACAAAGACAGCAGAGTCCAGAAAGTGGTTATTCATTAGAACCTAATGTCATCTCTTAGTCATTATTAGTATAGGGTTTACTACAAGTCTTATAGGTGCAAACCATGTTAATTGGGTTTTTAGACAGTATTCTGCTCAGTCTAGCTGCTTCAGCAATGCTATCGACTTCAAAACAAAATCTTCTCTAAGAATCCAATTTGACATCTATAAGAGCTTTGTTATAGGTGGTAAGAACTGCAGAATAGGGTTTCTAATTTTCAGGGAAAGGTCTTAGGTTAAAGTTTTTTTTTAAATGATTACATTCTTTTTGTACTTTTTCCTTTGATTATCAAGAGATCAGCACCACCATGCTACAAGCTACATGCTTAAAGGCCAGATTTTCTTGAAAAAGAAGCCTGTGGTCTCAAGAAAAAGTAGAGCTATTAAGATGAGTAACTATTTCAATGGGTTGAGGTCGAGATAACAAAGTTCAGTAAGACAAACAGTTAGTCAGTTGTGTGTCAGTAGGTACCTGTGTGTCTATTATCATCGTAGCTCCCAGAGTGCTTACGCGGGAAAGTTTAAAGATCAAAAGTCAAATGTAGAGTTTAGTTGTGATTTCTGGACACTATTATTTTATGACTTCATCAAAGCATATATTTCAAAAAATTGCATAAAGTGAAAAACACCTCAAAGAAACTAAATAAAGAAAACTACAAAAGAACGAACCAAAGAAATTACATACTTATGTATACAGGACTTACATACTAATGCCATTGTTTATATTTGTATTCAATAAAAACACTTACTGATCAATTGCCTCAGGATCAATTTTAACAGCTTCGTTCTGGAGTTGATGGACTTTCTGAGAGAGACAGAAAGATATCTCCCTAGTTTTGTTGAGCCTGAATTGAGTGAAACCCTGAGAGTGGAGTTCATCAAATATCCTCCGCAAGTCTCTCCCCAGAGAGCTTTCCTCCAGTATGACAGTGAAGGGATTCTGCAAGCTCTCCATGTCTTCCAACCCCTCCTCTTCTGCTCTGTTTATATTTAAAAAATTGAAATTTAAGAAATCACCAGAGGATTTTGCATGAAATTGAACACTAGTTAAGATGTACAAATAAGTTTTGACTTACTAACAAATTAGTTCTGATTTATTAAGACATTATTTTTGACATATAAACACATTAGTTATGACTTCACAAATTAGTTCTGACTTATTAACGCATTAGTTTTGAATTTATCACACTGGTTTTGAGTTGTTTGTACAGGCACTTAAACTCATCTGAAAGAGCTTTGCCGATAAACAGGTCTTGTGGATTGAATTTGATTTGAGTCTTTCACATCCACCCAAAGCCTTTTTCCTATTAAAGCTTTTGATACTGTAGTTTACGATTTCATATTAAATAGAAAAAATGAAAATTTTGAAATATAGGGAAGATTTTAAACTATTACAAATCATATTGAAGAGCATATAAAAAAAATCATATGGAATCATTTGTTCGTCTTATTATCATAACAAAAAATTATAAGAAAGATTTTTGACAATTGCAAATAATTGACATTTTGACTATTGTAATCATAAAGGAGCTTATGCAAATGTCATGTTGCCTGTCATTGATGAAAATTACTTCGTGTCACAGAAATTCGTGCAAAACAAAAACACATTAAACAAAACGTGTAAACATTTTATTTTCCGTGCACAAATAAAACAGGTTTGTGTATAAAGCCATTTGACATTCTTCTGTTAATCACCGAGTGGCAGCCATTTTTAAAAATATCAAGAAAACTCAAATCTTTTATAAAAACATTGTGAAAAATCTATCCTTATTTAAAGATTGCTTTTTTGAAGTTCACTTGATATTCTAGTAAAGAGCACAGCTCTTGTAAACACTCTACAGCTCAAACATATGATACAATTTTAATGAAACTTGGCACACAAATCAAGTCTTATGCAAGTAAAAACTGATGTTGACAAGATTTTGGAGATAACTCAATACGGCAGATCAAAAAGAAATCAAAATTTGTTTGATAAAAGGTGTTTCTAATGACTTTTGATGTTTTTGAGTACAAAGAGGCCTCAAGCACACTATATATTATTGTTTTTCAATTAGAAGAGCTGCTATTTTATATTATTTTTACTCAGAGTAAAATTATTGTAATTTATTACACAGCATTATATATGCTCCAAAACATTTTAGCTTATAGGTAGAGAAGCTTCATTCCATGATTAGCAGCTTGTTTTGAAGCATGAACCCACCCATTTACTGAATAAAATGTACCTTGTGAACTCATCATTGGCTGTAATCATAATTTTCATTTCCTGGGTAAAGTAGCCGCATTTGTTTTCTTCATTAATCAGCGCTATTGCTAATCTCTTACTCAGTTCATGATAACACCTCACTATGGAATGATTAGCAGATGCCCTCAGAGCAAATACTATGTTGATAAGAATATTAGTTTCGTCCTGAAATCAAAAGATAAAGAGTAAATAAATAATAGAAGACTTCAGTCTAAAAATATATATTTAAATATTAAAACCTAAGCTTTCGGCAAGAGATACAAGTCTTCTTTAGAGACTGTAATAGAAATAAAAGAAGAAGAGAGTAAGCCCTAAAGACATTAAGGTTAAATTTCTTCATTAAGATATATCTTCTAGAGTTTATTTCTAGATTATTATTTTTTATTTATTGCTTACTGAGCAGTAGCATCACAACTTGTTGTTGACTTGAAAATGCTAATATTTATCCCATAGATTATACACTACCTAGCACAGCCATTTTCTTTCAAAAATTAAAAAAAAATAAAAAACAAGTTGTGACACTATTGCTCAGGTTTTTAAATATAAACCAAAATCTTAAGCAAAAATTGGATTGATTGACAAGAAAGTGAGAATATCAAAGAAAATTTGATAAAGAAGACTCCAGACCGGTCTGGAGTTTTCAATGAAGTTTTTCAATTTCAATCCTCTAGAAAAATTAACAGTTCAGATTTGAAGAGCATTGTTTTGTTTTGTCCAATCCATAATGTCCTACATCCCTGAAGATGCCTCCCACAGTGGAAGCGAAACGTCGGATTCTTCATCTACATTAATGCAGTCACCACCGGAAGACCTAAATCTTCATAACAATAACCTCGGAAGCCTACTCAGTTTATTACTTTATATAAGAGTCATAATGCCACAATACAAGCAAATTTTTAATGGTATTAGTAAAAAATGTGATTTGTTTATATTATGATATATATAGACGCATATATGTCAATCAATAAAACCAGAACTGATGCTGATAATAAATTTCAAACTTCATACATGAATTAACTACACACATTAGTACATGTCTAAAATTTTAACACGTTCAGAAAATAATATTTATATATTTTGATCATCAGTAAGTCCTGTCCTACCTCCCAAAAAATCACCTCCCCTCCATGACCCCAATCACATAAGCTCATTTTTCTTTGAAAATGTGCAGGAACCAGAACTGT
This sequence comes from Microvelia longipes, assembly GCA_018340805.1. Taxonomy (NCBI): domain Eukaryota; kingdom Metazoa; phylum Arthropoda; class Insecta; order Hemiptera; family Veliidae; genus Microvelia; species Microvelia longipes. The sequence goes on along the minus strand of JACMZG010000008.1, from coordinate 11,391,790 downwards.
TGTAATATTACCTTACTGAAGGACTGCTTCAGTACAGTTGGATGCCCAACAAATCTGACATCATTCGTTTTCAACTCGAACTTCTTCTCTCTGAGAGCAAGTTTAACAGCAAACAAGCTACTTAGAACTTCATCACTGAACCCAACCAGTTTTCCATTTTCTATGTTGGATGTTTTGTCACATTTATACTCATGCAAATCCTCGTGTATAACGATGGAGTAAGGATTCTTACGTTTAACTTGTGTTTCAGATGGATTTTCAACTGTAAATGGATATCTGAATAACAATCTGTCGCCTTTACTATCAGCTTTAACAAGTATTATACTCAGCGGATCTGTTTCCATAATAAATTATTAATTGAGAAAAATACTTAGACAGCCTGCCAGAAACTAGACTACTTCGTTGGTTCCTCCAACGAACCAATTGGTCTCCTTCGTTCACGTTTTTCCATCAACTGATAAGAACTAAAAGTATAAGATAGACAATCTTAGTCTAAGTAAATATCACTTGGGAAACTTCTAACACTATTATGAACATAAGCATCCAAAGAAGCTTAATAAAGTAAATTAGGCTTTCATAACCAGGGACAGAAATACTAAAACCATAATAAAATAGAATAAATTTGATAATAATAATGATAAATCTTGGTAATAAAAACTTGATTACTATTGGGATTACATCTCTACACTATATAATGGCCTGAAGTTTTATGAACTAGCATAACAGTAAACAGTCTTATAGAAAAACTAAAAATTATAAATTAATAAAACAAATTATTATAGGGAAACATGATAAACGCATAGGATGTACAGGGCTGATAAACACTAAATTTTTCTTGTTTTTCATTCGTTAAGAATACAGCAATCGAATACTTCAATTCACGTGCTTCAGCCCATTTAACAACTAGATATTATAAATTGTACAAAAATACACTCCCAAAAAATCATTACAATACAGCTATAATCAAATAGATTCAATAATTAATTTTCCATTTTAATTATTAGATCGTTAACACATTAACAAAGACATACATACATCAAAAACGAGACGGGATGATGGAAAAGCAGCTTCTAGCAATTTACTAAAAGGACAAAATAAAAGTAAGAAAAATAAGAAGATATATGACTTTTGATAATAAATTAGCACATGTTTACATTAACAACGTTCATTGGTATGATAAAGAATACTTGTTGAAGTTATAAAGTAATTGTTTGCCCTAAAACCCTACAACTGTAAAAAAAATAGAAGATGGAAACAAACGCCGGGAATACTAAAGCTGGTAAGTCTGGCAAATTAAGCTTTTTAGATAAAATTAAAGAAGAGATTGAGAGCGAAAAGCCTCAGAAACCTTTAGATATCGAACTGATTGAGAATGCAGAAAGAGAACGGGAATTACACGGAAAGAAAAGTAAGAAGTATAAGAAAGAGCATAAAAATAAACAAACAAATAATGATATCGCTGATAATCTGATACCAAATTCACCAGAAAAATCTACAAGTAGTCGGGTTCAAGAGAAAACTGATGTAACCACAAAGCTATCTAAAGCTGAACAAAAGCGACTTGAATCCCTTAAAGAGAGACACTCAGCGCGTGACAACCAAAAGAAACTTATTAAAATGGCTATTAAGTCATCTAAACCTGCTAATAATAAAATCAAGTTTGAACAATCTGATGATGAAACACCTCATCATGAAAAACCTGAAGAAGGCAATAAAAGGAAATTATTTGATGAATCTGAAGATTCTGATTCTGAAATTTCATTTAATGTGAGTAAAACTAAGTCTAAATTTATCAAAACTAAAGTTAGTGGTGTTGATGAAAGATTTAGAATGGATAGTAAATTTTTTGACGAAGAAGATAAAGAAGATGAAAAAGAAATGGAAGTTGATGAGGAGCAGGACAAACTAATGAGTATTGCTAACTCTATTATTGGGAAAGAGATTAGAGTAAAAAAGGTCACTAAAAATGAAGCTTTACCTACGAGATTTGATCCAATGGATAAAAACCACAAATCACTCATAGTACAAAAAGAAGATGATTTACAAGAAGAACCGGTGAAAAAGAAAGAAAAAATGAAAAAGTTTAAAGTTACTCAAGACAGATTTTATGATGTTAGTGATAATTTAAAAGAACAGTTTAAAGAGTCAAAAAGTAATGAATTTAGTTTATTAGGTTTATTTGGAGGTAAAGTCGAGGAAGTCAAAACTGAAGAAAAAATAAAAACAAAAAATATTCCTCTTAAAACTCCTTTACAAAGCGGCGTTCCTAACTTTTTTAATATAAACGAAGAATCTGAAAGCGAGGATGATGAAACAACTCCTAAAAAACAAACAAATGACTCAAAATCGTCGCTTTTTGAAAAATTATTTATAAATTTAGATGACCCAAGGGCCGAAGAAGCTCTAGATTTCTTTAATTCTCCTCTTGAAATGAAACTCTCTCACAGAGCCATTAGCAAAACTTTAAGGAAAATAGTAAAGAAAAAACATTTAAATAATATAACTAAGAGTAAACAATTTAAAACTAAATTAGGTTTAAGAAGAAAATTTAATCAAAAGAAATCTAACAAAAATGCCAGTAAAGGGAAAAACTAGATATTGTTTATTTTGTAAATATATTTTATTAAATTATTTTATAGTATTAAAACATGTGTTGTTATTTATTTGAAGTATAACAATCTTTAATATATGATGGCCATGAATCCTGTTTAAACACCTTCATTAAAATTAAGGACTCTTAATAATAAGACTTAACCTTAACTTCTTAATAAACTTAACCATAAGACTCTGTATCAGTGTTTGCCTACATAAGCGCCATTTGTGATCTACCTTGTTTTTAAGTAACTACTTCAATAAGTTACAAAACGTTTGGGTGAGATATCCAAATTTTAACTCTACTGGATTATTTTTTATTTATAAATATTTATTAAATTTTAAAAAATTAAATTAAAATTATGAATAAATTAAATTAAAATTAAATAAATTAATATTATTAATTTAATTATAATGAGCCGCCTCCGTGGCCGAGGTCGTTAAGGCGTTAGTCTATACACTGACCTTTGACACCCACGGAGGTCTGGGGTTCGCATCCCAGGTCACGCTCTTAGTTTATAGAAGATTATTGTTTAGATAAATTATCGCCAGCTTTAGAATACACTTTGAGCTTAACGGTTGCTACTACCACCCGAAGTGGTTCCCGCAGGGGTTATCCCTGATGAGCAGCAAGGCTCTAAACGGGCATTATGAATATTATTAAATATAATATAAATAAGTAATATTAATTAATTAATTATAAATAAATAATAATTATAAATTAAATTATAATAAATAAATAAATTAAATTTTAAGAAATTAAATTATTATTAAATTTATAAATAAATTAAATAAAAAAAAATATTTTTAATTTTTTTTAAAGCATATGTGTCATTTGATAAAAATTTAACTAATGTTGATAATGAAATTAAAATAACACTGTTGTTGGTCCAATATAGGACTAGTTGGGTGCCGAATTTCAAATTAATCCAAACATTTTTTAGCATTTAATGATTTTTTTTTAAATTTTAACAAATAAACATACAGACAGACAACTAGATAAAAACCCCAGGCTGATTAGAATTACTAGGTGATTCAATCGGAGGGTTTTTATAAATGAAATCATTTTTCCTCTCATGTTAGGTTATAGTCAAGCAGTGACATCATTGCAGGAATCAGTAAAGAAAACTTACATTATAATACAAATTAAAGCTCTACTATTTTAAAATGTATAGTTTCAAACAAACCTTTCAAAAAGTATAATATATATTTACATATAACCCGACGCGGCCAAAAGCTTGATGTTTTTATCTTTTATAGGTTTATACATTACTTTCTACCCAGTAAATCAGTCTTAATTTTATGATATAACAGAGGAAGAAATAATACTTCCTTCGTTAACTACAATTTACATTTAACTTACCCCTCCTCAAAAAGACTTTAATAAAAAATATAAATGAAGATTTTGAGGAAAGTAATGACCTGGATAACATGGTTAGTTTACAGTTGTCAAAAGCTAAAACTTTATTGTATCAATGATTGACCACTTCTGCTTTTGCTAGCTGTTTACACGATAGATGCAGTTAGTCGAAATAAACAGTCAGGTTCATGAACCTGCCTTCTCTATGGGGAGTCAGGTTTATTACTGAAAGTATTCAATTTAATTAGGTAATTATAATTATTCTAAATTTCACATTCAACTGCTTGAGGATTTCTACCATTGGTTTTTATTTCTGGTGGTTACCCATCCTGGCCCTGAGCTCGCTCAATGCTGCTTAGCGTTAGTGATCTGACAAAGCCATAGATATATTAGCCGTATTTAAATGGAACAGTACATTTATTTAATGCATAAAGAGATACACTTGTGCCAAATTTCAACTCGATTAATTTTTTTTTCATTCATAACAATTTTTTTTTATAACATACATACCATTTGATTTAAGTATAACGAAAAATGAAATAAACTTGGCACAATTCTTGCTGATAAAGGAAAACATACATGCCAAATTTTAAACTGGTCAAAATATTTTGTTTCTGAATCATCTGTTTTGTTGGTTGCCATTAAACATTATTTTCTAGATATCACATCTAACCTAAGTTTCGATTAGGTCTAATGAGATACGATGATACCTTAAACACACATACAAATAAGTAAAGACCACTCGAGGTCTTAAAAACACCTGAACCAAAAACCCTGGTTTCGGATTTTGTTTAAACACATTAATTTTTCCATATATTAACACTATAAATGAGAGAGAATAAAAATCTGTCTGTTTTAAATAAAAAACATTTAATATTATATACATATATAACATATTACTTAAAACACTTATATAATATTTAGGTATGATATAATAAGATAAAAACAAGTTACATTAAAACAATAATGTTGGTACTAAAAACCCTATTCTATTTGCAAGATCTAACATTAATATGCAATCTAAATGCAACTTTCATTCATTAGACTAGCAAATAATATTGCCCCCCCCCCCCCAAAAAAAAATCTTTTAAATATCCATATAAAATCATGTTTGCAAATAATTATTCTTGAACACATTTTTAAATTAAATTAAAATTACAAATTATTTTCAAATTCAATTTCCCGAAATGTATGTGTTACAATTGACTTAGTTAATTATAATTGATTCAAATATCACATGGAACTGTTTGAGGGATTAAAGTACAAAACAGTGAGGGAAATCTAGCTTTTCCAAACAGGTTTCCTTTTCTCAGAAAAACTTTGTAAACCTTCCTTGCCATCAGGTAAATCTAGATTATTCACCATGGCTGTCGATGCAAAACTAAAAACAAAATAATTTATTTTTTAGTACAATTTCAAGAATAAGACAATAAAGAATAAGAAAAAAAGAATAAGACCAACAGGAAAATAGCTATAAATTTTCATCATTAGAAAATGACAATTATGAGGTGAAACAAGTTTGTAGTGATAAGAGCCTGATTCTATATTTAAAATCTTGGAATAATTTAAGTATATTTATGAATTATTGATGGTTGTTCTATTAAATTTAAACTCATTTATCACAAATTAAGTAAAAAGAAATAAATGAATAATTTCAATCGTCTCCCATGTTGATTGAATGACCCCTTCGTTTTCCCGCCATTAGTATGGCCAACCTGACAACTATCTCTTTGAATCAAAATATATAGTTTGATAAATATAGTTGATAACTTTATTTGTATACATATAAACAACAGAAAAACTATGCATACACTGAACTCAGATTTCTATTTACTCTGTGTGCATTCTTGACAGAAGAGGAGGTGACAAAATAAATAAACAAGTGAGTTACTCACTCATAAGCTTTTGGAAGGTCCATGTATATTTGTCTGTAGAATACTCTTTTACCTAACTCAACAACAGACCTACTTTTAGATATGATTGCATTCGTGACAGTTTTCAAATCATTCTCTGAAACATCAAAAAAATTTACAAAATTAAAAGAACAAAAATCAAGTACTTAATTTTAGCCTATGCTATTTATTAATTTTAAAAATATTGCAAAAGTCTAATATTGTATGAGCTATATACTCATATGTATGTCTTCAGTTATGTTTTTACAAAGTTTATAATTATAAGAAATTATTTCAATAAGACACATAAAAGTCATTAAAATGATCAATTAGTATAACCCTCATAATGTAAAAATGCTTAGTCATAATTGACGCATTCAATTAAATTCTTATTATCAATAAGTCTTATTATCAATTAAAAGCAAAATTTCTAAACAAAAAAATAGTGAAAATACTCTTTGTTAACTTAAAGCAACAAAAGTATTTAGCAAGAATACTCGCCATTGGCCAATAGCGAACAAAATTTTGGTGAGAATACTTGTTCACGATGTGGTAGTGGTATGGTATTAGATGAGGAGAAGTAATAAAATAACTAGTTTGTTATACCTAATTCCTGTTGATCCTCTGAGACAGAAAAAACAAGACCAGCTTTAAGAGCTTGCTGAGAGGATAAAGGTAAACCAGTCAAAAGCATATGTGCTGCAATTGTCTTGGGAACTGCCCTTGCAACAGCAACTCCAGGAGTAGAACAGAATATACCAAAACTTGCTCTGAAACATTGCAATTCTATTAGCTACATTCAAACACATACCAATGTAATATATTGTCAAGATATTAACAAAAAAGGGGACCTTCAGCTAGGTACTCAAAAAGTACCAAAATGATAGCGTCAGTAGAAAATGTGCTTTTTTGATACAATTTTATTATTTTATGTTACAATGTTGAATTTTATATAAGGAGTCATACTTACAAATCAAGCAGAAGTTTTTATTAAGAGTAACTTTTCTTTGCTAAGTAACGATCTTCTCTTTGAGGTTTTTTTGTACTGTCCAAACATACTGTTGGACATAAAAAAATCACTTCATAAAAGTTTTTATTTGGCGTAATACTAAGATTTTTCTTAATTTTAATTTAACATTTAGAACCATTAATCTTATAAGTACCATTATTATGAAAACCACAAGAGTAAAATAGGTTAAAAATTAATCATTAGTAAAAATGTTATTCTTTATTAACATATTTATTTCCTATAATAATACGGAGTTTGCAGTAAAAATATATCTAACACATATCAAAACTTACTTATCCTTACAACAACATAACGTTCCATGACCAATTAATAACTGTCAGCATAAACAGTTTAAGAAGTTAACTAGTCCAGATGCATTTAATATAACTAACTTCAAGATTGGATTAAGTGACTCCCCAGTATGCGACACATGTTCCACAATAGACAAAACAGTAGAGCATATTCTACTTGACTGCCCCACATACAAGACAGAATGATCAAAATTATTCTAAGAAGTCAAAATTCAAGATATCCAAAATCCGAGTGAAAATATTAAGACAACTCTTCTCAAAATTAAAAATATAATAAATACACTTATATTTGTAAATAAAATAAAGTATTAAAAAAGATCTAAAGACCAAACCCCAATAGTTAAACCCCCAATCTTAAAAAAATAATAATAATAAACATGTTTGATCAACCTGATTGAGGGTTTCAGTGATTTCCCTCAATCTTACCGGCAAATGCCAAGTTGATCATTAGTCAGTCCACAGACTGCATAATAACCCCTCTTTGGCACTCCTGCAAACTCCCTTGCAAAAATAATCTTTTGAGAATCTTGGCAAAAAAAATACCCAAACCAAAAAATATAAAAATATCCTTAACCCTAACAAACTCCCTCACGCTTCAAAAAATTACCAAAATTCATACCAAAAAATGCAAATAAATTAATAAACAAGAGGCCTTGGGCCTCTTGGCCGCTACGTGGCATAGCTGCTAGGGGCCACTGTGGGACCTCTTCACCTCTACAAGCCCATCTTTTTATGTCAACAAGCAAAGAACATATCAAAAATTAATTGTGTCACTCTTGATAACCACAGATTTAGCTGCTAACCAATAAACAAATAGATATTCAAATCAAGTTTGAAATAATAGTGAATTAGCATTATACCTTGTATGCTTTTTTATATTTTTTTTATAATATCCGATTTGAAAAATAATTAGAACAAAACAACAGATAAGGTAGTGACCACTACTGGATTTGTGTGTTCTTATAAAAGACCCAATATCCAGCACCCCTATGTCCATTAGCTTAATTTTGTATCAACTACAACCCAGTAACTGGCAAAATAAATTGTCTAAATCTAGATGATTTCTTTTTTTTCGATAAACAGCTGAGGGGTGCCAGGTACTGGGTACTGGCACTTTTACGCTAATCAGAATTTTTAAATAAGAACGAAGCATGACCAATTTTCCAACCAGCTAAAGGTTATTTTCAGTGCCTAAATAACCAATAAATCAAAGGTCATTTGTTAAAATATACAGCAGACAATTAAAACAATAATTACACCAAGATGTATTATTTTTACTATTTGAGTATTCACTTATTTGTAGCAGACATAAGACTAATCATATTATTTTTAGGGGCATTATTCCAGCAAGTTAACTGTACCTGTTTATAAAACTAAAGAAAGATATAATCGAACCAACCCAGGAGTGGAGAAAGAAGATCTTTTGGTGCAAAGGATGATATCACACTGAGCAACAAGCTGACAACCAGCAGCTGCAGCTAGACCATCCACTGCTGCAATCACAGGCACTGGAGAGTTCACCATAGACATCATCAGTTCACCGCATCGCTTGAATACAACTTTACCTTCATCCTTCATCTTGAAATAATTAAATTTAAAATAGACTAGGATATGCATTATTGCTAACAATAAAAACAATTTACGAGGTATGATAGGTAAGTCTATGATTAGCAATCATTGTCCAAAAAACCAAAATAATTAATTATGCCATCATTTAAAATAGGCATTACATATATAGGTAATTATTGCTAAGCCCAGAGATTACAGCCAGCAAAGAAATATTTATATAAGTGATGACTGTAAATGTGTATGTATAATCTATTATCACATGGGAAACAAAATGTAAATAAATGCTAAGAAAAGTGGGTGTCTTTATAATACATGTAATCAAAAGAAATTTGAGCGCATCCTATTATATTTCATCTTGCCAGAATAAAGAAAATTACTAAACTATCTCCTAAAATTTAACATTGATTCTGCCAAAAGCATAACACCCACTTTTTTCATCGAATGTCATTGTTTCAGCATTTACAGATCACAAAAATCAAAATTGGAGTCATAAGTATGAGTGTGCGAATGTGGCATTTCTTGTAAACAGTCAATAGCACAAACAACAGATACAATTTTAATGAAATGGCTCAAAAATCAAGTCCTATAACAGAAATAACTAATTAAGTTTTGGGGTTGATCCAACACCTCAATATAAAGTAACTTTATAAAATATCAAAAGAATTATTGTAATAAAAAGTGTTTTAGATTATGTTTTGAGTTTTTAGAGTACAATGAGGCCTGAACACATCCGTGGCTAGCACAGTTCTCGAGATATTTTTTATGAATGGATGGCACTTTTCATGGATGTAAACACCCTAGCTTAAATAGCAATATTACAATATTTTAAAATCAGGACCCAAGACGTCGCCATATAGACATGGCACCCTAAAGATACGAAGAAGCCTAATGTTGACACATCTTGCAAGAAAGAAAGGAATTCCATGCTTGCAGTGCATTTTAGTGGATCTTCATTGACTTCATTGAACTACTCTAAAAAAAAGACACTGAAACCTCAAAATGAAGTCACACCACATGCTGAACCCGCAAAACAGTCTGGCCTTCTTGGAAAAGTATATCTACCAAAAAATGTAGGTTTTACATTCAAAACACCAGTTTTGGAGATTTGTCAAATCAAAAGGACAATAACAAGTTACTGAACTAAAAGCAGTTCTTGGTGATAGTTATTCTATCAGAGACGTTGCTATCCAATGTAAATACCCCTAAGGCTACAGAGAGCTAGTTCGTGTTTTAGAGCCGTTAACATATCAATTCACACTTATCAGCCAAAAGAAGATAAGCTTAGGGTTAAATTGCGTCGTCTACACCTGTAGAATCAATTCAGGTCAAACTTGAAAAACTTGGTTTTCAAATATGGAATATCACTAATGTGACGATATTTGAAGCAGCCATTGCTTTATTTTTTGTGGAACTAGAACCTAGCCCTATAAACCAAGAAATATTTAACATGTCTCTTATTTATCACTGTAGGACAAAGTTGAGGAGCCCTACAAACATGTATTGGTGGTCTATAGGCCACACCAAAAAGTTCTGTAGCTTAACTCCACGATAATCATCTTATTCAGAAATGCACCACAACTGTGGACCAGGATCCAAAATTTGTTCTGTGGTGATACCCAGCCATCCAGCCTGCATACAGAACAACAGAAAAGGATACACAAAGAATCAATGGAGCCACACCAACTACCTTTGCTGTCTATAACAATACCTGCCCATATTTTCAACCACATATAAAAGTTACGTCCAAGCTACAACAAGCCAACATAATCCATATTTACAATCTCAACCCATTATTAACACCCCAGTCAAGACTTATACCTCTGCTGGTTCAGGTGCTCAGCAAAAAAGAACCTATCTTCCAGCTTACATTCCCCCAACATCCATAACAGACTTCTCCTTATATTTTTAGTCCTTTCTAAATGACCTCCACTTCATGTTAGAGCCTCTTTTTTCTGCTTAAACAACTCTGAAACCCCTCTTAACTTCTTGATCCCTTGTTACCCTACTTTAGAAAGCCAACAATGCAATTCAAAATCAGCAAGAACTAGACCTCATTCTTCAAGAAAAATTAAACAACATTGGCCTTATCACAAAAACAATTGTACAATAGACTTCCAGTCGCAGTGCAAATGGAGTCCCAACCCCAATCAATAATATCATACTTAACTAAATGTTAGCATTTCAACATGGCTAAGTACACAACTTACAGAACAGATCACTCTGGAGACACTGAAAAAGATTTATAAATTTAAGATATCTAAATATGCAGAGGTTGACACATTGATATAAATAGTTATTTAAGTAATTTAAAAGAAATTTAAATATCAATTTATTCTCGTTGCACTTGAGTTCTTTGCAGTTTAAACACATACCAGTTCTTTAAGATTATGTCCTGCAGAGAATACATTGCCCTCTGCTGCAAAAACTATGCATCTCAGTGAGGGGTCGTCTTTCTTCTCATTGACTGCTTTAAACAGAGACTCGACCATTGATAACCCTAATGAATTTCTGAAAATATAATATTCTTATATTATATTCTGGAGCAGGGGTCCGCAAGAAATATTTTGAAGAAATAGGAAATTAATTTTTCTTTTATATCAGCACACTGAAAATAGCAGTAGTTTTTTTATTATCTGAGTCAAAAAAATGGTAGGATACCAAACACCTTCTTACATAAACAAATTTCCTAGTTCTGAACTCTACAAAACTAAATGGTCAAAAACTAATAGATATACAGGGTGTTTCATATAAAGAGTCCACCAAAAAAGGAGGTGATAGTACTCCTGAGAGGGAACAAAAAATGTTCTATAATATATACCCCGATCTTCAACTGTTTTCCCACTGGGTCAAATATAATATTTTTAAAAAATATTTGACCTCACATCATAAAATTGTTAATAGCATATAAACTTTGAGCTAGAAAGGGGAAATTGGGTCTAGTTGGAAAGCTGAGTAGTCCTAAAGGACAAACAATTAACTATGTCAAATATTTTGGAATTACTGCCCAAAAATTTGCATGAAAAATTATTTTTTTGCAAAAATTGAATTTTTATGGTAGGGCATTCGACGAAGTAAGAGATGAGCAAAAGTTTAGCCAAGAACGGAAAAAACTTCTCTTATGATTGCCCTTTAAGAAAATCCAAATATTTTTATACATTCAAATACATATAATTTATACATATAAAACTTTTTTTTTCGAAAGTGAAAAGATTCTAGATTGAAAGAGTCTAGATTTTTAGACTCTAGGGGGTAAAATAAAAATATTTTATTCTTACACATTTTTCTCTACAACCACTCTTCCTTCCTGTTTTAGAGATTTTTAATTATTTTATGTACCATTTAATTAACATTCTAGAGATATGCTAAAATGCAAAAAATTATCAGTTTTTCCAACTTCTAGAAAGAATAGCTTACAATTTTGAGTACTGACTGTATGATGAAGTTTGGGTTTTCTTAAATCATAAGAGAATTTTTTCCGTTCTTGGCTAAACTTTTGCTCATCTCTTACTTCCTCTAATGCCCAACCATAAAATTTCAATTTTTGCAAAAATCATTTTTCATGCAAATTTTTGGGCAGTAGTTCCAAAATATTTGACATAGTTAGTAGTTTGTCCTTTACGAAATTTACTCAGCTTTCTAACGAGACTAATTTCGACTTTCTAGTTGAACAGTTTAAACGCTTTTAACAATTTATGATGTGAGGTCAAATATTTTTTTAAAATATTAAATTTGACCTTGTGGGAAAACGGTTTGAGATCGGGGTTTATATTATAAAACATTTTTTGTTCCTTTTGAGGAGTACTATGACATCCTTCTTTGGTGGACACTTTATATGAAACACCCTTTCAGTGGCGGTTTCAGGGGGGGGGCACAGGGGGCACGTGCCCCCCCCCCCCCCCCCCAAACCCAAGAAGGAAAAAAATAAAACATCACTAAAACAATGAATTTTGAATGTGGGTATTGTTTAAGAAATAAATATATTAGTTTCAGTGAAGAGATAAGATAATGGATAGATGAATATATTATATTTTTGCTTGTAATATTAATTTCATTTCATTATGATTATAATTAAATTAAAAATTGCTTATTCATCAATATTTAGAAATTAAAACTTGACATATGGCTTTATATGCATTTTCTAAGTAGAGGGAGAGTTTAACAGAAAATCGTCCCCCCTCCTATTAACTTTTGACTATGAAAAAGTGCCCCCCCCAAGCTGGTCTGCTGGAACCGCCACTGCACCCTTTACATAGAAGGAGCATAACTGATAACCTCTCAGCCAAAGGGATATTATTACTGCAGTCTATCGTTTAATTTTAAAATCCCCCAGGGTCATAAGCATTTTGGGGATTGACCAGTAGTCGATAAATTTTAAAGTAATCAATAGACTGTAGAGGGGCCCTATTGGTTGAATTTTGAAACATCAAAAAATTACCCGACTACCTTCGACTTTCAATATAATCAATTAAACAGAACATATTATAGAAACATTTATTAAAAAATGTTAAAATACATATTAAAACACAGATAATGTCCGGGAAGGCAAAAACAAATGATTTATTATAACCTTGACTCACTCATAAAGGAAGTTTCAATGAGGTTACACAGAGCCCCTGAGAGCCCCAAAAAGATGTTTCAGGCCTCTCAATGTATTAAGATATGCTATGACCCCTCTAGTATATATCTTTATGCTCTAAGCAGTGCAAAGCGGAAGCTTTATGGCAGAGAGGTAGCCTTATGTAATACTTATACTAGTTATATTTTATATTAAAAAAAAGTTTTCAAGCAAAAAAATTTAATAATTTGATGTGTTGTTTATGATTGCAAAGCAACAACTAAAATATTGAATTTTTCCAGGTTTTTTTCAAATCGCTCAATCAATGGGTAATTTCATATATAATTGGGTAATCAATATATGGGTGTCGGATAACTTTATTTGTATTAATTGTCTCTCTTCAACCAGAGGTTATCAAATTGATTGCTGTGGTGTCAACATCACCCCAAAAATGTTGAAAAAAATTTCAATGATTATTCAAGAAAATTAACCTAGCAGACTTATATACAATTTTCTTAGCTTTTTAAAAGTACAATATTTTCAAGCTAGCAGAAACCCTTTAAGCCAGAATCGACAATTTTATGAAGTTAAACTGACTGGAACTAAAAATTTAACATAGTGGGAGGACCCACTGGGAGGACTATAGTCAATATGAAGTTGTTTTGCTGTAAATTACCTGTAAAATCCCTCCTTTTTACTATCACTTATATTTCAGACACCCTGTGAGTCTTGTCTATACACGCAGAATATTATAAACCCATGTTTAGTAATTAAAATTAATTACATGTTTATGTTTTTTTGCCTTGAGCCACAAAACATCATCTTTATTTAAAAAAATGTTTCATTGTTAAGGATTACAACTAAATAATAATAGATATATACCAGGCCCCTAATTATTAAAGATAGATTAGTAGTGTAACAACAATAAGGACCTTGTTTTAGTGTCAATTAGAGTTATTCTTCTTACTCCACCAGTGTCACTAACTCTGATACAATCATGAGAATATCTTTTGCTGGCTGCATAATAAGAGCATATTCTGCTTGTCACCTGCAACAGGAAAGGTAATAACAACTAGATGGTAAAACAGCCTCGTAAGTATTGTTTTATGATAAAATTAGTCAAAACTGCTTTTTAACAAATTTAATTTAAGTTTAATGGACTGTGAGAAATTAATTTAATAAAAAGTTAAAATTTATATATGAATTATATATGAAATTAGTTAAAAATTAAGTTAATAAAAATGAACAAGATTTAAACAAGCTCGTATTTATTATTTCAATAACACAATATATACATTAAATTTTCAAGAGTATGAAATTTTAAAATTACCCCTCACAAGAAGGCTCTGAAGCCTTGTGTCGTAAGGGTGGTATTTTCAATTCAATTCAAAAAACACTTTAATATTGCTAATATGAATAACATAAAATAAGACATATAATCCACAGCAATCCCACAAGTTCCATATGGACCTCTATGTGGGGTATGACAGATATTAATAACAATGAGTTATGAGATTGATTATAGCGGAAGAGAAAAGGAAAAATATATATATATGTAGAAGTAGAACAAAATAGACAAACATCTAGGTAGAAAAAAAAATAAAAAAACCAACAGTTCTTGATGATAAAAAAAAATCAACACCCAAATAAAACATTAAAAAAATACATAAAATTTACTAAAAAATAAGAAAGAACTAAGATCTATTATTGAAGAGATCATTACTTTATTATCATCATCAAGCATTCTTAATTTATTTTAAAATAATAGTAATTAATTGTATGAATTAAAAACGTAAGTATTAAAAATCCTTGTATTTATCCTTGTAGACTGCTTTATCTAGAGACTACACCATTGATATTCCTAATAAATTTAAAAAATAAAATATTCTTGTGTTAAAAAATCAGGTATTTTGCATCACAACTTCAGACATGTTTTGCTTATCCTTAGAATGTCACTTTTGAATAGCTTAATTTTTATTAAATTCAATTACTTAAAGAATGCTTGAAATAAACTTCATTGTTATGGTAAATCTTTAATTAATTTGATATTTTTGAGGTGAAACGTCAATGACGTCAACATCATTTGACAGATGAAAACCAAATTTGCAAAAAAAAAATAAAATAAACTATCCCATAAATAAATATATATTTTGATTGATAAATTTATATCTAAAGGTCGAATAGCCATGAATATCCTTTTAATAGCTCTTCATATTTTACCTCTTCAATTTGTCATACTTGGAAAAACAGTAAAATCATTGAGTTGCCCATCAATGTTTAATGGGCCTTCCACCAAATTGTTCTTGTTTATTATCTTTTGTTTTCACTTAGCTGCTAGCAATGAGCATAACAAATATTGGCACCTCAGCATATCTAAAACTAATTTTAAACCATTCAGCCTATAGGAATCCCTTAGTAAGAATTATTTTTTCAATGATAATTTGTTGGCTACTTAGTATGGTCTGATTATGCTGAAATTATATAATGATAATTTCTTGAATAAACTCTTTAATTATTGTTACCAACTTTCATTAATTTTATTTAATTTGCAATTAGACTAACAATATATGATCTGCAAGCTGAGTGAATTTTCTTTTAAATGCGTGCTTTCTTGCTAATTAATCCAACTTATACTTAATTTTTTGGCATATAACATATTATATTTAATAACACGAGTAGTAGCGTCACTACTTGTTATTTCATTTTTTTTTAATTTTTCAAAGAAAATGGGCATATTTATCCCGTGGATTATTCACTAACATGACACAGCATTATTTGCACTCATTTGAAGCTCAGTTTGTGCTACTGTTTAGTGCATTTTCTATAAAAAAAACTCAAAAAAATTAATTAACATGGAACACTACTGCTCAGGTTAAATATATACTGAAAAATTAAGCAACAATTGGATTGATAAGCAAGAAAGCACAAATTTCAAAGAAAATTTGCCCAGCTTTCGGACATCCGCACCAGAATTATTTTTAAGTTCTTAACTTAATATTTTATTTATTTGCATATACATTATGTTTTTACATAGGAATATCACCTTACATATTGGTAAGTTGGTAAGTAATTTTGATTTGTAAATCAAAAATCTATTATTAAAATTATGATGAGGAAAAGAAAGGATTTCCCTACACTTCAACTGTTTAAAGAATCTCAACTTCTGTCAGTTAACCAACTTTATTTCAAACAAGTTTGTAGTTATATTCACAAAAATTATGACAATGTTCCGTCTCAAAACACATATCCAACCAGATATCAAAAACACAATTATGTGGTAGAACCATGTCACAAGAAATAAAAATAACTCCATTTATTGTAAGGTATTAAATTGTACAATTCTGTCCCAAAAGAAATTAGAGAAAAAGATATTGAAATTTAAGAAAAATATAAAAAATTGGTTGCCAGCAGGAGCAACTCATCCTTGTAATTTAAATCTAGAGTTTAAAATTAGTCAGAGTATAGAATTTAAAATAACTTACTATCAACCATTAAAGAAAAGATAATCATAACTTAATAAAATAATAACAAAACAAAAAACGTATTAAAAAAAAAATCAATAAAAACTAATACTAAAAATCACTTTTCTTAAACTCTAATTATTTGTATAATTGCACAAATTATTATCTTTTTTATCTCACTTCATTTTTTACTTTTTTATCCATTTTATCTCACTTATAATAAACTGTAAAAAAGAATAATATGTATGCAATAAATTTAGAAACAGAGGATTTATTCATTTTAAATATAATTATTTATTAACTTTTCTTTAATTTTTATTATTTTTTAACTTTTTTTTAATTTTATTTTTATTATTTCATTTAAACCTAATAGTATTTTTACTACTCTCTCTTATGTAGTGTTTTTTTTTTAAACTGTTAAGACTAAAAGCTATAAGTTAAGATCTTTGTATTTAATAATTGTATTTTATGTATATATGTTTATACTTTTTTTTATTCTTTTTATTTCTTTTCACTGTTTTTTTTTACCAGTGCACCTATAGCCTAAAAAGATAAATTTTAATGACTTCCCACACACGGACTTCCCGGTGGGTTTGCCAAATTTTTTCATTTGTGTAAATAAATAACAATTGTTGGTAAAAAGAACCAATATATTTTTGTAAACTTGTACTATATTGTATTATTGTATTTATATATATATATGTATTTTATAATATTGTAAAATTTGGTAAAATAAAGCTTGATTTAAAAAAAAAAAAAAGTCTCCGACTTGAAAATATTCCTAGCAACTGTATCCTGAAACTCACACTAATTATTTACCTGAAATAACTTTAAGCTTGAAGATAACATTATTAGTAGTTAATGTAAATATCTAGTAGCCAGTTGCAAGCATATCACCAAGACTATTACCAAGCCAACCAGCTGTAAACAAAAGTAAGAACCACATAGAGCCAGGTAAGAAGAAAAAATTATAAGTTCTTAGTGAAAACAAGCTGCCTATGTCAATTTGTTAGAACTGTACTAGCCACAGATATAGTTAGCATCATGTTGTCATTTGTGCCAATTTGCCTTAGGCTAAGGTGAAACAGCAAGACCTGTAAAGGCTGAAGGCCGTTATTATTGTCATTGTTTGGTAGGTATTTCGGTCAGATTCACTTCGTCACACAAAACAACCTAATCAATGACAGACAACATATCATTTGCATAAACTATAGTATACATAGAGATATTATTACTAGAGGGGTCCCATTAGTTGAATTTTGAAACATCGAAAAAATAACCTGACTATCTTCGACTTTCAATAATAATCAAATAAACAGAACAAAATTACAGTAACGTATATTAAAGAACGTTTAAATACATATTAAAACACAGATAATGTTCGGGAAGCCAAAAACAATTGTTTTATTTTAACCTTAACTTACTCTAGAAGGAGGTTTCAATGAGGTTACACAGAGCCTCTGAGAGCCCGAAAAAGATGTTTCAGGCCTCTCAATGTATTAAGATACGACATGCCCCCTCTAGTATATATCTCTATGATAGTATAGCACACAATTAAAATAAGATGACAGGGCGGGAAAATGTGTTAATAAACCAATAAGGATGGCCTGATATAAAATTGTGGGTGTGTTTTAACATCCAGTACTGACCTCATTGGCTCCCTCACAAAATTTTCTCACAATGTCAACTGATTATAACTGTGAGTTAAAATATAACAATGTGTTGGCAACAGTTACTATGAACAACACACAGTGTATTTTAACAGGTGATCGTACTTCATACACATTTAATACGATATGGTTCTTGCACTGTATTTGTTTAGTTGATTGAGTGATATTTCGTAATAACTGATCCCACAAAAACATCGCGTCTTTTATGGTGAAGGTTCACTTTTGGTTATCAAGAAGTTTAAAACAAAAAATAGAATTATTTAAATCGTGATTTATTTGGATAATAATAAAGTTATTAAGAAAATAATACTTCAAAAGTTATTTGATGAAAAACAGTAATATTTAAGTGAAAGTAATAGTTTCGATGAGAAGGTTATCCGTTAAATAAGATCATCTCTGAATTTACATACAGGGGGATACATTTAGATTCAATCTCCTTATTCTAGTGTATCCGACTGGATTCCCTCCGCATTATTCATACAGCGTACGTTACCATATTTAGATATCGTACTAAATACGATCCGTGAATTTAGAAGTGTGTGAACGTACTAAATGTAACATCAAAGTAGCCTTATAGCAAACAATTTTTTCTCTAGACACTGGCCGACGTTTTGACGTCCCAACGGTAATCATCAGCCTCTCATGTCGTTACTACTATATGTACACTAAAGTCATAGAATTTTCCCCACTCCAAATGACTTCAAGATAAAATACAGCAGTCACTGGAAAAGTAGAGAAAAAGTTAAAAAACTTAAGTAAGTTAAAATCTTACCCCAAGTTATTATTAAAACAAATACCTAAATTACAACAAATAAAAATGATTAAATTACACATAAAACAATTATTAACACTTTAAATTTTTAATTTGCAACCCAAAGGGCCGGGAAATAATCTTTTTCTTTTTCTATTTTTCGAGGGCGAAAACGTACTTTTCTTGAATGCTCAAGTAAATTTATTCTAAAACAAACTTTCTCAACTTTCACCCTAAAATTTGAAAATTAGCTTTTTCCTTTCTTTTTTTTTAAATGTACTGAAGTAACTGAAGTGTAAAATTGATTGAATACAATACAAATTCAATTTTGTTAATATCATTAAAATTTGTTGAAAGGGTTCGAGAAAAAAACTTTTCTGTGGGGAGGGGATAGATTAAACAGCTGAAAGCCACACACAAGTTGTTGTTTGTTTTGAAAAAAATGTGCCAAATGATTTTGTGATCTTTTGTTCATTTCGTCCTTTATTTTGTTTCAATTTTGTTTTATTTTGTTTGGATTTAATGAATATTGTGTTTGGTTGGTTAGATTGATTTGTGAAAATGTCTTCGTCTTCCAAATCAAAGAAAAGGAACGGTGATATCAGGCATATGATGTCTCTGCCCCCAGAGGATACGTCCAACAAAATTTTAAATGATTTGCATAAAATATTTGGTCACTCTGGATTTAAATCAGAGCTACAGCAGAACGCCATTGAGGCCATATTACTTAGTAAGAATTTAAGCTTGATCGTATAGGATTCTTTCCTTATCAATTGATTCATCTCTAGATTTAATTTTTGTTGACCTTGATTTCTAACGTTAATTGAGATGTGATTTGTTTAATTTACAGTTTCTGTCTGTACAGCGACAATTAATGCTTTATAAATTAATACTTGCACATAGGGTATCTAACCCAAGTACACTAGTGTTACGGCGTACCCTATATCTATACAATAAGAGGCCTGAAACTAAAGTGATGTAGAAATTCATACAGTAGGAGCTGAGGACACAGTGTTTCAACCCTGGTTTGAGGTGGTCCTTTAACAGGGGTAAAGCAATATATAAACCAAGCAGGGAAACTCCTATACTGACACATGTAAAAAAAACAGACCTGCCTGATCAGCTGATAGCTGGCTCAAAAATAAAATAGCTGAAATTAGAATAACTGCGCTGCGCCTTTTCGATTTAGTTTTTTATTTATTTTATTGGCAACCTGATACATTAGGTGAGTTTTACATTTTATCGTGTTTCGTACTTTAATATGTACGTGATAATTAACGATATTGTATTAAATTCTGTTAAATAATTGTTATAATAATTTAGTTAAAGAAAAGAGAAAAACTATAGTAAAGGTAACCACATGTTTTTATTAAGATTTTGAAGAAAATGCAGATGACAGTGTATTGCTTTAAAATTACGATTGCTTTTATTACATTCAAAAAAATTAGGTTAAATTGTTAAATTACTAATTACAATTAATATTTAAAGGGAAAAACAAATATCATTTGCAAAAATGTACTAAGTAAGTTGTGCACACGAAAAAAAAGTTTAATTAGCCGCTCATTTTAAGTAATTTAAACAAACCTAGTATTTAAAGATTCGAACTTAAACCACTATTGGATTAAGTACTATTGGACAATTTGCATTTTTTCATTAAAATGACAAATAAAAAACATTAACACTCAAATTAAATTTAGATTTCTGCACATCATGGTTATCGTGATATCAGGTCTAGTTAAAAATAACACATACAGTCTATCAACTACTTTAAAAATCTTGACAGGTCAGTTTAGGTACCACATCTAAAGAAAAAAAATCCCTACAAGAAGAAGAGATGTAAACATAAGAACCACAAACATTGTGAACGATTGCTGAGATGGAGGTTATCTCCCTACAGTGGTCATAGGGGTAGGGATTTTTTTCTCTTTAGAGTGAGGGTTTGGCAGTGGCTTTTCTGATTGGCCAATTCCAAAATGCTTATGACCTTAGGGATTTTTTAACTAAACAATGGACTGTTGTTTTTATTTTTATTTCTTAAATTTTTAGATTAAAAAAAATTAAGAAGATTTTCAACTTTGTTAAAAATCCCTTTGAATAATTTTAATCTTGGGAATGAAGAAACAATTATTTTATTTATGCGGGACAGTGTGAACTGACCTGCCTCTAGTGGATAACAGCCCGTCTAAAACAGCTTATTCTGGGTGAGTTGGACCACTGTGTCCCTTGCTCCCACCCCTACTGTATGAATTTCTACACCATTTTACTCAAAACATCTTTTTGGAGTTCTGTGTAACCTTCTTTAAGATTGTATATGGCTATAACAAATCTATTGTTGTCGGCTTTCGCATAATATTTTTTGTGTTGTACTATAAAAATTTCATTAAGTTTCTGTTACTTTGTACTGTTTATTTGGATCCCTGTTTATCAATGTGGATCTCATTGATTTGTTATTGTAAAATCTTTTTTTACAGTAATTAAGGCTAAGTTGTTACAAGGCTTGCAATTTTATTAATTCTTGGATCAAATCTAAAATAATGGACAAGTAGATTTGTTTTCCTCACAGGGTTTTGCACCAAAATTAGCAATATCCTCTAATTTTGCTCTGTTAATGAATTTTCAAAGAAAATGTTGTTAACGAGGTCATCAGTATATTTTTATTGTTTATCTAATGTATTATTTCTAATACAACTCGCTTTGAAAATTATATTTTAAAAGATAGTTGATGGGAAAAAGACCCTGAGTATGATGCATTCAAGGTAGGGTAACATCCTGGGCCTTTTCTTAGTAAATCTCCTATCTATGCCCATATATTTACTACTCTTGTTTTTTTCATTCTCTCTCTTTTTTCTCATTTTAATTCCTTGTCTTTAGAATTTAAACATTATTAAAGAAATGATGCAGCATAATGGGAAATTTTTTTACACATATTTATTTCAACTGGAAAAATTGAAAAAGAATTGAAAACATACTAAACGAGATATGTGTCTTCTCAGTAAATAAATCACAGTCATAACCATTGTAAATAATAACTCACAATTACTATTACTTCTAATTCATTGATTGGCTTGTGTAGGGAAGAGAGATGTGTTTGTATCGATGCCTACTGGATCTGGCAAATCGCTCTGCTACCAACTCCCTGCTGTGCTGCAGAAAGATCAACTAGCCATCGTCTTCTCACCTCTACTTGCTCTTATTAAAGTAAATATGTCCTTAATATCTCTGGATTAGTAAGGAGCAGACAAACTGAGTTGCTTAAAGAAAGTACAAAAATATATTCCACATTTCATCAATTTTTTTAACGAATTTCTTTATATATATACTAATAATATATATCTTACCAAAAACCACTTACGTGGTAAAAAAACTCCCTGCTTAGTCTTTGGTCCAAAAAAGTAGAGAAATCAACTTATCTGTCCTGCCAAGTCATGTCTGTATTGGGTGGAAACGGTCATTGGGGTTTCTAAGTGAAGTTGCTAGGTTGGCAATACTAAAGGGCCTTATTCAAACTGTGAGGCAATCATCAGCTTCTTCTCCTTGGCGGCAAGCCAGCAGTGTAAACAAATTGTATAGCTTCTTTACTATATTTTGAGATACCAAACAATTCAGATGTTAGTGGAGATTAATCATAACAGATTTTAGCAGTTGTCATATTTGCAGCAGTTTTACTTACCAGCATAGATCCAGGAGTATACTAAAGAAATAAATGAAACAATAAAGGTACGATATAATCAGGCACTACACCCTATATACCCTTGCAAACACTACCTCTAAAGTTGATTCACTTTTCTGGCACGCCGCCAAGGAGAAGAAGCTGATGATTCCCTCACAGTTTAAATTAGGCCCTTTAGTGTTGCCAACCTAGCAACTTCACTTTGAAACGCCAATGACCGTTTCCACCCAGTATGGTAAAAGACATTGCAGGGAGTTTTTTTCCACATAAGTGGTTTTTTGTAAGATTTCATGACTTTTTGTACGGCTCCTGTTTTATGTAAAAACAGAAGTAAATAAGATATGTGTTGTAAATAAAGCTGATGTAAAGGGTGTCAAGGTATTCTATACACAACTCTTAAGCTCTGTTTTTTGTAGCAATTATGAATGTGAGATGTATTGATACAAGAATGTTAAAAGACATCAGACAAATCCAAAAGTCCTCAAACACCAAAATCCATTCATTAGTAAAAAGAGCAGGTGGGTTAATTTATATAATAGTATCATTCACTAGTCTAGCTTCTAGCTCCGTGTTTAGCATAGGAATGTCGAATTTGAGATTTTATCAAGTAGGACTACACACAGAAATAAGACAAATTCACAAAGGCCCCACATATCAAAATGTGTTCAGTAGTTTAGGCTGTAGGAGTGTAAACATATAACTGTCATTTGCTAGCTTAGTTTTTCGCTACACGTTTAGCGTAGGAATGTTGAATTTGATATTTTATTAAGTAGGAATGCACACGAGCATAAGGCAAATGTAAAAAGTCCTCACACATCAAAATTCGTTCAGTAGTTTAGGCTGTAGGTGCGTCAACGTATAAACCTTTCGTTCACTAGCTTAGTTATTCGCTCTGCGTTCAGCGTAGGAATGTCGAATTTGAGATTTTATTAGATAGAAATACGTCGAGCATAAGACGAATCATCAAATTTTTATTAGTCAAGCATTTAATAAGCAGGCAGAAATAATAAAAAACTATAGTGGTACAGTTGAAGGGATGTCTATAGCAATAGAAAATGCAGTCACTAACTTAGCACAAACTAAGAAGAGTATATCGAATATTATTGCAAGAATCACTGATTTGGAAACTAAAATGGATGAAATAGTCCAAGTTAAAAATGAAAATACCTTTCTTAAAACACAGATTCATGAGCTACAACAATATTCTCGCCGAGACAACCTAGTACTAACTGGAATTCCTGAAACTAAAGATGAATCAGTATATGAGATACTGGCTCAATTGTCTAACAAAATTGGCTTTCAAAATATAGAGCAAGACATCAGTGTTGCTCACAGAATTCAAACAAAAACTCGTAAAGGGCATAAACCTATAGTGGTCAAGTTTACAAGAAGAATTAAACGAGATCTTTGGATGAAAATGTTTAAACTAGAATCAATGAAACCTGCAACAGAAACTCTAGATGTAGGATCTGGTTCAAATGAGAGCTTAAATGGATCAGGAAAGGGGGTTGTGATAAAGAAAAATGGACTTATTTCCACTGTGTTGTTGCCAAATTATCCTGTTAGTTACATAAAAGTCAGTGAGCATCTTACTAAGTACTACAAAGACTTATTGGATAAGACTTGGATAGCTGCTAAGGAAAAGAAATACAAATATGTGTGGTACAAAGATGGAAAGATTTTGGTAAGAAAGGAGACTGGGTCTACTGCTGTTGTTATCACTAAATCTGAAGACATCAACCAACTTTAACTTTAAAAAAAAAAAAACACAATTAATATAAAAAATCTCCCCTTAACTTTCTTTATAACACTTTTTTCTTATATTTTTTTTAATTTTTCTTTAATTACAGTTTTTCTTTTATTTTTTTTTAACCTATGAATATTATTAATGAATTAGATGATATAAACAAGTTTGAAGAATGGATTACTGATGATTTAAATGATTTGAATAATAACCAATATTTAGAAGTATTTAGTTCTGGTGTAAGTTGTCTTTATCTAAATATTAGAAGTATTTCTAAAAATATTGATGAACTGCAGGTACTTATTTCTCAATTAAAATTTCAGTTTGACATTATTGTTTTGGGTGAGTGTTGGTTAGGTGGGAAAAGAGACCTGCCTATGACTTTATTTAACATTCCAGGTTACCAACTATTTTCAACAAAAAATAATTTTAATCAGAATAGTGGTATGGTGGTTTACATAAATAATAATCTCTCTGATAAAATTAGTATAGAGGAATGTATCCTCACTCATTGCAACTGTTTCTTCATCAAATTAAAATTTAATAACAAAAAAATTAACATAATAGCCTTATATAGGTCACCTTCTGGAGAGGCTCAAGTATTTATAAATGAAATCAGTCCATATCTAAAATCAGATACTATTCTTATTGGAGATATAAATATAGCTATTGATGATGTCAATAGGAGAAATGAGGGTGAGCTTTACTTAAATTTGATGTCAACAAAGGGTTTCATGAGTAGAATTAATTCAATAACTCATAAGAGTGCATTGCCTGTTGAGGCTCATTCGGGTCTGGTTAACCGGGGTTCTTGCATTGATCATATATTTAGTAGTTTAAGCAATCAATCATCTTTACAGTCTTGTTTTATAAAGGTAATATCACTTTTGCTGTATGCTTTACTTTGGTCAATGATGCATCGGGATCAGTTTCAACAGACAGAATGGAATATAAAAAGCTAAACTATGAAACCATTTTTGACTCAGTGTCCAAAATTAACTTTCAAGAAATCTACATGAGTGAAGATGTTAATCTATCCATGCAAATTTTTAACAAATCAATAGCTGAATGCATACAAGAAAATACTGAATTTATAACAAAAAAAATACCTACAAAATTACTTAATATAAAACCTTGGATGACCAAGGGCCTCATGTTATCTCTTAGAAAAAGAGATAAATTAGCTAAAAAATTATCTTCTCAGCCTTTTAATGTCAATCTCAAAACCTACTACACTAGGTACAAAATAAATTTAGAGAAATTATTCGTAAAACAAAAGATAATTATTATAGAGCTAAGATTGAACAATCAGGCAATGATTCAAAAAACATATGGAATACAATTGGTGAAGTCATAGGTAGCAAACAAAATAAATTTTTTATAAAATCTATAAAAATTAACAATGACCTAATTAAAGTTAAAGAGGAACCAATTAAATGTGCTGAAGCTTTTAATGAATACTTTGTCCATGTAGGGGAAACTATGGCAGCCACCATACCACACTCGTCAGCTACAACCAGTGTTGGTTCAGTTGTGGAGGGCGGTACAGAAACAGGTGTTTCATCTAGATTTATGTTCGCATCAGTTACTGAGGAGCAGGTCTCACAGGTTATAAGTACATTAAGAGGAGGATCAGGTCCAGGATGGGATGGCATAACGTAAAATTACTCAAACTAATCAAACCATTTATTCTAACCGTTGGCTTTTTATAATTAATCAAAGACATACTGGCTGTTTTCCGGATTCATTAAAACTGGCGTTAGTGACACCTATCTATAAAAGTAAAGAACATCATCTGCTCACCAATTACCGACCTATCTCTATGCTCTCTAATTTATCAAAATATTTGAAAAATTAGTAAAAATCCAATCCATTTCTCGAGAAAGAAAAATTAATAACTCCTAGACAGTTTGGATTTCGTCATGGAATAGGTACACAGGATGCAATTGATGCCGTAACCTCTGAGATCTGCTCCTCTCTTGATGAAAGACTGAAACCAATAGGTATATTTCTAGACCTTGCCAAAGCCTTTGATACAGTGTCTCATGCCTTGTTGTTAAGAAAACTTAAACATCTTGGAGTCACGGAAATACGTTATTATGGTTTAAAAATTATTTAAGTCTGAGACCTCAAAAAGTCAAATTAGGAGGTGTTTTGAGTTCACCTTAAACTCTACAGAGTTTGGGGTACCTCAGGGTACGGTCCTAGGGCCAATTCTTTTTCTAGTCCTAATTAACGACCTTGCTAATCTGGAAGATGACATTAAAGGTCATATTTACATGTTTTGTGATGACACAGTTTTACTGTTCACTCACACTCATGGAAACACTGCCACAGCTTAGCTTCCCGTGGACTCCAAATGGTTAAAAGTTGGCTGGAAATAACAAACTGTCACTGAATGTAGAGAAAACAAATTACGTAACCTTTTCGTTATATGATAATGGTCAACCAGAAAAAGATTTTAATATTATCCTTCATTCAGAGACATGCATTGATAAAAACAACTGTGCTTGCAAACACTTGACAAAAGTTAGACAGGTAAAATATCTTGGTATCATAATCGATCAAAATTATAATTGGAAACCACACATAACTAACCTTACTAAAAGACTCAGACAATTGACTTTCATATTTGGAAGACTTAGGACAGTTTTAGCTACTAAATTCTTAAAGACAGTATATTTTGCTCTTGCTCAATCAATTCTTTTATATGGGATCATAGCGTGGGGGAGCGCTTATGACAGTTCTCTTCAGGTAGCTCAAGTAGC
This sequence comes from Microvelia longipes, assembly GCA_018340805.1. NCBI lineage: Eukaryota > Metazoa > Arthropoda > Insecta > Hemiptera > Veliidae > Microvelia > Microvelia longipes. Next base: position 11,364,438 of record JACMZG010000008.1, on the reverse strand, counting down.
TCAGAATAATATTTTAAGTCATTCTAAAAAAGAAAAGAATTGATTCAGCAACAGACTTGTACACTGAACTTAACTTACTAAATATTAAAAACCTATTCAGACTGACAGTCATACAAAGAGTTAATAAAAAACTTAAACAATTTAAATTTGTCAAGCATGGACATGGGACCCGAGGTGAATCAGGTTCACGCCTTTTGGTACCTTACAGATTAACTACACAAGGCATGAGACATTGGCGTTGTGTCGGTGCTGCCCTCTATAACTCTATTCCAACTCACCTTAAGTCATCTGAAAAATTTTATAAAAAAATTAAGCAATTTTTCTATGAAAAGAAAAATTGTCTTGATTTTATTTTTTCATCTTAGTAAATTCTTTTTTATACAAGAACTAATGCCTTTTTTCTTTCAATTTAAAAAACAAATCACTTAAAACAATATTATTCTATATTTTTTATTTTATATATTTTTTTTTTTTCACTGCTGTCGTCCATTTTCAATATTTCAACATTGAGATTATTACTAAAAGGGCTGTATTGGTTGAATTTTACAACATGGAAACATAGCCTAAACACCTATTATATTCTAGAAAAACTATTGTAACTTACATAGTAGAACGTTTAGAATACAAAATATAAACTATCAGTTTCATCCCTCCAAATGATCCAAACTCATTCCCTATAAGATGTTTCAAGCCCCTCAATATGATGAGATGCCCTCTCTAGTGAAATATCTCTATGTATACAAATAATTAAAAACAATAACTTTTTCGTGATACTAGCTATGTATTGACTCCAACCCTACGCTCTGGATGCCCATTGTAGGGTTGTAATTTTTATGATTAAATATTTGTAATCATCTTGTATGTTCTTGATTAAAAATAAAGTATTTAAAAAAAAAAAAAAAATCCAAAAAGTCCTCATATGTCAAAATCATTCATTTTTTGTGCGTCAACAAAAAGTTCAGGAACAATAAATCTTGTAAATACTTCTTAATGGTAATATTTTTTAGTTCAGTACATGTTTGAAAGTCTTTTGAGAAGACCGTTAACAAAAATGAAAGTATTATCTCTAAAAATTAAGAGGTAAAGTTATCTCTGAACTGTTCCTCACAAGTTAGATTTACTGAACCCATAACTTCAGATTGGCTATGCTCATCTATATCCAAACAAATGAATTGATTCATTAAAAAGTTAGAACTACTGCGGATAATGGACTTCAAGTGGCATTTTTGTTACTCTGATATAGGGTAAATCTCCTGTATTCCATATTTATCCAATAATTTCTATATTAATTTTCAAAAAATGGTCTAGTTAAATTTCATATAAATATGCAATAGTATGCATATAATAAATATGCAGATTGTAAAATTAAAACAGGCTTTAAGGACACATACATACACAATATATATATATATATATATTATATATATATATATATATATATATATATATATATATATATATATATATATATATATATATATATATATGATGTGTGTGTGGTGCGGTGCGTATTTATTAACAATGTATGAAGAGCTAATGACACGAAACAATTTATTTCAACGACAGGAAATATGACATTTCGTTCCCTTCATCCTTTTCTTGACATCGGTGGATGTTTTGACAACCTGAAATACGGTAGTAATTCTGTTGGGCCAAACTCTAAAACTTAATAAAACCTAACAGTTTGTTAATATCTCTTCTGTAGGATGACCAAGGTTTGAAAGAACTAAAAGTGCTCTGGTGTTGCTTTTTAAAGTTGGTTTTTAATCAAATGCTAACTTGTTACTTCTGTGTACATAGAGGAAAAAATACCAAACTTTATGTATTTAATAATAATTTGCATGAATACAACATACCAGTTGTATGTTGTATATGAATGGCCTGTCCATCCTGAAGATTACTGAAACTGGACAAGTGTCAGAATTCCAAGATTAGTTTCAAAATACCTAGATCAGTTTCAGAATACTAGATCAGTTTCAGAATACTTAGATCAGTTTCAGAATACCTAGATCAGTTTCAAAATACTTAGATCATAGAGGAATATATAGTACTACTATATATATACTAGTATATACTATATAGTATATATACTATATACTATATAGTACTATATAGTATACTATATATATAATACTGTATAGTATACTATATGTATATACTATGTATAATATGTATAGTATACTATGTATATATATAGTATATATATGTAATAGTTATACTAGTATATATACTTAATCTCAGTACTAGATCAGTTTCAGAATACTAGATCAGTTTAGTACTAGATCAGTTTCATACCTAGATCAGTTTCAGAATTCCTACATCAGTTTCAGAATACCTAGATCAGTTTCAGAATACTTAGATCAGTTTCAGAATACTAGATCAGTTTCAGAATTCTACATCAGTTTCAGAATACCTAGATCAGTTTGAGATACAAAAATTGGAAAAGAGGAAGCATGTTTAAATAATAAGAGCACTTGAGTTTAACACAAAATTATATTATCTAACCTGCATTAAAAAGTGAACAGATTAACTTGTAAGGTACTGACCGGTATCGAATAAACTGTCATCTTCAGAGCTGTTTATACGAATTTTACTTAAAGCTGTGGTATAGTTTTTATGTAGGAGGAAGGGGTAGGTGTGGGTATGAGTTAAGGGTGTGTGGTGTTGGAGGCTTGGATTAGGTGTCAGGAGAAGAATTCGGAGTAAAAACTTTAAATTATCTAAAAACATTCATTAAAAAGAAGGGGAACTAAGGTCTCAGCAAAAAATTTATTGTAAAAAGTATCCATTAAATCTCTGTTTGTTGACCTTATAAGATGATACCGAGGCTGATAGGGGGAGAGGACCAGACGTAGTTGTAATTTAACTATTTGTTCTATAAAATATTATCATACATTTTTATTGTATTGTTTATATTTTTTTAAAATATCTAATTATTGGGTAAGGTCACCTTATTATTATTTTTTAGGTGGCAGAGCTATCTTTAAGTACCAGCTTATTTTGACTTCAAACTGTTTTGAACAAACATTTTAAGGGGCAGCGTTCTCAAAAAATAAAACTTTTTTAACCCAAAATGGATTTTGGTCCAGTATTTTTGGTCAGGGCCCTCATACATTTTGGGAATGGTGCCTTTCAAAAAATCAAAAATATTTTTGGTTTGACCCCATTATAAATTTTAATTTGAGCCCCAGCCCCCATAAGACTTGAGAGCTCTAACTCTAAAAGAATTACTTTTTAGACCACAGAAGTAAAAAGTAACTTTAACTTCCTTGGGATTCAAAAACGATTCTATACTCTATAAGAGCTAGTCAATAAACTTCACATTATGTACCATCTGGAGATGAAGTGTTTTAATTGTTTTAGAAATTAATCATTGACTCATTGTCCCTTGTCAATAAATATATGACACTATACTGCCTAGTTACATATTATAATACAAATACTTATGAAATAATTGGCTGCTTCATAGGATCAAGTAGATCAATTGAGAAAGCTCAAGGTAACTGTGGAGACGATCAATTCTAAGCTGTCGGCTGGTGAGAGACAGAGAGTTATCAGTGATCTGAGATCTGTTAAACCAGATACAAAGCTGTTGTATATCACTCCTGAACAAGCTGCTACTTCTACCTTTCAGGTATTTTTGGAAAAATATTTGCAATTACTATATTGTGAAGCATTGAAGTATTATTATATTGATTATAATAATTGATTATAATAATAATTAATTTCATTTTATTAGAAAAATAAGCTTTTGAGATTGGGGTCATGGAGGGGGGCATTGATCAAGAATATATAAATAATATATTTGTATATTTAAACACTATTTATTATAAATAAATATGTAATAAATATATAATTGTGTGTGTGTGTGTATGTACGAGACTTTGTTTCTAGATGACTTATGGGAGACTATAACTTCAAACGCTTTCTTGGATTGAAATAAAACTTGATACAAAAATCAACCTTGTTAATGTCCCAAACCCTATTATTATGAAATATGTGTGACTTAATGAACCTACAATACTGACTCAGTGAAAATTTCAAAAAATCATAAAACTTCAAAAATTTGTCTGAAAAATTGTCTGATCCTGCTGAAATTTTATACACATGTATTAATATGTATGGTTAACACTTGTATGAAGTTTACAATTTATGATCAGCATTAGTTCTGGTTTTATTAATTGACATTTATGACTGAATTGGTATCGTCTTTAATGTCAGATTGTAATCAAATGTAAGCCTGTCTAGTTTGTTTATTGTACAGGGTCTTCTCAAAGAGATGGTGAAATATGACAAAATATCTTACATAGTGGTAGACGAAGCTCACTGTGTGTCTCAGTGGGGACATGACTTCAGACCTGACTACCTGAAGCTAGGTGCCCTGAGGACTCGCTTTCCTCAGATACCTTGGATAGCTTTGACTGCTACTGCCTCTGCTAAGGTAACGAATAGTACAATTATAATCGTACAATGATTTAGAAATGCACTTAGTCAAGGAATACTTAACTCCTGTTATCAATAAATGTTTTTAAGTATTTTTACAGAAATATGAATTAGCAAATACAAAATACATTTTTTTTGTAAAAGGGTGGGGAAGAAGAACTGGTCGTTTACAATAATTATCCCGTTAATTCCTTATAGTATAATACTAAGTTTGGTTTTAAAAATTTATTTTTTTCAATAATTATCATAGATATAATCATCCTGCTTATATCTCATGTATGCCAAAGCTCTTTAAGTCTTTTCCTGCCAAAAGGTAATTTTTTAATTTATATCTATATTTTCTAATATTTTTAATCACCATATTTTACAATTACAAAACAGAGCATATTTTAGGATAAAGCAATAAGAAAAAAATAAGGAAATTGGTAAAGAACAATCCAATATGTTTGTATGATTTTTAATTGTTTTAATTTTCACTATAATGTGATGGTGAGAATTTTTGTATTTTGGTTTTTATTTATATTTATCTGTTTTTTGTCTGTATCAAAGGATGTATAGATGAAAAAAGATGGTCCTGGAATTTATTGTTTCGGATAAGTAATGGTTAAAGTAAGAATGTAAGTATGTAATTTGGTAGTTTCCCTATGCCAACTACAATCTGTTATATCTGTTATATTATTTAGTTAATTGCTCCTGGTAATTTACTAATTTATCCAAATATATTCGTTATATAATAATGATCAATTTTTAAGTAGGTACTCGTGCCGTTATAAGAGAACAGCACCTAATCCACCCCTACCTTCTATCTGACACTCTTGTATACCTTCGGATATTTTATATCTACCATATATTTTGGTCTGTATTTGTATCTGTTTTCAACAAACTAAATAAATACATTTCTGATCACCAGGTTGTGGATGACATCTTCCTTCAGTTAAAACTAAAAGAGCCTGTTTCAAAATTCAAGACGCCTTGCTTCAGAACAAATCTTTACTACGATGTGGTGTTTGAAGACTTACTAACAGATTCATACGGACATCTCTCTGATTTTATTACTGATATTCTTGATAATGATCCAGATAAGGACTCATCTAAACCTGTTAGTGTTTTCAAATCAATTTATTTTATTTATTTTTTTTTTCTTTTATATCAGGTATAATAAAATTCAATAAGTTCTTACCATTCAGAAAACCAAATTTGACCAAATTGTATGTACTTGCTATTATTGTTCTATTAGGTGTTTAAGCACTTAGTATTTAGATGTATTAGTATTAGCTGTACTCATCAGTGTTTTTTTTCTTGTAAACAATTAATGAGTTATATTTACCGCAAATTAAAGAAGCAATTGAAGAATTAGGTACCATCAATACTTGCTATTGGATATTTACATCCTTTGACTGGTTTCGGCTTAACCTCATCATCAACAGGCGAGGCAAGACTTAAATTTTCAGCAATTAAGTTATTTTCTGATATAACATAATTAGTTAAGAGTTCGAGTCATGGTCCTGTTAATTTTTTAGTGATTTAGTGATGATTTTTTAGCTCGGTTTTAATTTTTAATTATTTTAAGTTTGTTGTATTTTCTTGGCTTTTTATAGACTGATAATGGCCGGATACAGCAGAAAGTTAACTTTAGTAAATTTATTAACATACTTTTTAGTGGAGAGACTATTTATTTACCTATTCTTGGATTACTCCACAGAGCAGTTATTTATATTATGTAATGACTCTAGTTTTTCAATATGAACTGCATATATGTAAAACAAATTTCTAAAGAAAACAATGAAAATAACTCATTCACCGTTTACTGATAATTAAAAAATAAGATAATATGTTTGACCAGCTTGAACTGAATCCTGAAAATTTATTTTATACATCTGTTTTTCTACCTTGTATGTCTAAAGTTCTTGATTGCACTTATAAATTTTATTTACCTATCTCACTTTTATACTTTTTTCAAGTTTATCTTTGCCATTGTAAGAAAGTGTATTGATAAAGTTCTTAGATTATAAATCTGTACTGAGCTGTACACTGTTAAGATAAACACCTAGTTTTCATTTTTCATGCCTAGAATTCTCATTTATTGTTAATTCTGAATGTTGTTAATGTTTTAGAGCGAAAAAGGATGTGGTATTATATACTGTAGAACTAGAGAACTGGTGGAAGAAGTAGCCACAGTACTTTCTAGGAAGGGAGTACCGACTCTTCCATACCATGCAGGTAGGATTGTAGTCTCTTTTTTACTTTTCCTCGCCTAATACCTGTTGAAAGTAAATATTATAGTTTAATTTTAGGTGCCCCCCCCCCTCTTTCTCTTTGATCTATGTTTAAAATTTATTTTATCTATATTTTTTGTGGTATTTGTCAACCTGCTTAAAATCCTTGTTCTTAAAATAAAATGGTTTCCTCCATATGGTGTGCATTTTATATTTTTTTAAACTACGTATTCTCAACAATACCATGGTATATAGCAGGCCTGGGCAAACTTTTCTAGCAAAGGGCCACTAAGTCTATTTACAGCCAGCCGCGGGCCGCATTCCTTAAACTTTAAAGTATGCTAAACCCACAACAAATTGCAGTTACGCTTGTGTTTTACTAAAGTCAAATTTATTCTCAAATAATAGGAATTGGGGAACTTTAGCACTAAACGGAAAAAACAAACAAAACGGAGTATCTTTATTAGATATTGAAATATAACTGAAGACAAATTTTGCTAGAATACTAGGTGTAAAAATAATTTTAAAAAGTATTCCTATGAAATAAAAGATCAAAGGGATTGTATTTTATCAACTCCTTTTCGACAATTCACAGAAGGCAAAATAGCTTTTTTTTATCTTATTATTGTGAAATAAAAATTCGCTAAAATAATTAGAATTCGCCAAATCCGACAATGAGAATTGATATGAAAGGCGGCCGCTCTTTATGTAATTGTTTCTTATCTTACTAGTTTTTGTATCTCCAAACTTTAAAGTTAATGTAACAATCCATTATTTCCATATCTTTATATATAACTTTTCATAATAATTTTGAATTAAATCATTATTTGCTTATATACTTAATATTTTTTTATTTTTAATTTATTTTATATTTTTTCAAAACAATTTAATTTTGCCCGCGGGCCACATAAAAATGCTCCATGGGCCGCATGTGGCCCGCGGGCCGTAGTTTGCCCAGGCCTGGTATATAGGAAAAGTATTGTGTTCATCTTAAAATTTTGGGATGAATATGATGTAACCAAGATTACATCATAATCATCCATTTCTTTTATGGCGTATGTGTGGTTTTCATATTGAAGTCTGACTGCGAGTGTATCTGTACCGCACATAACCCCATGTGTGTTGTTTGCCATTTTGCAAACTGAAGGTTGCTTTAAATTTAAATTTGTTAACTTTTAAATAAATTTTGTTAAATAATTAAATTAAAATTATTTTAAAATAATATAATTTAAATACTTTAAAATAATTTTATCAATTTAATTAAATTAATTTTTTAAAAAATTAAATAACTTTTAAATAAACTGTTAAATTTAAACTTTTAAATTTCAAATTTATAACTATTCTTTGATTTATAATGCATAGATACATGGAAAAATAAAAAATAAATGCTACACAAGTTGATGGCTATTAAATTTTTGGTTTGAAAGTTGTTGGAGAAGAAGTATAAGTATTATTGTATTACTTCAATTTATATACAAAAGTTTGTTTACGTTTGTCAAAATTATACGAGTATAAATAGGTACACATATTATTAGAAAATATAATTTACTAATATAATATATTGCTAATATTCTTATAATAATAAACTGCGTAGGCTTCCGCGGTTTATTGTCATGAAGATTTAGGTTTTCCGGTGGTGACCGCGTCAATGTAGATGAAGAATCCGACGTTTCGCTTCCACTGTGGGGGCATCTTCAGGGATGTAGGACATCATGGATAGAAACACAATGCTCTACAAAACTGAACTGAGCTCTACAAAACAGTTCAGTTTTGTAGAGCATTGTGTTTCTATCCATGATGTCCTACATCCCTGAAGATGCCTCCCATAGTGGAAGCGAAACGTCGGATTATTCATCTACATTGACGCGGTCACCACCGCAAGACCTAAATCTTCTTATAATGAATTAAAAAGTAGGCTGCCAAGTATGATCACAGGTCATGCAAGTCCTGGTTAATGCCCTTGTAAACATATTACAATTGTTTTTTTAAATTTGTGTTTGCTAATAATTTATTAAGCTTTGACTGTGATATCATGAGTGATTCTAGTATGTTTTAAACTATTCCTAATTGTTTGTTATGTTCCTGTATTGTTCTGTTTGTAATTTTTATTTATTTTTAAAACTTAATTATTTAGTATTAGGGTTGTCTGTGATAAGTAGATTTAATGGTTTAGGGATATTTGATTGATATCTATCGTTAATTTTAGTCATAACTTTTTAGAATGAAGTAAATGTATTTGTTTTAAAATACAATGATTTGTAAAATGTTGACGACTGTATACTTTTAAGTCTCTACAATAAAGATTTTATTTATTATTTATTTACTTATTTATTATCAAGTATTTCCCCCATTACTTGTTGAATAACTATCTACAATAGTGTGGCTGGAAGTGTCCTCCGTACTGATGCTGAGCTATGGAAGAAGCTAAAAGCTTCTTGTTTGGCCTTCTTAACTTAAATTATTTTTCTGATAGGTTTGAAAGACAAAGAAAGGATAAAAGTTCAAGAAGAATGGATGAGCGGAGCTTACCCTGTTATATCTGCCACTGTTAGCTTTGGTATGGGAGTAGATAAACCCTCTGTAAGGTCTGTATTTCTTATCTAATTATTATAAGATAAGTTAATTAATATAACTCCAGTTGAGCTGAAATATGGCACAAGTGTTTACCTTTACGTAATAAGTAAGTACACTTAGTCTTGTTTCAGTACGACAAGTATATCTATGGTTTTTGTTGGATCATAATAGTTAAGCGGCATTGAGCGTGATCTGTGCTGGGTGGGTGCAAAGCAAGAAGCAATGAATGTTCGAAGATGTCTTGCAGTATAAATTTGGTGATTTTATACTACCGAGGTCGAGCAAAACGAGTCTGAAGTAGGGAAGATAATCATAGCAAATCCGATATAATAAGGAAAAGTTTTGGAAACCCTGTACCTGATTTTTTATAATCAAATTAAATCAATACTGTGTTTTCTTGGTCTTTTACAATTTTCTGAAAACTTGTGAAATTTTATCCCTTAGTTTTTCTACTGTAATTTTTATGATACCTCCATACAATTTTGGGTTTATCCAGGTGATACATTGGAATTTTAAGATCCTGAATTTATTCTGAAAGCTTTCTTAAAATATCTGGCAATTGGTGTTTGTTTTAGGTTTGTTATACACTGGGGGACACCAAGCAGTGTTGCTGCGTATTATCAAGAGAGTGGTAGGGCTGGTCGTGATGGTAAACCTGCTCACTGTAGAATATATCACTCTCGTAGTTCTCGGAATGCCCTGGAGTTCATTCTGAGGAGTGAAGTGGGGCGAGCTCCTGAGCATAAGAGGGAGCAGGCGTTGGCTTCCTGCAAGGCTTACACTAAGATGGTCGAGTTTATCGAATCTGTAAAGTAAGTCTGATCCCTCATAATTGTTTAAGTTTTTTTTTTTTTATTATAATACCTTTATTTTGAAAATGACAAAATATTACACTACAACAAAAATCATACATGGCTACCTCTCTGCTTTAAAGCTGCGCTTTTAGCTGCAGAGAGGGAGTTCCTTTTACACCTTACATCTATATATCTTTGTATTGATAATTATATTTATTTATTATTATCCTTATGATAACGCGAGGCAGAAGAAAAGTAAACATTATCATCTACAGCACACGTACGTGTATTTAGCTTATTCCTTATTTAGCTTATTTTAGTGAATTTTCATTAGGAAGTTATGTTTTTAAGGTTGTTCAAATGATGATAGTGAAAGAGGAAATAGGAGACTCATTACATGGCATTTTGCCTTGTATTTAGTAAATCTTTATTGAGTAAGCAGCTTCCGTGGACCTTTCTTTCTCATTTTTGCCTAATGGTTAAATGTGTTACTAGGTGCAGGCACTGGTCATTTGCTCAATATTTTGGTGATGAGAAGCCCTCATGTGATGAGTTATGTGATGTTTGTAAATCGTCCAAACACGTTGAAGACTCTTTGAATCAATTTCACAGTAGTTCAGTGCCTGGTATTGCTCCTGTTGTCAGTATGGATTCTATGGCTGAGATGTATGGGGGCGGCAGATTAGGATCCCGCAGGTTAGTATCATTTTCAACCAAATATTGTTATAATGAAGACTTCATTCCTTTTTTTAAAAAAAAAATATTGAAAATAAATTGATGAAGAGCTTTCGTCTAGGGATCCTGAGCTTCTTCTGTTCTTTAAATTGACAAAAATTAAAAACAAAAAATAAAAAAGGACTGAAGTCTTCATCAATTTAATTGTTATTAAAATAACAGCATGATAAAGTTTTTGATTATGCACTAAATTAATATAAATATTTTTGTATAAAGTCATGTTTTCTAATTAGATTAGTTTGAACAGGAATAGTTAAGTGATTTTTCTTTTGTGGCACTATTTATTTTATAGAACTCCCACATCTTGATAGCAAATTTAATCACAACAGCTTAAATTTCTATAATAACAAAATTGTTGTTATAGAACTTTAAGCTGTTGTGTTTAAATGTCTTATCAAGAAATATTTAACCCAAAAGTTATTGTAGCAATGTTTTGGCCAAGCTGGCCATAAAATCTTATTTATTGTTCTTATAAGGTTATCCTCAATATGATCACAAGGTCCATCAAGATTGTCACATGAATTTAGTTAGAATCTAGGGGTGTTTTTCTACCTCATAAGCGGCTGGCACCATTCATTATAAGATTTACAAGACCATAGAGTAGGGTATGAAGACCACACTGGTCCGCCGTTTTATTGGGGTCTGGGCAACATGCTGACTGGTTACCCATCAAAATTTTTTTACTACGTCAGGACTTAATTTTTTAAAAATCATAAAAAAAGTTTCAAATCAAAGTTGTAGTTTTGAAGAAAATAAAATGTTTTCACCTGCATTTTTCACTTTTGCGATAAAAGATGTTCAAATATCATCTTCCCTATCACTCACTAACTAACTATCTCACTATCTAACTATCACTTATAACTATCTCTCACTTACTCGCACTCGTTACATTTTTTCAACCCTTTATATCTTTAGTATAAAGTGATGTTGATAAAAAATTGTTAGGACTATAAATGTTTCTTTCCTTGAGTATTACAATTATTATTTTGAACTTTTTTCATACTTTTTAAAAATATTTTAATTTCAAAACAATATTTTATTACAAAAAAAACAATAAAAGAATACAATCCTTATCCTCATTATTCTTATCATGAAAATAATGTCATCCCTTAGGCCCGTATTCAAAGACGTTTCCTAACATTTTCCTAACATTCTCCTAACTTTTTCCTAACATTTTCCTAACTCCTAACATTCTCCTAACATTTTCCTAACGTTCTCCTATAGTGTTTTAAAAGTCTTTTAAAGGCTTCGCATGATTTTATTTAGTAAGAACCTAAGGTAGTTATGTCAAAAAGTGATACCATTGTAAGTAACGTAATATATCGCAAAATATCAATGTTATTAACTTATTACCTGGATTTACGACACACTTTGTCATAAACAACAATGCGGCCTTCCTTTGGCGAATGTTAAATATATTAGAAACGTTATTTACTTATGTTTTCAGTAAACAGTAGAGTTAATACAAATACAATGTTCAATTATTGTAACAGCTTTCATAAATAAAGCAGTTTCAAGTTTGAACGTGGACCAGGTTGTACGAATCCAAAGGTGTCTAAATGAAGACCTGTTAATCAGTGCAACACTGTTTTCATTTTGCTAAATCATTTACACATTTTTGTTTTTCGTATTTTGTCATCAAATTCATTTTTGTTTGTGTAAAATTTTTTTTGTATAATAATGGCTGAATTATTCACACCGGACCAACTGAATTTCCTCTTTGAATCGATAGCCCGCCACAAACAGACCATAGAAAATAAAAAATCTGATTGTGTTAAAAGAATTTCAGGGTAAACTCCCTAATAGTAAGGTAAGTGGATTAACAGTATTATGTAAATTTATGTAGATAGTTATTAATACGACAAAGTGTGTCGTAAATCCAGGTAATAAGTTAATAACATTGATATTTAGCGATATATTATGTTATTTACAATGGTATTACTTTCTGACTTAACTACCTTAGGTTCTTACTAAAAAAAAAATCATGCAAAGCCTCTGAATGACTTTTAAAACACGGGAACGATCATTTAAATTTCGTGGCTTAAAAACATTTCCCTTACCTAAACCTAAGGTAAGTGTTAGGAGAATGTTAGGAATATGTTAGGAAAATGTTAGGAAAAAGTTAGGAGAATGTTAGGAAAATGTTAGGAAAACGTCTTTGAATACGGGCCTTAACCTCACTTAACTAGAGTTCCTAGAGATTGTACCAGAAATAAGGCAAGAGAAGCAAGCCCTAAAACTATCATTGTAACTATAAATATACTTACTTACAATTTAATAAATAATATATATATATATATATATATATATATATATATATATATATATATATATTATATATATTATATAAATATATATATATATATATATTATATATATATATATTATATATATATATATATATATATATACAGGGTGGTCCAGCTAAGAAGGACAAGACCTTTTTCTCGGAAAACTATAACAGCTAGAAGGATGCGGTTTTCGGCGTTGGATTCAATTAATAGTGAGCAGACGAGAAAAATCCGTTTCGGGCGCGCTTCGCGCCTGTCATAGAGATGTTAATGCTAACTTTTTTAATTTTATAGTTAGGTATAGGGAAGTTTTTTTTGTTCTTTAAAGAATGAAAAATAAGGAAGATTAGTGGAGATTGCATCAAAATCGGACAATTTTTCACCGAGCTATGATGAAAAAACTTTTTTTTTAAATTTAGTTCACTTCGGCGCCATTTTGGATGATGTTGCATTTAAATAAAATTTATTATATGGACATATTTTTAAACTAGAAACATTGCTTTAATAAAAGAATGTCAAAAGTTTTAATTCTAACCTTAGTTTTAGGTGTAAAATAGTCGTTAAACATAACAAAAACAAAAAAAAAATATGGTTTTTCTAAGATACCATGAAAAGTAAGATAGGGAGCTATAGTTTTTATGGTTTGTACAGTTAGCCAACATAAAAAGCAACAAAAATGAGTCCAAATTTTAACAAATTCGCTTCACAATTTCAAAAAGTTATTACTAATAAATCTCTTAAAATTGCCAAAAATGAAATATTTTTTATAGTTTACCACCCTATTGTTGATATTTAATGGAACTGCAACGTCATCATACCTTGTGATCTTTATTGCAGCTTGTATAAGGATTCCAGAACGCCCAAAAACTCTTATTTTTGGTCATTGGTTGTGGAGAAATTACGATTACGGTAATTTTCGTCAATCGTAGAATGCAGATTAGAGGTACCTTGCAAAAACCAAGTAAAATCCTTCATAACGTTAATAAAAAATTGATTTTGATGATAACTACTTTTCGTTCTAGGGGTGAAGGACCAATAAATAGCAAATCACACAACCTGACTGTAAAGTGATATTTTACTGCTGCGGAAATTTGTTTATTAACGACAATAAAACCAGCCAATTTTATTTCCGGAGCTATAAATTGTCATTATTTATGCTATTTACGTTTAGTTGCACATTTTATTAAAAAGAGTCGATTTTTTGTATGAATAATTTAATTTAACTTAGTTAAAAGAAATTAAAACACAAGATTTTAATTAGCATATCACACGGCTCAATTAGGTGGCCATCAGGGTCACCAGACTTGACCCCACGCGATTTTAAATAGCATATCACACAACTGGACTGTAAAGTGATATTTCATTGCTGCGGAAATGAAAAATTGTCGTTTAATAAACAAATTTCCGCAGCAGTAAAATATCACTTTACAGTCTAGTTGTGTGATTTGCTATTTATTGGTCCTTCACCCTAGAAACGAAGTAGTTATCGTCAAAATCAATTTTTTATTAACGTTTATGAAGGATTTTACTTGGTTTTTGCAAGGTACCTCTAATCTGCATTCTACGATTGACGAAAATTACCGTAATCGTAATTTCTCCACAACCAATGACCAAAAATAAGAGTTTTTGGGCGTTCTGGAATCCTTATACAAGCTGCAATAAAGATCACAAGGTATGATGACGTTGCAGTTCCATTAAATATCAACAATAAGGTGGTAAACTATAAAAAATATTTCATTTTTGGCAATTTTAAGAGATTTATTAGTAATAACTTTTGAAATTGTGAAGCGAATTTGTTAAAATTGTACTCATTTTGTTGCTTTTTATGTTGGCTAACTGTACAAACCATAAAAACTATAGCTCCCTATCTTACTTTTCATGGTATCTTAGAAAAACCATATTTTTTTTTTTTTTGTTATGTTTAAACGACTATTTTACACCTAAAACTAAGGTTAGAATTAAAACTTTTTGACATTCTTTTATTTAAAGCAATGTTTCTAGTTTAAAAATATGTCCATATAATAAATTTTATTTAAATGCAACATCATCCAAAATGGCGCCAAAGTGAACTAAATTTAAAAAAAAAGTTTTTTCATCATAGCTCGGTGAAAAATTGTCCGATTTTGATGCAATCTCCACTAATCTTCCTTATTTTTCATTCTTTAAAAAACAAAAAAAACTTCCCTATACCTAACTATAAAATTAAAAAAGTTAGCATTAACATCTCTATGACAGGCGCGAAGCGCGCCCGAAAACGGATTTTTCTCGTCTGCTCACTATTACATTGAATCCAACGCCGAAAACCGCATCCTTCTAGCTGTTATAGTTTCCGAGAAAAAGGTCTTGTCCTTCTTAGCTGGACCACCCTGTATATATATTACTAAAATAAATAAAAAAGTAAAATATACTTATTACTTGATTAAAAATCCTTTGAACTTAATTGGCTCTCTTATCAATTAAAGAGTTGGCTAAGGATTTTGCTTATATAATAATAATAATAAAATATTAATATAATATAATATTTATATAATGGAAAAAAACATGCAAATTATATAAATTAGTATTATAGTTATTTAATAACTTTAGAGCTTTTTGGCTATTACAAATTTAATATCAATTAAATTAATGAAGACTTTAGTCCTTATAAAAATTTATTGAAATAAATTGTTGAAAGCTTTCGCCAGGGATCCTGAGCTTCATCAGTTCTTAAAAAATGACAAAAATGAAAAAATTTTGCTTATATAATAATAATAATAAATACATTTATTTATATAATGCAAAAAACATGCAAATTTTTTGTCATTTTTTAAGAACTGAAGAAGCTCAGGATCCCTGGGCGAAAGCTCTTCAACAATTTATTTTCAATAAATTTTTATAAGGACTAAAGTCTTCATTAATTTAATTAATATAGTTATTTACAATAATTTTACTATTAGAGCAACTATCTAACTTTTTATTGGAGAAAAAATAACCTTTTTTCAAGTCGCAAAAGCTTGAGCTTGTGCTCGGCTTAAGTCTTCTTTTTTTATGTTACTATTTTATTTAAATGATTTTTTTTATTTTATAGTTTATTATAATTACTTTATTATTGTTTTTTTAATTTCTTTATTTTATTATGGTTTATTAAATTAATTGATAAAGTAATATATAATTATTAGAATATTATTTAGAAAATAAAAATAATGTATATTTAAACTACAGGTGAGTTATACTCCCCTAATAAAAGGAAATACAATAAATAAGAATAAAGAAATAGAATAACAAATAAATAAATAAAAATAAGAAAACATAACTAAATAAAAATTATTTTAATAAACAAGTGAGGTTAAACCCGTTATTCCTTTTTTAAAATTGTTAAAATGAAGGTTAGTTTTGATCTCATCTGGCAGCATATCTGATTTCATCGCATATGCTTTATAAATTGTAAATATATAAGCTAGAAACTCACTTTGTGTCCTCCGCTAAACCCGATGCCTGTTCTGGCAGAAGATCAAATCCTAGTCACTTGGTTTACTTAGATCAAGTTTCTGTGTCACTTGGTTTGGCAGCACATGGTTCAACTTGTTGTTCCCTTCGGAATCGATCCCTGGGAATCTGGATCCTTTGCAATCTACTTTATATTCATTTGAATCCTTTCATGTTTTATTTATAACACAACCCAAGTTTTTGGAGTTGCAATGAAATGTAAATCAGTTTAAGATAAAATATAGAAGACTTATATATTTATTAATTTTTATGCCTACTTAAACTAAACACTTAGCTGAATCCTTTTATTATGGTTAGTAGAGGCTGTTCCCCTCGTTCATATTACTTTTACCATGGTTAGTAGAGGCTGTTCCCCTCGTTCATATTACTTTTACCATGGTTAGTAGAGACTGTTCCCTCGTTCATATTACTTTATGGTTAGTAGAGGCTGTTCCCTCGTTCATATTACTTTTACCATGGTTAGTAGAGACTGTTCCCCTCGTTCATATTACTTTTACCATGGTTAGTAGAGGCTGTTCCCCTCGTTCATATTACTTTACCATGGTTAGTAGAGACTGTTCCCTCGTTCATATTACTTTTACCATGGTTAGTAGAGCTGTTCCCTCGTTCATATTACTTTACCATGGTTAGTAGAGGCTGTTCCCCTCGTTCATATTACTTTTACCATGGTTAGAGAGACTGTTCCCTCGTTCACTTTTACCATGGTTTAGACGTTACCATGGTTAGTAGAGGCTGTTCCCCCGTTTCATATTACTTTTTACCATGGTTAGTAGAGACTGTTCCTCGTTCATATTACTTTTACCATGGTTAGTAGAGGCTGTTCCCTCGTTCATAGATGTTAGTAGAGGCTGTTCCCCTCGTTCATATTACTTTTACCATGGTTAGTAGAGACTGTTCCCTCGTTCATATTACTTTTACCATGGTTAGTAGAGACTGTTCCCCTCGTTCATATTACTTTTACCATGGTTAGTAGAGACTGTTCCCCTCGTTCATATTACTTTTACCATGGTTAGTAGAGACTGTTCCCCTCGTTCATATTACTTTTACCATGGTAGTAGACTGTTCCCTCGTTCATATTATTTTACCTGGTTAGTAGAGTCTCTTCCCCTCGTTCATATTACTTTTACCATGGTTAGTAGAGGACTGTTCCCCTCGTTCATATTACTTTTACCATGGTTAGTAGAGGCTGTTCCCCTCGTTCATATTACTTTTACCATGGTTAGTAGAGGTTCATATTACTTTTACCCTGTTCCCCTCGTTCATATTACTTTTACCATGTTAGTAGAGGTGTTCCCCTCGTTCATATTACTTTTACCATGGTTAGTAGAGGCTGTTCCCTCGTTCATTTTACCTTTTACCATGGTTAGTAGAGACTGTTCCCCTCGTTCATATTACTTTTACCATGGTTAGTAGAGGCTGTTCCCCTCGTTCATATTACTTTTACCATGGTTAGTAGAGACTGTTCCCCTCGTTCATATTACTTTTACCATGGTTAGTAGAGAGCGCCATGGTTTAGTAGAGACTGTTCCTCGTTCATATTACTTTTACCATGGTTAGTCTGTTCCCTCGTTCATATTTACCACTGTTTCCCTCGTTCATATTACTTTACCTGGTTAGTAGAGACTGTTCCCCTCGTTCATATTACTTTTACCATGGTTAGTAGAGGCTGTTCCCCTCGTTTTTATTACTTTTACCATGGTTAGTAGATACTGTTCCTCTCATTCATATTACTTTTGCCATGGTTAGTAGAGACTGTTACCATGGTTAGTAGAGACTGTTCCCCTCGTTCATATTACTTTTACCATGGTTAGTAGAGGCTGTTCCCCCCGTTCTTATTACTTTACTATTGAGTAATTCTAGCAGTAACTTTCCCTTAAACTCTTGTTAGTTCCTTGAAAACTTTTAACTTTAGTTTCATTTGTGTTATTGAGGATAAGCTGTTATTGTTAGTATGTGTTGTGTTTCAATGCAGGGAGTATGAAGATTACCAGGGCGAAGGAGAGGTGGGAGATACAGGCTACGATGAAGGACCCCCTGAACACAAGAAAGACAAAGAATTAGAGGACACTATAAAGAAACAGTTTGCTTTGAGGAAGTCATCTCAGTCTGATGATAAAGATGACTTTGAGATACAGGCTAAGTATTCTAGTCTTAGGGCTGCTGCTTCTACTCAGCTAAAAGTCAATGGTCTCACCATACCTGTGAGTTAAACCCTATTTGACTTTCATTTTAGACTTACATATTATGGCATTTACTAAATTTACATGGCTATTTATATATACTTGAAGTTAAGTCCATCTCAAGGTAAATCTATCTGAATGCCTCTTTATATGCTCAAACGTTTAACTTAAAAAACTTTACTTAAATTGTTTAAGTTAAATCACTTAAGGTAAAAATTGAATTGTTGTTGATCAAATCTGTCTCTAGTCAAACCTTTGTATTTTGCTTAACTTTTTGGGAGATTAAAATTAACATATATATGTCTCTACCACTGTATCTGTCCTATAGAGTATACTTATTCTCAAAATTACAGTTAAATTTAAGCTATACTATGACCAATATATTCCTAGTTACATCAAATTCTGTTGAGCAGTCTTAGGCCCGTATTCAAAGACGCTCCTAACATTCTTTCCTAAAACATTCTCCTAACATTTTCCTAACATTCTCCTAACGTCCTAACATTTTCCTAACTCTCCTAACATTCTCCTAACATTTTCCTAACTCCTAACATTCTCCTAACATTTCCCTAACATTCTCCTAACATTTTCCTAACATTCTCCTAACATTTTCCTAACTCCTAACATTCTCCTAACATTTCCTAACATTCTCCTAACATTTTCCTAACTCCTAACATTCTCCTAACATTTTCCTAACATTCTCCTTAAGGAAAATATTAGGTTTAGGTAAGGGAAATTTTTTTAAGCCACGAAATTTAAATGATCGTTCCCGTGTTTTAAAAGTCTTTTAGAGGCTTCGCATGATTTTATTTAGTAAGAACCTAAGGTAGTTAAGTCAAAAAGTGATACCATTATAAGTAACGTAATATATCGCAAAATATCAATGTTATTAATTTATTACCTGGATTTACGACACACTTTGTCGTATTAATAACTATCTACATAAATTTACATAATATAAGTTACTATTAATCCACTTACCTTACTATTAGGGAATT
>JACMZG010000008.1:11307224-11339724 GCA_018340805.1 Microvelia longipes | reverse complement strand
TTCGTTAAAATCTGATTAATACAACTAAAGTTGTGACATTTGTTAAATAGCCAAAAACAAATGCACAAAAAGCCAATATTTCTCCTCAGAAATTCGCTGACTTTGCATAAATTAAACATTTTTTTAGTTTTTTTGAAAGAGCCATAACTTTGGTTGCAGTTATCCGATTTTGGTTATTAAAAACTCGTTTTATAGAAAATTTAATCAATGTTATAAACTTAATTAAATTAAAGGCAAACACAACATATTTAAACAAACTTTAAAGATTTATTTCTTCCTTAAACTATTATTACCACATTAATCAGAAAACTCAAAATATTTTAATATTGACAGTTGTGTTGCTAGGCTACCAATATTATTGTTTACAGCTGTATTTTTAACATCCTCCCCGCACAAAATTTTTAAATGGAAAGTATGCTGCATGGGTTCTTTTAAATTAACTCTGTTCCATGCTCTAATGCGACCGTCTCGTTCTAGAAAAGCATTGTTACTCCAACAATTTTCCTAAGTGGCTTTGGAAGATTCTGTTCATGCAGTATTACAACATCAACTATTAAATTAGATGAATTGCAACGGTTAATATTATGGACAGACTTCAGCTGTTGTAAATGGTCAGACATCCATATTTTCATAAACTTATTTGTCAGCTTTTTACGGATTTTCCACAAATTCACTAAAGTTCCCTTAGAAATGCTTCGAAAATTTGACGATAGGGTGTTACCTAAAGGCCCTAATAAGACATTAGAGAGAGTTAAAATTTAAAAATTGTTAAGAGCATCTTCAAGGTATGTGAGAGGCCTCGAATCGATAGTATTTTCCTCTTCAGTCAGTATAGCACTTATAAAATTTGAATATAATTCATTTTTTGCATCAGGTTTCCATGGCAATGAAATTTCATTCCTCGCATCTTTAATAAATTTATCAGTTAAAGAACATACAAGACAATTTTCGGGTCCATTAATTCAAATTGTTTCTTGGTCCCAATTTTTTTTTATATCGCAGATATCATCATCAACAACAACCTGACACATATTAACACCAAACTTAATTAAATTAAAGTCAAACACAACATATTTAAACAAACTTTAAAGATTTATTTCTTCCTTAAACTATTATTCATTAAACAGAAAACTCAAAATATTTTAATATTGACAGTTGTGTTGCTAGGCAACCAATATTATTGTTTACAGCTATATTTTTAACAACCAACTTTAAAAAATATTCTCTTCATGTTTCGCACACGACCCACAGGGAACCACTTATTTCAAGAAAACTAAAATTCGTGCGATTTTATAAAATTTTGAGCATGTGAAATCATATGAAGGGCTCTACTCTGGATAGGCAGACTATGTTTTTTCATCATAACTAAAGGTATATTTCCAGAAAAATTTGCAAAAAGTAGTGCAAAATGAGTCACATTTTTTCAGGTCCTGCACTTGGACTATGTAGTTTGAGGATGAAAATAGGATTTTTGTGTGATAGGGTCTCTTTGTCAATAAGTAAACATAAAATTAAAACAAGAAAAGATAACGACTAAAAAAAAGTTGCAATATGTGTTTGTGTTCTTTCCTTTTAGTAGTAGTACACCTTGAAGCCGTCACTTGAAATATTTTGTACATTATTTGTTCTATTAGTACTTTATCTGGTGGAATATTAATATAATTTTATTACTTAAACTGATTTTAAATTAATAACTTGAGAATAAAAGTTTTTGTGTAAAAACTTTTTGCATATTAAACTATAGCATTGTTTATGTTTGTTTTAGTTTGCTGATATAAGAAAAAGTACCGAAAGATTAAATCTAGTCGATGAAATTAGAAATCATAATACAAACCATGACAAGCACAAATCTCTTAGTTCTTTAGTGAAAGATATTGAAGAAAAGTTGAAAAAAGAGTCTAAAGAACTTGAAAAAGGAACTGCATCCAAAAGTACTTCTAGTTTGCATCAAAAGAATCCCTCAGATCGAAATGCTTCCATTTTAGCTTTGTCTTCCAATAAACCAATGACGCCTTTTCAAACTGTCAGTCAAATGCTGCAGAATCAAACTGAATCTAAAAAGGCTAAAATTGATCCCAATCAAAAACTATTGAGTAGTTTTATTAAATGCGGTCCTGTGAAAAAAGCTTATGAAGTAAGTGAGAGTGAAAGTGAGGATGAATCTCAAACCCATATAAAGAAATCTCCTTTAAATGTAGAAAATTCTACTAATAGTTCAAATCAAACAGTTAAAGAAAAATGTTTACAAAATATAGATGACAAAACCACATTTAGCTGTAATTCTCTTTTAGATAGTAAAATAGGTTTTATCAATGATAAAACGGTTATAGATCAACCAAGTAAATATTTAGATAAAGTTCTGGATCCTGTTGATATGGACACAGACTCCGATGATGACTTTTCATCCAACATTAAATTAGAACCAAATGCTGACTTAAATGAAGGAAAAATAGATTATAATATCACTAATACTCCTTATTCTGATATGTTTAAGTCTTTACCTAGTGATAAAAAAACAGAAATATCTCAGAAAATTTTAGACTTATTTGGTGACGATATTAATAACATTTCTAAGAATATTAAAAATGAATCTGAGCACTTAAATAAATTTAATTCTTGTTCCAATAGTGTTAATACAACAAAACATTCAAAATCTGTTAATAAAAGTGATTTAAATGATAAAAAATTAGAATTATTTGATTTGTTCAGTGATGCTAAAGAAATTAAATCTGAAAAGAAAATATCTCCAAAAAAAGAAAAAGTTATTAAACGAAAATTAAACGAGTTGTTTGGCAGTGAAAGCCCAACTGATGAAATTCACACATCACCTTTAAAAATCATTAAGACTGAAGATAAAGCTGAATGTAAATCTCACATAAAAAAGCAGAAAATCCGTGTGGAGGTTGTTACTAATGCTGATAAGAGTAAATCTAAAAGTGTTAAATATGATAAGAAAACGTTGACTGATGTTGTTATTAAGTATTTGATGCCTCATTATAAAGCCAAGAAAATCAATTCTAAGGATTTGTTTAAACTAGTAGCTAGGAAGATTGTACATCATATTATTGACAATAATTTGTATAAAATGGGTAAGTTGTGGATTATTATTTTTTTCTTTTTTTATCACCCATAACTTTTTAGGTACATGACACATCTCCAGTAGCCTTATGACGTAAATTTAAATTATTTTAGCAAATTTTTATTAGAAAATGACGCTTATGAGGTGGTTCGGATGACGAAAGGGAGGAGGTAGGATTGATAAAATAGAAATATTTTGTAAAGAATTTTGATTTTGTTAATTAGAATAAATATATTTTATTTTTTTATACGTCTTCAGAAAGTTTATATGTATTTATATCTATGACTTTCTGGTATAAAAACAATATTTGGCAGATGGGGAGTTATGGGGGAGGTTACAAAGCCTATTATTTGTAGAAAATGTCTGACTTCATCAACAAATTTTGTTTTAAATGGGATTGAACACTCATTATGTCAGTTTTTTATCTACATCAGTTCATTACAAGTTTCATTATCTACATTGACACTCTTACCTCTGGAGACATTAATGTTCATAACAATAACCATGGAGGGCTGCATACTTTATTATTCATGTCTTGCAAAACTCAAATTATGCTCATTGTTTTTGTTTTTTTTCCAGAAGAGAAAGAGATTGACAGTATGATATCCAAGAAATTTCAAAATGGAATTTGCCTGAGGACTGAAGAAGAAATAGACAGACTGATTCTTACTTGAAGTTTTCATTTTCTCTTTGTAAATCCTTCTGTTTTTTATTGTTTGCTAGATGAGCAAAAATGTAATTTCTGAATATTTTTCTGAAGTTTTTATTGAATAAAATGAAGCCTGGTAAAGCAGGCCCTTGGTTAGATAACTGCTGTAAAGTTTGATTTGATGTTTTTTATACTAAATTTCTTTAATTATAATACATTACAAAGTAAATAATATTCTTTTCCTCAAAATTATAAATCTTGTATAAATTACAAATCTAATTGCTGAGTAAGTTTGTTTTATCTAAGAGCTTTACAAGTTATTTATACCCCATTTGAATAAAGAATCTCATAATAAAGATTTATGTAGTTTACTCCCTTAGGCAAAGCTGAGATACTTAAGGCAACTCATGAGTAAGAATATCATTTTACTCCCAAGGTGCATACAAAATTTTATCTTCAGAAGTAGACATGATTTAATTATTGTTCTATTTATTCTTTCATAAATTTTCACTGTTTTATTGTATTTGGTTAGGCCCCCTTATAAGTTTTGAGAGGGTTCCGAAAAATCAAGTATTTGTATTGCTCCAAAATGATTTGCAAAATGTCGTGATTGCCTTTTTGGACCAGTACATTTTTTGGTTCGGGCCCCCTTGGTACGTTTTGTGGGTGTCGTCCCCAAAAATTAAAATGTTTATTTTAATTTTTTTATTGGATTCCCTTTTAAATTTTTAGGGTACTGCCTCCTAATAAAATTGTATATACAGTCCCACTCCTCATATAAGTCGAGAGCTCTAACCCCAAATAGGAATTACTTCTTAGTCCCATGGGAAGAAAAATTAATAATTTCCTCCCAGAATACTAATCAATAAACTTCAAGTAATATTCGGTCTGGAGATAAAATTAATTTACAGCCTGTACATTATAAATATATTGATAGGTTTTTTAACTTAGTCATGACTGACTGTAAGAGTTGGATAGAGAGGTAGATTAGTAACATCCTCTAACTAAAACTTTCTTTACAGTGTTAGCAATAAATTTTACTTTAATGACAATTTCAAGGTTGTAAAGATTATGTTAGTTGTCCTAAGAGATAAAAAGAGCTCTGCCCTTAAGAAATAGGAAGAAGAGAACCCTTGGACCCACTCTCTCTCTTTTTTATGTATTATTGTCAAATTTTTAAAGATTGACTTTAAGTAACACTTAATCTTCTGCCTATTAACTTATTATATTGATATTTTGCTCATGTAATACAATCCATTTTATATTTCTGACTTTGATAAGAGATATCCTACTTTGGTTTTACCTATAATAAGGCAGATCTTATACAGCAACCAAAGCATAGATTTTTCTTTGGACTTTTCCAAGATTTTGAAATGTGTGGACCAAATTTGAAAATCATTTGTTGTAATTCATTGTCGTATAAAACCCGATTTATTTGCAATTTATATTCTGTCTGTATTAACAAATTTCCAAATTTATCAGTGGAAAACTGAGTTTTGTATGTGTTTCCATTAAATAGTGAGATCTGTTATTTTAGAAAGTTACTAGTTATTCTATGAAATAACTAAAACGTCCAGTTAAATCATAAAATAATATTATATATTTTTTTTAAACAATAATTTATTAATAAGTTATTATACATATACATATTAGAATATAAAGATAAAGGAATAAGATGCCACACTAAAGAATTGAAAAATTCTGTGCTGTGTGGCATGTCACAGTTAAATCATATAATTTACATAGCTACTCCATGAAATAACTAAAACGTCCAGTTAATTCATAAAATAATATTATATTATATGATTTAACTAGATACTTAATGAAATAACAAAGATGTTTAAAATTGTTTAATGCTTACTTGATAAAGGTCAATAATTATTTAGGTTACCTTATATTTCTAATAAAATGAATATCTAAACACTTTATCATAGTTGTATTGATTTTATAATGAACTGAACCAAAGCTGAATCAAACCTTATGGTTTGGTTCAGCTAATAAGTAATATATTTGTCGTAATCTCAACTGCCAGTGTAGTCGTGCTAAATAGTTTAAACTTACAAAAAAATCTAAACTAAGTTTAGTTTTGCTATTTTTGTTGGATTTAGTTTAAATTATTTATAATTTTAAAATAAGTGCACATTTTTTTAATAAATAGAATACTATCGAATAAATATGGAAAACGGGGATGTTCCTTTATAAGAGTTACAAATTTGCCGAGTTTAGTTCCATTACCATCAAGGAGTTTAAACTTTATCAAATGTCATGTTCACTTATCTTTCATTAATAGATAAATAAACTAATTGTATTAAAATTTGGCAGTAATTTACCTGTTCCCATTGAGAGTTGCATTTTATTTCTAACTGCCAAACCACCAGTTTTTATTGGATCACTGAAAATTATGTATTCTAAATTATTTTCATCTGTTAAATATGACTTTACTTTTTCTCATATTAATATATGAGTAAAAACATTGAAAAAGTAACCTGACTACCTCGCTTATAAATGCAATCAAATAATCAGTTCAAAGTTTAGTAACTTATACATTATAACGTTAATAATACAAATCAAAATACAAGCAATGTGCAATTATATTAATTAATTAATTAATAATAAATTATAATAAATAATTGGTTATAATATGGTTATAATAAATAAAATAATTAATAATTTATTTATTTATTATAACCTTAACTCACACTTGGAGGAGGTTTCAATAAGGTTATACAGAGCCCCTGAGAGCCCCAAAAAGATGTTTCAGGTTTCTCAATGTAATAAGATAGACTATGCCCCCTCTAGTACGGAATTGCCATTGTATTTTTGAAAATACTTACTGCAAGTAAAGATTATTATTTATCATTTGTTATTAGCAGAATCAAGGTTGGTGCTTGGCCGTACAACGAGTCTCAACTCAATGCTTTTGTGAACTTGTCTTTATTAAAGACAAGCATGATATTTTTAAGTCAAGTGGTAAAGATGGGTGTTGCATGTCTGAAATAATTAGGAAAAGTTGCAAAGTCATTCCCGAATATTTAATTGATTTAGTACTTTATTTATTACTTTAATTTTCATTTATTACTTTAATTGATCTGAAATAAGTAAAAATATCATTTAAAGTGATAAATATTTCCATTAAATAGTATTTATATGATTAAACTAAAACACTTCTGTTATTTTATAAAATAACTAGTTATAACATTCAATACCTAGTTAAAGCATAAAAATCATTTGTATGATTCAACTAAAATGATCTGATTTTCACAAATTGTGTTCTTTAGAAAAAATAAAAGAATGTTCTAAATTTAGACATTTTTCTCCATCACTAATAGTTTGCCCCACGTAAAGGGGCAAAAATTTGGATTGCTTTATAAGATATTGTAGAATGATTACATAGACTACAGAATCTCTTTATCTACTGACTGACATTGCTTTGTCAATTAAATTTATTGACGAAAAAAACTTTTTTGTCAATTAGTTTTGGAGTTACATTGATTTAACTCCATCAATGTAGTCATACCTCAATAACTTGTCAAACAAGCCACCGATTACCAAAACTAACGTATTTATCTTTCTCATTATGTCTATTTTTGGACATAAAAAATATTTTTATATTGAATTATTTTCCAAGATATTAAAAAAATATAATTTATTTATTATTAAATAAGCTCATTTACTGACCAGTCTGCTTTTTTCGTTTCTTAAGTATATTTTTTTTTGTTTTTTATATTATTATTTCTGTTATTTATATAATTTTTTGTTAGCTTTAATTTTTTAAGTGTGATTTGAAAGTTCCTTTATAATTTTTTGACATGAAACATCAAAATTTACTTTTCTGTAACTTATGTACATATATTATTTAATGAAGATTATATATCTTTTTAAATTTAATGAGTTTTTTTGTGATATGAGGTCCTTTGAGAAGTTTTGAAATCTTGATGGTACAGGATAATATTGGAACATATTAGATGGTTCAAAAATAAAATGTATACAACCATGGAAGAGACATAGTTCTAAACTTTTCAAAACCATTTTAATATGACCAAAAATGGTAACGAAATTGGATTTGGGTTGAAATTACTAAAACAAAATATTGGTGGATTTCAATTTACAGTATTAAATTTGCTTAGAGAAATTTACTTAACTGTAGAATTCATCATCATCATCCTCGGCGTTACAGCTCACGTAGAGCCTCAGCCTGCAACTGTAGAATTAGTCAAAAAAAATTTAATAAATCGATTTTTTCAAAAATTACCTGTAAATAGATTAAAACTGGATGGTTAAATTGAAAATAATCTAAATTAGTGACTTAACTTGGGCAAACACCTAAATACCACAGTTTTGCAATATCCTTTTTATAGGAGGAATTTTGATTGAGAATAATACTTAGAGGGAGGATGCAACAGGTCTTATCATTCCCTGGGTAGCTTGGCACCATTAGTGTATATTGGTGACATATTTTATTTATTTTTCTTAATTTTTTCATTTTCACGTAAATATTACAGTATTTTTTCTCTGTTATGTCTTAAATTAAGTAAAATGAATTTTAATTATTATTTATCCCGCATATTCTTTAATTAAATGTGTTGTACAAAGTGATTTATGTGACGTCACTAAAAAATGCCCGATGTTTGTAGAGTGCATTATAAATATGTGCTCTGATTAGGATTGTAGAAGGGTGGGGAGTCTCTAGTCTCTCTCTAGGGAGGCTCTAGTTGGATTAAGTACTGTTAAGGAAACTGTCTCACTTCCAGACTCTTTATTCTAAGTCCTCCCTCTAAAACTTAGGTGTGTGCTGTACACGTGGAGAAAAAGCATCTCATTCAGGGAGCAAAATAGACTGTATTTATTTTCTGAAATGACTTTTGATCTTCTTATCTTTTTTATTTTTCCTCATTTATACAACAGGGTTATAGGAAGGTATTGTGTTAGCGCTAAAAATCCTAGACCGGTTTTATAAGACCTCCTGATTAGTTATTACAAAACATGTCTGTAAAACTCTTTTATCATTGTAGCTCCCAATGTGTTGATGCTAGTGAGTTGGAACTTATTACAAAAATTAATATTTAGGTCCAGTTATGCTATCTGGAAAATATTTTTTAAAACCTCATTAACCTTCATTAATGACTCAGCAAAAATTTACAAATTGGTTGGATCAATTTGGCACCTATGTATTCCATAATTAGAGCAATAAACGTGCTAAGTTTTGCTTCATCATTAGCATTTATTCAATTTTTATCGAGTGACATATATAATTTTTTTTACAAATTTTTAAAAATCTAGAAATAATCTAATTGAGTTGATATTTGGTTCGAGTAAATCCCTTTATGCTGTAAAAAGTTTACTAAATTTCATTTCATTGTGGCTTGTATATCTACGGTTTTTGTTGGATCACTAAGGTTATACAGCATCGATTGAGGTCTTAAACTTGGTTCAAGAAAAAGCAAAGTGAGTCTGTAGGTGTAGTGCTATTTATATTACGTGTTTCCTGTATTCTGAGGACGTGAGGAAGTGGTCTGGATAAGTTTCGGGAGTTTCAAAGTTCTGCAGTTCACCTTAGCCGATTTTAACAAATTTTTAAAGAAATATGAGGTTGGGGTCATTGAGGAGGGGAAGATAGGTCCTTATATGGCACCAAATTTGGTACAGACGTCCGTTTAGGTTTTATTGTCTCTGTCATAGAGATATATACCACCACAGAGTGGCATATCCTATCTCAATACAATGAGAGCCCTGAAACATCATTTTGGGGCTCTGTGTAACCTTAATGAAACCTTTTTCATGAGTATTTAAGGTTATAAGAAATTATTTTTTTCGGTTTCCTGCACATTGTTTGTGTTTTGATTTATATTTTCAGCAGTCTACGGTATACCGTAGACTGCTGTATTATAATTACAGTGAATTATAATTCACTGTAATTTTGTTCTGTTCATTTGATTATTAATAGTCGAAGGTGGTCAGGTTATTTTTTCGATGTTTCAAAATTCGGCCTCTCTAGTAATATATCTCTATGATCTCTGGTCTGTAAAATACAGCCAGTGTTGCTTCTACAGACATAAATAGTGAGTTTCTTTGTATAATATTGACAATCGCTGAGTTCTGTAACAAAATCCAAGGTTCCACAACAAGGGACGAAGC
The DNA here is from genome assembly GCA_018340805.1 of Microvelia longipes. Taxonomy (NCBI): domain Eukaryota; kingdom Metazoa; phylum Arthropoda; class Insecta; order Hemiptera; family Veliidae; genus Microvelia; species Microvelia longipes. Next base: position 11,329,861 of record JACMZG010000008.1, on the reverse strand, counting down.
AATTCGGCATATTAAAAAAAACCTTGGGCAGCTCAGCGTAACTTAGAAAAACTCTTTGGTCGGCTGAACTATTGGCATATACATGGAAACTATACCATATAAACAAACGGTTAGCCTAAGCGGTTAGCATTACCAGGCTGAGGTAACTGTAATTAAGTTAAATTGATTAGGTTCCAAATCTTAATTTAGTTTTTTTGCGATTAAAAAAAATATTTATTATGTTGGACATGTTGATTTTTTAGTGCCAAACTCGCGAATCATGCCGGTCTTCGATTTTGGTCAAGTGAATATCTTTTTTTATAATTTTGATTGGAAAATATGTAATTATTTAATTGTGTTAATTAAAAATGTTAATGCGATTGATAGTTTTAAATGTAAGTAAAATATTTGTCGATGACAGTGTGTGAAAATCGTGAAAAGTTGATTTTCCTGGTGTTTAAAGCTTTTGTTATGGCTTCTTTTTCTTTCTGCTAACTTCTACTTTTAAATGCAATGTAAGTTTTATATATTGTCTGATTAATTAGTAATAAATAATGTAGACATGTGACGTTTACATGAACTGATAACTGAGTCGTGGGTAGGCACCTAATAATGTGGATCTAAAAAGTAAAGTGATATAGAAATTCATACAGTAGGGGTGGGGGCGCGGGACACAGTGGTCTGCTGTGGGCCTGCTTTAAGTTCATCGTTTCTCCACTAGAGGCAGGTCGGTTCACCTTGTACGGCATATATACAATAATTAGTTCTTCAGGATTTAAATTATTTAAAGGGATCTTTAACAATGTTAATAAACTTATTAATTATTTTAAATGTATAATTTTCATAAAATGTTACAAAAATATAAACGCTGTTTATTTTTAACTAGACCTGATATCATGATAACCATGACGTGCAGAAATGGAAATTAATTTGCGTGTTTATTGCTTTTTTATTTGATCTTTTAATGGAAAAAATGCTAAATTTATCTTATTTTCTAAACAAATAATCTTATAAACAACTAAAAATGTGAGAAAATTTGTCTTGTTTATATTCTAGTTTATAGACGTCTTGATTTAAAACTGATAACTATCAGTTCATGTGACGTCAATGTGAAAACTAGCACTCGGTGCGGTAGTTGATGCAACTAGCCCCTGTTTTTTTAGGACCACCTCAAACCAGGGAGTTGGATCACTGTGTCCTGTGCCCCCACCCCTACTGTATGAATTTCTACATCACTTTACTAAAAAGTTTAAAAGTCAGATTTTTAATTTTACGTTTTGAAGGTATGAAAATCGCTTTTACTATTTGAAATTTCCAGTCAATATGTTAGGAGTTGAATATCGAGGTCACTAATGATTTAATTTCCTCTCCCTAAACTGTCTGAACAGTGGTGGACTAGAAATCTCCTATCTAGTTCAACTCTCTGTAGTTTACTACTACTTTGTTCACACGCTGGGTTAGCACGGGCTTTAACCCCGTGCTAAACCCCACTAGGGGATTCAACCCCCCTCCCGGAAGGTGTCGTGTGAAACTCATTTTTCACGATGAATATTAACATAAAAACAGTTGGGGTTGAACCCCCTGCCAAACTCCGCGTGTGAACAAATGTATGTAAACGATGTTTATATAACTTCGTTTTCATACGGGGTTTGGCTGAGAGTTCATCTTCTTTGGGGATTCAATTCTAACTGTTCACACAGTATTTTTTAAACTATAGTTTAGACTACCTCAAAAAAAAAAGAATTTCAGGGTTGTACACCGTGGTCACCTTTCTAATGACATTTCATCTGATGGAACATGGGGTTGAACCCCCTGCCAAACCATGACGAAGTAGATGATTATATACGTATATATATTTGTGTGTGTATTATCTTGATCAGGGAGTCACCTCCTTTTAGAAAAACCACCTCCCCTTCCCCCCCCCCCCCATCTATAAAACCAACCACATAATAAGCTCATTTTAAAAAAAATCACTCCATGTATATTGTATTTATTTTTATGAAAACTAACTAAATAAATCCTGCAAGCCCCGGGCACTCAATAGTCTTGTTGGTAACCTAGAGTTCTCCTTTTTGAGCCAGCTGTAAGCTTAATAAATTTTTGCATGTCTTAATACTCTTACATTTGTTAGTATAGGCTGTTTCCCTATTTAGTTCTGTATACTGCTTAACCCTAGATTTAGCTTTAATCTGTTTACACTATCTCTTTGAAATCTACTTCAAGCCCCGTCAAATCTATTTTCTATTCCTATGATTATTTCTTGTCAAGCTCTTATTGTGATAACTCAATGGTTAACGGTTGGCTCAAGTCATGCCATTTTTTCTGTGTTTTAACTCTGAGATTCTTAGTCTTATCTCTCTCAAAGCTTGCTTACCTGTTAGGCTTGCCTCATGGACTTTAGGTGTAATCCACAAATATGAAGCTTTAAATAAATAAATAAAATTTATGTGCTAAAAAATGAAAAATCTTATAGCATAGTCACAACAGCATGAATATTCCTAAAAGGTTCAAAGTATCTTTGTTACTTTAATCTATCAGTTTTATTTAATTCTTGAACAGTTGATAGTCAGCTAAAAATCAGTAATGCAAACAATTCATCAGATTGTTTAGACCTCGTCTATAGAGGGCCCATCAGATCTTCCTCACATAATATAATTCCCTCTCACTTATTTTAATGTCTTATCATAAAGACCATTACAATAATGATTGTGAATTACTACTTCTATTACTCGCCTGCTATTAATATCTCTTTAGAGAAGTCCTATAAGTAAGGATATAGGATGTGAACCTGATACTCTGTTTTTAATTTATGTTATTATTTTGAATGAATCAACTTTGATTTGACCAATATCAACTGGATCTCTGTTAACATAGCATCAAGATCTCTCATACACTAAGACTTTAGAGGTGTTATATACACATCTGTGTATAATTTTATACACTCTAAAAAAGTATAAAATCCAGAATATATCAAATTAGTACCAGTCTTGCCCTCTTGTTCCATGTTAAATAAATTAAATTTTTGTAATTAATTAAGATTTAAGGCACTGGTCGGATTGTAATAAAAAGTCACCAATCTTGATCTTTTCGATCTAAATTTATCTCTTTATATTTAATGACTTTCATAAGAATTATAATAAGAATTATTATATAACTTTGCTATTATTATTCATTATTTAGTAGTCAATAAATTTTATATTCTTTAAATTATATTTTTGTACATCAGATTTGTAACCGAATTAAATTAGAATTCTATTTGAACATTATCTAAATCTTATCAAAACACTTGTTTAAATGACAATGGTAATGTCTTTATTCTAAGCCAATCTTGCATTCCATTTTAGCATGTCAAAATTTTCATGATGTTGACACATGATTGCAATAGTTTATTTATTTTTTTTATTTTATTTATTTATAATAATCCATACAACAATTACATACAATATCTAATTTATAGAATTTACAAAAAGAGCCTCCAGGAAGAAAACCTTGTTAAAGGAGGCTCTTTGTCATTAATGAGTTAGTGCTTTCCAATTTAATTTCTTATTTAGTTCAGTTTTTATTTATGTTTTTTAGAACTCTTGTTATGTTTCTAAGAAAATGAATTTATTTTTATTTTGCAACAAAAGACAAAAATTTACTGATATATATATATATAATATATAATATATATATATATATATATATATATATTATATATTAAGTTTCCCCCTTCCAAATAATCCACCTCCCCCTCAATGTCCCCAACCTCGTAAGCTCATTTTTCCTTTGGAAATTCGTTAAAAGTCCAGCAAAACATTTTTTATTCAGGATCCCATATAGAATTAGTAGACTTCCTCTTCTCCTTCCACTCCCACTCAAAATTACTTTAGTGCTAACCCAATTTGTTTATAGTTACGGTAAAAATGAGGGAAAGTAAAAAGAAACATGAAATCTATGGATGTTCAAACCGTGGGGATGTTGCATTAAAATATAAATTGTAAAAATTATTTCTTGTAATAAAGGTGTTATGATGACTGTGATAGAACAAAATGCTGTGTTCTTAAATAAAATTTAGGATTATTTATGGACAAAAAAACCATTTAAGTAAAAATCCTTAACATTTATTTATGGCAATTAAAATTAATTATATAAAAAATTAACGTACAAAATTACTTATATCATCTAATAAATTTTGTCTATTTACACACTCATGAATATTAAAATTTCATAAAAAATAGATTTTTAGGTACAACACTCTTTTGAATTTGATTTTAGAACAAACAAGATTTTGTTCTTTATTCAAGCATTTTTAATATTACTTTTTGTTTCAATTCGCTATGATGGCAGTTATTTGGCTATGTTATCTCTTGTATGGGGGGAGGTATTGTCTATCTGGTTCTTCAGGTGAGCTGGGTGTGTCACCTTGTGGGGAGAAGCCTGGGAAAGTAGGTCTTGTGCTTCCCGTTTGGCCCGGATATGATGGAGTTGTACCTTGAGAAGCGCCTGGATAACTCTGACTTTGTCCAGGTGCTGATGATCCTGGTCCTGGATAGGGTGTAGACTGACCAGGATATCCTGCTGAAGGTCCTTGTCCTGGATATTGGCCACTAGGAGATTGGCTTGGGTAACCTCCTGTTGCTTGCTGACCTGGGAATCCGCCTGATGTTGAAACTTGAGATCCAGGTTGACCTGCTGCGGGATATCCTTGTCCTTGTTGGCCTGGGTATTGAGCACTAGGTCCCTGTGGTCCTTGTTGTCCAGGGAATTGGGCGCTAGGTCCCTGTGGGCCTTGCTGAGCAGGGTATTGAGCACTAGGTCCCTGAGGCCCTTGTTGACCAGGATATTGAGCACTAGGTCCTTGTGGTCCTTGCTGTCCAGGGAATTGGGCACTTGGTCCTTGAGGTCCTTGCTGACCAGGGAATTGAGCACTAGGTCCTTGAGGTCCCTGCTGACCAGGGAATTGAGCACTAGGTCCTTGAGGTCCCTGCTGTCCAGGGAATTGGGCACTTGGTCCTTGTGGTCCTTGCTGTCCAGGGAATTGTGCGCTTGGGCCTTGTGGTCCTTGTTGTCCTGGGAATTGAGCACTTGGACCTTGAGGTCCCTGCTGTCCAGGGAATTGGGCACTTGGTCCTTGTGGTCCTTGCTGTCCAGGGAATTGTGCGCTTGGGCCTTGTGGTCCTTGTTGTCCAGGGAATTGTGCGCTAGGGCCTTGTGGTCCTTGCTGTCCAGGGAATAGGGCACTTGGTCCTTGGGGTCCTTGCTGTCCAGGGAATTGTGCGCTTGGGCCTTGTGGTCCTTGTTGTCCAGGGAACTGAGCGATTGGGCCTTGTGGCCCTTGTTGGCCAGGGAAAGTGTCTGCAAAAGGTCCTTGTGGTTGGCCTCCTCCTAACATGTCTTGAGGATATTTAGTTCCCATGATTGAATAATCGTACAAGTTTTCGTTAAGTCCATAGTAGCTTGGAGCTGAGCTGCAGTCAAATTGGTTCCACCAAACACAAACGAAGTACTCTTGATGGAAAATAGTTCCGTTCGGACATAAAAAGTCGTATGTTCTGTTGTTGGCACAAATATGGAAAACTTGACACTGGGCCTCGACGTCAGCATAGTAACCTGGGAAAGCTTGATTTTCACAACGGAATGAGGTCTCCGGGATTTCAGAATAGATTGGATAGTCTACGCCAGGTTCACCAGGGATAGCAGAATAATCTCCATTATCGTAGGAACCGTCATCAAATTGTTGTTGTCCACCTGGTGTTCCTCCACTTACAAAACTAGGTCCTTGACCGCCAACTTGTCCAGGACCAAAAGATGATGGTCCTTGTCCACCAGGTTGACCAGGACCAAATGAAGAGGGACCCGTACTACCGGCTTGACCCGGACCAAAAGATGATGGTCCTTGACCACCAGCCTGTCCAGTTCCGAAAGATGATGGTCCTTGTCCACCAGCTTGACCAGGACCAAATGAAGATGGACCCTGACTACCAGCTTGACCTGTACCAAAAGAAGATGGTCCTTGACCACCAGCTTGTCCTGTACCAAAAGATGAGGGGCCTTGGCCCCCAGCTTGACCAGTACCAAATGAAGACGGTCCTTGTCCACCGGCTTGACCTGTTCCAAAAGATGGGCCTTGTCCTCCTGGTCCGAATGGAGTTGTCTGTCCTCCTGGGCTAAATGGACCGGGAGTTCCGGGGAATGAATCTTGCTGAGTGCCTGGTCGGAAACCCGATGGTTGCTGACTACCGGGGAACCCTGGAGTTGATGATTGACCTGAAGGATATCCTGGTGTTGAAGGGTATCCTGGTCGTCCTCCTGGCTGCTGGCCTGGGGCTCCGGGATAGCCCTGTCCTGGGAATGAATCTTGTTGTGGACCAGTTGGCCTACCTGATGGATATCCAGGCTGTTGAGTACCTGGATATGATGGTGTTACTGAGGTATCTTGCTGGGGTCCTGTAGGTCTACCAGATGGATATCCTGTTCCGGGTCTTTGTGCTCCGGGATAGCTTGGTGTAACTCCTGTATCTTGCTGACCTGTTGGTCTTCCAGATGGGTAGCCTGTTGATGGTGCTCCAGGATATCCTTGACTAACTCCGGTGTCCTGCTGAGGGCCTGTAGGTCTTCCTGATGGATAGCCAGAAGGTCTTTGAGCACCTGGATAACTTGGGGTTACTCCGGTGTCTTGTTGAGATCCTGTTGGTCTTCCAGTAGGATAGCCACCTCCGGTAGCTCCAGGGTATCCCACAGTTACTCCTGTATCTTGTTGAGGTCCAGTTGGTCTTCCAGAGGGATAACCTGGTCTTTGAGCTCCTGGAGAGCCATTATCTTGTTGTGGACCAGTTGGCCTGCCAGATGGGTAGCCAGTGCCAGTAGTGCTAGGATACCCTGTATCTTGCTGGGGTCCAGTTGGACGTCCCGATGGATACCCTGATCCTGTTGGTCTCTGAGCTCCTGGGTAGCTTGAAGTAGAACCAGAACCTTGTTGAGGTCCTGTTGGTCTGCCAGATGGATATCCTGATCCTGGGTATCCTGGAGCCGCTCCAGTGTCCTGCTGAGGACCAGTGGGGCGTCCTGACGGATAACCTGGTCTTTGTGTTCCTGTGCCTTGTTGAGGACCAGTTGGTCTTCCGGATGGGTATCCTTGGGTAACTCCTGTGTCTTGCTGTGGTCCAGTTGGTCTGCCAGAAGGATAACCTCCGGGGGTCTGGCTATCTTGCTGAGGTCCTTGAGTTGATCCTGGTCTCTGGGTTGGATATTGGGAAGGTGTTCCCAAACCGGGACCTGAAGGTCTTCCTGATGGATAGCCCTGGAAGCCTCCTTGTGACTGACCTGGATAACCTCCTTGGGTTGCCTGACCAGGGTATCCACTAGAAGTTGCCTGACCTGGGAAGCCGGGAGTGAAACCTGTATCACTCTGAGTTTGTGGTGTGAACCCTGAAGGCGTTGATAGACCAGGTGCAGGTGTGCTCGGCGTACCGGAGCCTAGTGGATTTTTTGGCCTTTCATAGTAATACCCCTCTTGAGCCTAGAAGCATAAATAATTGATTTAAGACACTTTTATGATAAATAATTTACTATTTTCTAAGTTCTTTAAGTTAAAGTAAGTCATATGATTACTTAAATAAAGTAAATAGCATGCATCAGTAACATTTTAAATTTTTTTTACACAAAATAATTTGTATACTTTTTTCAACAAAGAAATTGATAAACAATTCGGGTACGCGTTACCTCAAAGCATCGGATTCGCTACGCTCATCCTCTCAGATAGTAAATACATCCGTTTTATTCTCAGCGAGTACCCATGCAGCACTGACCACGCTCAATGCTGCTTAACTTTTATGATACAACAAAGACAATAGATATGATTGTCGTATTAAACCGAAACATGGTGTACTTATTTATTAAGTAAAGGTATAATCTCGTACTAAATTTCAAATAATTGGATTATTTCCTGATTTTAAAAAAAAGGAATTTCGCTAAAACGTACACAAGTCATTTGATAAAAATTGAACTAATGCTGATAATGAGATGAAACTTCACACGCATATAGTCTTATACATGGCCAAATCTCAATAAGATTGCATCATTTTTCTGCGTTTAATGAATTTTCAAAATTTTTGCTGAATCATTATTGTGGGTTAATGAGGTCATAAAAAAAGATTTCCCGCATAGCACAACTACAGCGGTAGACTGATTTTTGTACAAAGTTTCAACTCTCTTGCATAAATACACTAGGTACGATTTCCAAAGATTGGTCAGCAGTTCTAGATGACTTATATTAAGGCTTTCTGAAATAACTATCGAGGACATTGATTGAATACAAAAATGTATTTTAATTTGATTACCTTAACTAGTGAGCTGCTCAAGAGTAATGCACCTGAAACACAAATATGTATATTACTATATCTTATAAATTTAGTTTGCGAAGCATGCTTCTGTGCATCGAAAGAAGAGTTTTTATTCATTGCTGGATCGCCTAGTTTTTATGCGTGTTTTAAATTGGTTTTTATGAGTTTTTTTAAATTGGTTCATTTTAACAAAGAATCTGAATCTTAAAATTTTCGTGCTTGGTATTTCAATTTTAGTTTAGGGTATTTTATGTGAAATGAAGTTCTCTCCTCTTCTGTGGATAGAAATCTAGATACGCTCTGACCTCGCTCAGTTGGCAAGATATTTAAGTTTTATAAAAAAGCTGCACTACCAGTGTCTAGTGGCGTATTTATGGGCCCAGAAAAAATCGACGTAAAAATGTTGTTGTGCTGTATTATTTAATTTAATTGAATGAAGCCGATATTTTGTATGAGTATGGGTTGTGTATTTTACCAATAAATTAGGTCCTTGTTAAATTAGATAAGTTTAGTCAATCTTAACATAATCAAATCGCAGGGCCCTCAGTCTTAGTTGTGCTGTATGTTTTACCTATAAATAGGCCCTCATCAGATCATAGTAGATTCTCTTTTAACATCATCAAGCCCCGGGGCCCCCAGTTGGAGTTGTGGTGTATCTTTTGCTCACAAATGGGGCGTCATTAGAGCATAGTACCATCTATCTTGACATCATCAAATCGCGGGGCTCCCCAGTCATCATTATTACTTCAAGCTTAATGATTTTGATGTCGTGACTACGGAGTGGTTTTATGGATTATTTTTATCATCCATTTCAATATATCAGTGATAACGCTGAATGATGCTCTGTTTTGAGCACAACAAGATCTCGAACGCATTTTTGGTTTGCAGAGCTCCTAGAATAACACATTTTGGGACGCGTTAAAAATAATTTTAAACTCTTTCATGGAGAAGGGCTTGTTTTTCTTTGATGTTTGATCATACGAGGAGACTGCTCCATATTTGACACCTTGTTTTGATTATGAAAATAAAAAAAAATTGTTCCAAGAGGATGAGCTAAGAACTGTTGAAGATGAGTCAGGTAAAAGTGAAGTGAGCCATTTAACAGGATCCAAAGACACGACTCAAAACTTACTTCATGTCTTTTTCGCTTTTGAAATTACCCTTTCTAGTCGTTCAGTCGTCAAGCGCTTCTGTTTATGGTATTACTCCCTGTTAATAAACAAAATAATGATGGAATGAAAATAACAAATTAATGAAATTCAGTTATGAAATAAAACTATTTTCAATCTTTATATTAAATACAATTTTGTTGGTAAATGGCTATAGTTTTTTTAATAAATTGGCTAGGAAGGTTTTGAAAGAGTTAAAATCTTTCAAAATTGTTGCTAGCATATTTGTTTGATTATTAATTTTTCAATTTTACTGAGGATGTTTATTTCGCGACTTAGCCCTCTGAAGGATAAGAGGCTCCTTTTAGTTTTAATTTTTCAAGTTTTATATGTTTATAATAAATTAGTTTATTATTTTTTTTTATTTGATTTGAATAATACAACTACATTTTTTTCATATAACAAGTATTTGTGAAGGGGGATGTAGTAGCTTGATTTGTCGGGAAGGAGAAGATATCCAATGATATCACTCCGGCGTGTGAAAGGGAGGGAGGTTAATTAATTAATCTAGCAGGTCTCGAGGCCACTGCCGTTTTAGACGTCTAGGAGGATTATCAGGGATAGTTCTGGAGGAAAGGATTCGGATCAAGGGATTGAAGTGATCTGTTAAGGTTTCGTGAAAGGATTTATAACGGGATTTACTATAGTCGTGGGTAAATGGAACATTAAGGTCTGACTGAAGGGGGAGGTTTGAAACGAAGAAGGGAGCGTTTGTGATAGTTCATAGGATTGGACTGGAGATTTGGAGGTGGTTAGAGTTGGAAGGTTTGGTGCTCCCCAGACTTCCGAACCGTACGCCGAAGCTGGCATGAGAATGGTATTGTAAATTCGAAGTTTATTATTCAATGTTAGTTTGGAGTTTTATTAAATAAAACAAAATTATTTAAATTATTACAATTACGTTGTTATTTTTATGTTAAATTGTTAATTAAAAGGACGTAATTAAAGTTTATTCCTCGGTCAGTATACAGCTAATCTCTGATAAATATTCTTAGATAATTAACTTTTCTCGATTTTGTTGTGGTCAGAGAATTGATGAGAATTTGTTTAAACAAGAATAGTATACACAAAAGAAAATCTATTTCTACTTCTATTCGACTGTAATAAGAGTGATAATTATACGCTTCAGTATTGATTATTATCGATAATTTATTAAACATTTCCCACGTCGTCGGTTACGTCTCCCTGTCGTATCACGTTATTAGATATATTTTCAATATTGAGATACAGTACATAGAGATGACAGTAAGGTGAGATTGGATTAAAAAGGTCAGAGTATACAGAAAGGTTACGGTGTGGTAAAGGTTATTCTTAGGACAGCTCTAGACCTCTAAAATGTGCGATGTGGTTCTATCGTTGCTTTTATATTTACGTGCAAACAGTTAAAAACGTTTTTGTGATTTGGGATCTATTAATTTTTTTGTGTCATATATCTATCTATGACCTTCATATGGTATAAGATGCTCTGTCATCGCTGTTTTCTTACATGTATATACTTTTTACCCTGCGTTTCATCGCGTTGACTACTCATCTGCGTTTACTACAGACATAATGTTTTTGTTATTTGAGATCAGTAAGTGCTTTCTATCTATGGTCATAGAGATATTATTACTAGAGCAGCCCTATAGGTTAAATTTTGAAAAAGTAACCTGACCACCTTCGCTAAATATAATCAAGTAATCAGTACACAATGACAATAATTTATATAGTAAAACGCTAAAAATACAAATCAAAACACAAACAATGTGTTGGAAACCGAAATAAATGTATTAATTATAACCCTAAATCACTCTTGATGGAGGTTTCAATAAGATTATACAGAGCCTCGAGAGCCCCAAAAAGATATGTCAGGCCTCTCAGTGTATTGAGATAGGCTATGCCCCCTCTAGTATATTTCTATGTCTATGGTAACCTCGAGTACCTTGAAAAAGTTTACTTGGAATTTGAATTTAGAAACGATCTCTATGCACTATATCGCTGATCATGGTGAAGGTTGTACGATATAATACTCATTGTAACAGACATGAATGATCTTTAAAGTGAATGAAAGATAAGGGGAGGACGTAATAAGGTAACTTTACGGCATGCTCGTAGCCAGAGATACCTGGAAAAAATGCCGCTCCTTCTGACGAAGTAGTTTTCAGACTCGAGGAGGTTACAAGCAAAATAAAATAAATTACTTTTCACTATTTGTTTATAACCTACAATTAGAAACCATGGATCGGAAGGTAAGTTTGCGTCTAAATTTAAGACCTACGCAGTTAATGTAATTGTTACACGCATGCGCAGTTCATACAAACCGTGTACGGTTTGATTTTAACATCGTTTTTTATCCTCAACGAGGTCTATTCGTTTTATAGCGGATCGACTTAGCGCGTCATTCCTTTATTAAATATCCTTGCAGATAACTTATAACTTTTAGAAATAGCATCTGGAATTTAATACTTATTAGCTTTTCTTATTAATAATATCTTTCTATGATTTGGTATTGCACTGTTATCACTGTGTTGTTACATACATACGTAGATTTCGTTTACATGCAGACAGTCATTTCTTTTGATTTTTGGAGGTCTATGTCCCATGAAACATCTAACGTCTTAGGCCTGCTTTAGACCGTCCCACAAATCGTTATGGCTCTGTCATTTCTTACATTACATGATTTATGCATGCATATAGATACAATCATTCTGTTTTGAGCTCTGGAATCTATAGGTGAAGCAGGAACTTACGCAGTAGTGGCAACTTCATTTTAGAGAACTTTGTAAGTTTCTCTATCAATTAAGATACATGCTGTTGATGCATTTTTTAAGCATTAGGAGTTAGTATCACGCATGTGCAGTGCTCTTAGTTTACGTTGTTGATGGATTCATCTCTATTTTTGTAACCCTAGGGAGGTCACTACGTAAATGCTAAACGAATTAGCGCATCACAAGATCCTTGTTTTTTTGCACTTAGTAAATATAGTACATATAGTAAATAGAATTTTATCAATGAATTCTGTTTACTACGTGACCTTGATAATATTACGGAGGTCATTATCTCGACTTATATCTTCATCTCTTCTCATAGTTAGCTTGCGCTTAAAGCGCCACTATACGGTGTGAAAAGACGGTACTATTTAAAAAAAATAATTTACTGTATTTCTTTCACACACTGTGCTGCTTACCTTTCTCATAATCATTATAATTTCATGGAACTTAAACCTGCAGTAAAAAGCTATGAATTTAGACATAACATTTTAGATTGATCAATAATATTATTTTATTGTTAGTATCACAATATTTATTACACGTTAATATTTTAAATATTAAATAATAAATATTTATTTTTCATGAAATTTTATAAAATTAAAACATTAGCAAATTGTCATACTTAAACAACCAAACAGGTTTCGAACAAATCTACAGGGTTTACACTTAAGGGTCCTATAATAATGGTTCTTTTTAATACTTTGCTAATTAAATGCTAATTAGGATTAAGCGTTTTTCCTATAATATTTGTTTCTTAATATTAAAATACTCTGTTAGGGAATAAAAGGGTTTCCTTCAAGGTAATTTTTCATAAATTTATTGAATTGTTCCACTGGGAGATTCTTTAAATTTTCTTCTGAATGATTTAACAGTTCAATGCCTAACACACTATGCCCCACTTCAGACTATTAAAAAAAATTACTATATTTCTTTTTAGTAAATTATTTTTGCTTCCATGCTTCTTATAATTAGTGTTTAAAGTATTGGTATATAAATAAATGTTCACTTCTTTGTGGATACATAATTTCCTCGTCATTTCGTAGATACATCGTTTAATATAAAACGATATATTTTTTTGTGTTTTAATAAAAATAAACAATTTTTTTGGGTGTTTTTAGTTTTATTTATTTTTTTGTGTTTGAGGGATTTGAATTTTGTTTTCTTTAAATAAATATATCTGAACTGCTACTAATAAGCATTTAAGTTGTTTAAACTGACAGGTATTGTTTTTCCCCGTATTATTTTTCCTAAATAATGATAGATATATACTTACATAGAAAGTTCTGCAGTATCTGTGTCCCCATTCCCTCTCTTTACTCTGTAAAACAAAACATTTGATATTAATATTATGTACTTATTGACTTGTCAGCATGTGAGATGCAAATATGCTTAACTTTTTGAAAGAGAACGGGGTGTGTGTGTGTTGAGTTTAGAATCTTAATTTTGAGGCGGGAGATCCTATTTTTAGTGGAGGAAAATAGGTGACGTTAAGATGAGTGAATATCGAATAATTGATAATGTTTCAATTCATAAGCCGACTTTGATAATGTGTTTCATCTAGATCGGTCTAGATCAATAAGATCTATATTTTCATCCCGATCAATTAAGATCGCACAAACTAATCAATCATAAGATCATCTATTTCCATTTCCCGATTCATTAAGATCGCACACTAATTCAATCATAAGATCTATATTTTCCATCCCGATTTATTAAAATCGCACACTAATTCAATCATAAGATCTATATGTTCCATCCCGATTTATTAAAATCGCTCACTAATTCAATCATAAGATCTAAAATTTTTCATCCCGATCCATTAAGATAGTACACTAATTCAATCATAAGATCTATATGTTCCATCCCGATTAATATTAATAATCTTAATATTAAGATTATTACACATTATACGCTCCTCTTCTCGAAAATTCAAGTATATAAAAATAAGGTGTTTCATTGGTTTAAGCAATCGCTTAATTGAATTAATTTATTTTACCGTATATCAAATTATTATTCATAAATCATAAAGTTAAACTTTGAGTAATAATAAAACTTTATTATAAAATTAAAATCTTGTAATCAAGGCTGCTCCCACGTATACGAAATTTTTTTCTAAAACGAAATTCACTAATCATATCTACATCTATGTAAACAAAATTATGTGTATGTTTACATTCGTTTTCACATTCTTATGTTATTAATAGTGTTTTTATTTCTTTATAGTATTATTTTTAATTAAGTATGCGTGGTTAAGTGTGGGAGATATCTGAACAAAATATGATTATCTTATATAATACGGGCCATGGGCCCGAAGCCCTACGTGACCGTATATATACATACATACATAATAGATATATATAATATATTATATATATAATATATATATATATATATATATATATATTATATATAATATATATACTCGAAGAACCTCATTAGCGTAATTTTCATGATGAAAATTCACTAATACATAAAAGTTGGGAATTTAAAATTAACAAATGTGCTGAATTCCTGAGGTGGCAGCCCTCTTCATAAGGTGATTAGTTCTTTCTTATTTTGTGAACAAACCTTTAAATTTGGGGTTTTTTAATCAAAAGTGAATTAACTTAAATTTGTTGGTATTACTAAGCAAGATTTAATGTATATTAGCTAAATTAGTTAAATTGTGTGTTCTCATATTTGATTCGAAACAATTAATAAGTATTAAATATCGTTTCTTATTGATTTGTGTCAGTTTATATTAAAACCGTTTGTAAAGGACTGGATGTTTAGATTAGAACTTGTGTCGGGAGCCAGTGACCTTCCCCTATAGCTTTGCTGCTTGTGTTGTTCAGATGTCTGTGCAGATCCTGTTCAGATGTCTATGCAGATCCTGTTCAGATGTCTATGCAGATCCTGTTCAGATGTCTATGTAAGATCCCTTGGGACCAAGGTTCGAAGGTCCGCATAGCAGAGGCACGCATTTGAAAATACTCTCATCGCCCAGTCAGAGGCTATGGGAGTACAAGAATTAACGGTGAGCCTAGCAGGCCTGACAATCGGGCCTGTGTAGCGAGGCGGCCAACATGTTCGAAAATAAGTCTTTAGTCCAGCAAATGACCACCTAAGAAAGCAAATATGCTTTCTAAAGTTTTACCTCAATAATATCAGCATTAAATTAATTTTAATCAATTAATGTGTATTTTTTTAAAGTTTAAATTTCGGTAAGTTATCCTTTGATTGGGTTTTAATTTGGCAAGAGTCGATGTTTAATTTCATTATGAATAGTACATCCACAATTATTTTGTATCACTTGTGTCGAGCAGTATCGAGAGTACTACATTTTTTGATTGACCATGTACTGCATCGTCCAGTACGAAGAACCTTTTCAGTACCTATAAGTAGTCTCACAAACTCCTTTGAAATTGAAATTAAAAGATAAAAGTCAAGTTGACAATGCTTTTTCTTTTCAGCCACACCTATCTTTATAAAATTGATCCGTGATTCATTTTTTCGAAATGTCGGATCCTTTACCTTAAAGTTTCCATTTCTACATTATTTAAACACTGTGTTGTGCAAAATATCAACACCGCAGAACTAGGTGAAAGATAGCCGTTCTAGAACAATTCACATCAGACTTAGTCTGTAATTAACTTAAGGTCATACTTGATTTTTCTTCGAAAAATTGTAAAGTTTATTTTCGGATATTTTAAGATAGTGATATTTAAAGAATGGTTGCACTTATCTAAGAGCCTTGACTTCAGCCTTTTGAAATCGGAGATAATTGATTTAAATAATTGGATAATACATTTAATGTATGAAAGGAAAGGATGCAAATAAATAATGTTGTAGTGTTAAGAATCTTTAGTTATCTAGTTCAAGTTCATTGGACACAAACATACAAAGAGAGTGGAAAGCCTCTCCGGGAAATATATAATCAGGCAAAGTAACAGCTAACCTAAACAGGCTATTGTGAAGTTTAAGAAAAGAACATCAGGCAAGTCTCAGGCTTGACACCTGCACCGTATGGGATCACTAGATTAAAATGGTAATTCATTATTTTACCTACCGCTTTGCTAAAAAACCAATAATATACGTCAAGTAAAAACAGGAAATCTAGGGTAGAGTTAAACAATTTTAGAATAAAACAAATTATTGTTTTAGAGAGAAAGAAGAGTCTGCAGAAAAATTAAAAAATATTTTATGTAACTTATGTCTAATGACTTATGTTGATGACCTCATATATGTCGGCTAAGCAAGGTTATTTGTAAGTTTATAATGTTAAACCTAATTAAAATACAATGATTTTAACCTATAATAATGTTAACCTATTTATAATGTTTATGATGTTATAAGCCTGTGATTGTGTGTAAATACGTTCTATCTATACATATCATAAGTATATAGATAGAGGGAACAGTTAAATGTAAATAATTATAGATGTTTTCCTTTTTAAATTTGTCTCATTCATACCGTAGTTATATAGGAAAAGTATTATTTTTACAAAAAAATCCGAAACCGGGATGTCACCTGAATCATCCGTTTCAGATGTTTTAAAACCTCCTGAGTGTTTTTACGAAGTTTTATGTCTGCATGTGTGTGTCTGTTATCATCGTAGTCCCCACTGTGTTCATGCTACAAAGAGTTGAAAAAAAAATTAAGTTTAGTTTTGTGCTATCCGGAGAATATTTTTATGGCGTCATTAACTGGCAGTAAATATCAACATTTTCGAAATTTCATAAAACGCGGCAAAATGTTTTGGTTTCTTTGGCATTTACTACACATGTAGTCAATTATTTATAAAACTAAACAAATGTGCTTAGTTTCATTTTATTATCATCATTAGTTATTTTTTTTTATCAATTGACTTGTATACGCTTTTTAAGGAAAAAATTAAAATCTAAAAATAATTTAATTTAGCTTACATTTTTTTTCAATACAGCTAACGGTTAATATAAATCCGTATATATAAACGGATAATTTTTGTTAAGGAGCATCTAGTGTGCTTTACTGACTGCGCTTAATTGTAGATGTGTGATTGCTGGGATTAAAACTGATCTTTATTGTCTAAGGATACGCACTTCTGACCGAAGATGTACTAAACCATATATCTTGCGTTTTAGCGAATTTCCTTTGGAAATTCGCCTAATGGGATAGGCGACATGGATTCGAACCTCGGACCACGACACAAATCCGTTTTAGAGAGGTCCCTAATGACGAAAAATAAGTTTCGCGAGACTTTATATATATTAACATATATAATATATATATATATATATATATATATATTATATATATATATGTATATATATATATATATATAAATAATATATATATATATATATATAATAATATGTTTCTAGACACTTTCTTGTAAACACTCTATCTTTCGAACGGATTAATATTTTTTAACCAAACGTGTACAAAAATCAGCCTTGGGAGGACACGAACCCTATTGAAAACCAGTTTTTGGTGACGTCATTAACCCGTTTGCTGATCAGCGAAATTTTCAAAAATCGGCAAAATTCAGGTTAAATATTTTACCGCGAAAAAGGTCAAATTTGTTTTTGAGATGCTGAATCGAATGAAACCGGTCCGAAGTCGATACGACCACTCTAAGTGACCTAAAAATCGAAAAAACCATTGTAAATACCGAAAACCAAAATTACGGTCGTTAAAAATAATTTCGAGTAGGGTGTCGTTTTCAATGTTTTTTGGGCCTCTGAGTTGAATGCCAGTGGTCGCTAAAATCTTTAAAGATAACTGACTAAGCTTAAAGATAAGTAACTAAGCTTTAAACTAGTGCAAATAATAGTGCGTACTTCTAATTTTAGGGCATTTTGTACAACCAACTGGATAATTATGCGCATTTCCTTTGGAAAATACAGACAAAATGAGTTCGAGCAATGCTTGACAATGAGTAACTGCTATGTTCTAAAGCATGAACCGGAAACCACGCTTGGCTTGGTTCTGCATAAGCAAAAAAGTTTTAGCACGGAAACACGCATTCTACATGAAATTCGTCCGACAGCGGACCACCGCGCCGGAATTATTTATTTAGTAGTTGTAAACTTATATGATGTAAAAAGCACGGAAACACGCATCCAAAGGAAATTCGCCCGACATGCGGACCACCGCGCCAGAATTTTTTTTACATTCTGAGGACGAGCAAAGCAAATCCGAAGCGTAGCAAATCTGATAATGTAAGGAAAAGTTCCTAGGTACCACAAAACCGATTTTTCAATTAAGAAATTTGTTAAAATTCTAGAAAAATATCCTACGATTTCACACAGCGTATTTAACATGCGATCGTATTAGATACACATTAAATACGATTAGGTTCTTGCATCGTATTTGTTTAGTCGATCTAGTGAGATTACGTGATTACTGATCCCGCCAAATCATCGCGTCTTTTGTAGTGAAGGTTCACTTTTGGTTATAAGGAAGTTTAAAACAAAAATATTTTTAACTAAATTGTGATTCCTTTGCATAATAATAAAGTTACACTAAAAAAATAATTTTCCAAAATTTATTTGATCAAAAACGGTAATATTAAAGTAAAATAAAGTCAAATAAAAGTTCGACGAGAAGGTTATGCGTTAAATACGATCGTCTCTAAAGGGGATCCATTTAGATTCCATCTCCCTAGTTTTAGCGTATGAGTTCGGATCCCCTCCGCATGTTTCATACAGCTAATATTACCGTATTGAGGGATCGTAGCCAATACGATCAGCGGATCTAGAAGTGTGTGTGAACGTACTAAATGTTTAGGGAAACCAGTAAAGCTTCTACTAACCTTGATTTTATTTATTTTCAAAGATAATACCGAAAAGCGTGGGAGATAAAATTTAACTAATTACTTCTTATACGGCTTTTTCCAAAGCCATATTAACTGTTGTAATACAATAAACTATTCGGTCTTATGCATTAATATGACTTTTATTGTGATTAATTGTTTGTTTTATGTGAGAAAAACAAGTAAATTGTACACATTTTTGGTACAATATGGCTTACCCAGACGTACTTAACTAATAGAGGCGTACTGAATGACATTACACTAAAAATCTCACGATTTATTACGAAGATAATTTAGCTATTTTGATTCACATAAGTTTTTTGAGTGGAAAATGAAGTCATAAAATTGATTAACAAATTGGTTAATTAGTTTTCAATTATTGTTAGTTGGAGGAAATTGACAAATGTTTTCGTTTATCACTTATTGTTTAACTTTCAGTTTGTTCCCATTGGAAAAGTGCATTGGGCTTTCCTATATCCTGGAGAGAGGAAGTATTGCATTAACGTAATAATAATGTAGAAAATGTCGATGCTTAGTTGCTTAAGGTACAGTAAATAAATAGAGTCCTGTTTAATATATCCACCCTGCGGAAATTCCTTACAAAGTCAAAAAAGAATAATAGTCTTCTAGATAAAAGGGCATTTAATAATGAAAATTTTGTTCAGCACAAAGCAGAGATTGTTTCACGCTGGAAAGGAGCACAAAATCCTCCGTTAAAATTTCCTGTTCGTCGTCGGTACAAGCTATGGTCAATGGTCGATTCCGATATCAATAATAATATTCGGCAGAACTATTGAAATTAAATGGCTTTTAAAAATTGTGAAGGTGGCCATCAAAGCTACACTTTAATCCAAACGGTCCCAAATACGCCTTAACGAATTCCTTAGGAAAAGTGCGCTTAAATGTTCTTATTTAAGCCTTACACTTTTCAAAACTATCCAAATAACTATTCTTTTTATAAATAAATCGTTTTGTTTAAATTATTTTTTTCAGAATTATTTAAATAACGGCCGAGCGCGAAGTGTCGAGGAGCTACGATCCAATGGGCCGTATTTTAATTCTGAATTATGTTTTATTTTTAATACTATAAATGCAATTCTATTGCATTGGAGAAATTAAGCCTAGCAAAACAGAATACATTTCTATAGCAATAAATTGTAAACTATACAGACGTCCTCAAAAAAAAATATATTAGTATTCAAGATGATATTTCTATATTAGTAATTATTAAGACATAATTATATAGCGGCGTATAATATACATAAAATTACCAAATACTAATAATGAAATCGATTATGACTTGGAACGATGGATCCAGTAATAATTTACAAAATTTCGTAGGTATCATCCCTCCCGAAAATACCTGGTGCAATACTTGGCTCACGTAAGTTTTTTCTTAAGAGTTTAGACAGATCTTGGGAAAATACTAAACAGTGATAATAATATAGTGAGAGTCGTATGACAGGTTAATTTGGGGATAGGACTGCAGAGGTCGCGTCGGGTCAAATACTCACTTTATTGAAATAAAAGTGGATTCTTCTAAGGAACGGCTTCAATGCTTCTTTCATTTGTCGATTGTTAATGAGAATATCTAAAGGCAAAAGTATGTTATGAGTTTACTGTTATTCCGCATGGTAAACGATGTTTTAGCTCTGATCACAGAAGTTAAGTGGTATCGGGCGTGGTCAGTATGAGTATGAGTGACCTACCAATCCTACTGTTTTTAGGGTAGGCTTGGATCTGGAGCCGACGTGGATTGTTTATAATATCCAATAGTTATTGGAATAATCCAACGTCTTCATGCATTATTATATTGACGCAATGATTCTATGTATCCAGTTGAAAATTCTGGTTTACTATGTCAATGTTCTCAGATCCAATTTAGGGTTAGTTATCTTTTACGAGTACCTGACATCGCACAGGTTCAGGTGATTTAGGTCTTTCTGGCTTCAGACCAAATGTAATTTTTCTACTTTTTGCTTAGCAAATTAATTCCTGCTCTGTATTTCTTATCTAGCTCTGCTGGTAGCATACAAGGCTCTAAACTGGTATGTTACTAATTAAATTTTTAATTTTTACTAAGACACGCACACTTGGGACAGTTTTTTAATAAGTTTTATCATCAAGTATGTAACATAGTTTAAAACATTTAATTGTTTAATTAAATAAGATATTTTTTGGTGCTAAGTTTGAATTCACTTAAGAATTTAAGACTTGAGCTACAATATTGAAGACCTCAGGGTTTCTTTTGGGTCAACTTGACTGTCCAAGGAGCAAAAAAATTATTTTCTCTTTTGGTGAGTTAAGAAATAAGCTGTTCGGCATACAGTTTAATTTGCGCCATAATTTGGCAGACTGATGCTCAAAAACAGCTTTAATCATCGTGTCTTCTTAGCAAATTCATTACTTATCAGTTTTATTTGTAAAAATAAAACAGTATTATATAATTTAAGAAGATAAACTTAGCCTATTTCACTGTAGTATATACAGTCAGTCCCCTAAAGGCATTATTAAACTAAAATGGAATTACAAAATACAATTTCGTTTAAAATTGTTTTTTAACAAAATACCTAAATTTGTTCTCAAATTAACCCATCAAAGTCAAAAGTTTCTCATTGTTTTATTTTATATTGAAATCTACTCTTATATATGATTATGCGGCACGGAAGTAAAGCTATAAGTTATACATAATATATCATTTTACTGCTCAATTCTCACTTGACAAAGAAAAAAAAATAATTGAATTGGAATGTTTTAATATTTTAGTTACAGTCTTCAGTTTTTCTTTTGAGTTTCAAATCTAATAGAAAAATGTTTAATTAAATATTGCATGTGTGTGTATGTGTAATATAAATTAATACATAAATAAAAGAAATTCATAAATAATAAACAAAAATAAAATAACAATACAACATTACTTTAAATGCATTATACATAAAACAACGCTCACTGCCGGCAAACAAAACTAATGTCTATTAGCAGGGAGTAACGTGTTCCAAATAATCTCTACCACTTCTCTCCAAAAATAAATTATTATTTATTATAATTGTATTAATTTTAATATACTAATATAAATATTTCATATCTATCTATCTAATCTTACTATCGCAGACGATAGGTATGCCAAAAACAATTTAATTTTAAGAAGTTGGAAATTCTCTATGATAATAAATTAAATTTGTCATTACAATTATGTATTTTTGATAAAGAAATATATAAAAAAAAAAAAAATATATATTGATCCCAAAAATAATTAAAAGAACTTTAATAAAAAATACATTACTACCTTCCATTTATTAGAGAGGGTCATTTTCCGGACTATTACAGTGAAAATAATTAATTAATTCTACTTCGTATTTAATTAAGACAAATCATTTTCCTACCTATTCTATAATGAGTAACTTATTTTATATTTCTATTAATAAGAGAGTGTAATTTTCCTACTTTTTATTAATGAAGTAACTTATTTAATTTACTTTTAATTAATTACGAAGGTAATTTTCCCTACCTTTTATTAGTAGAGCTAATATAATACTTCTTATTTATCTTAAGAAGGTAAGTTTCCCCTTCTTTACAAGTGAAGTAACATATTATTACGCTATGCATAAGAAGAGGGTAATTTTCCCACTTAGTTTACAGT
>JACMZG010000008.1:11239483-11306901 GCA_018340805.1 Microvelia longipes | reverse complement strand
ACACTGATTTTAAATTTTATAATTTTGAAATAAAAAAAATGATATGTCTGCCTCTGTGGGCCGTGATCGTATAGGACACTGGTAATTTTAATTTAATACATTTTGAAAATAAAAAAATGAATATGTCTTGCTCTGTGCCGTGATCGTATAGACACTGGATTTTAATTTATAATTTTGAAATAAAAAAAATGATATGTCTGCCTCTGTGGCCGTGATCGTATAGACACTGGATTTAATTTATAATTTTGAAATTAAAAAATGATATGTCTGCCTCCGTGGCCGTGATCGTATAGGCACTCGATTTAGATTTTAATAATGTTTGGAAAAATTAAAAAATGACTATGTCCTGCCTCCGTGGCCGTGATCGTATAGGCACTCGATTTCGATTTATAATTTTGACCAATTAAAAAATGATATGGTCTGCCTCCGTGGCCCGTGATCGTATAGGCACTCGATTTAGATTATAATTTTGAAATTTAAAAAATGATATCGTCTGGCTCCGTGGCCGTGATCGTATAGGCACTCGATTTAGAATTTATAATTTTGGAAAATAAAAATGATATGTTCTGCCCTCCGTGGCCGTTGATCGTATAGGCACTCGATTTAGATTTATAATTTTGAAATTAAAAAATGATATGTCTGCCTCCGTGGCCGTGATCGTATAGGCACTCGATTTAGATTTATAATTTTGAAATTAAAAAATGATATGTCTGGCTCCGTGGCCGTGATCGTATAGGCACTCGATTTAGATTTATAATTTTGAAATTAAAAAATTATATGTCTGGCTCTGTGGACGTGATCGTATAGGCATTCGATTTCGATTTATGAGTGAAAGAAGAAATTTATTATTTTCTATGTAAGATTAATTTGGCTTCTGCGGGTCTCCAAGCTATCAGTGGTTTAGGTCAGAAATTAACTCCGACGTCGCATAATGGCTAAGAGTTGAAGCTTTCTGTTTATAAAATTTCTTTTGTTTTTTTCTTGCAAATAAATTTTATTATACTTCAGGTGTTATTATAAATGTGATGCAATAGATTTCAAATATATACTATGCAATGTTGCAACCATTTTATTTAATAACATTAAATTTTTATTACATTTCATTTTTCACAATTAAATGTTTATATAATATTGATTTTAAGTTTTTTTTTTAAATAATAAAGTATTATTATTTCGTTACTTTCTTTATTCTATATCTTTTTTCTCAAGGTATAATAAAAAATAAATAATTTAAAAACATAAAAAGAATGTAATGTCTTTTGATGAAGACACTAATACATTTACTTTGAGTTTAGAATAGTTAAAAAACAAATAAGCTTGTTCGTAGCTTAAGTACTAATTAAACAAATAGAATAAAAACGTTTTTG
Organism: Microvelia longipes; assembly: GCA_018340805.1. Lineage (NCBI taxonomy): Eukaryota > Metazoa > Arthropoda > Insecta > Hemiptera > Veliidae > Microvelia > Microvelia longipes. Next base: position 11,305,534 of record JACMZG010000008.1, on the reverse strand, counting down.
TTAATATTTTTCATTATATCATATAATTATATTTTATAATTACATCTGATTTTTTAAAAAAAGTTTTATTGCTTTAGAAAAAAGATTTAATTCTTTAAGATGAGGTAGTAATGCTTTTGAAATTAAACTATTATAGTAGTGCTGATAAATATGATTTAAGTGAAAAGCAAGTAGTTCATCAGAACTTTATACTCTATAGGATATTTGTATTTGATAGTAATAGTAAAAAATAGCAATACAGAAATGAAAGGAAATAAATAGTCTCTCCACAAAAAGTACTTATACTGAGAGCTTTTCACCTTGCAAGAGGTCATCAATAATGCCTGAAGAAATAAATAGGTCATCATCAGTGGTTTACAAAAACAATGCAAGCAAAAGTTGAAGTAGTATACCTGGACTTTTACAGCAATAATTTTATTATAGTCCAAGAAGCCAGACGCAAAAAACGTGACCGTCTAGCCCCAAAGGTTTAACCTCTAGATCGACTTATTCTGGCTCCCTGATAATGAAATTCAGGTGATCCTGCCGTTTCCCAGATTAAGGAATTAGCCCGGGGCCCCTTAAAATCCGAAAAAAATGCCCCAATTCAAGTTTTCGCGCCAATAACGGTGTTCCTATTGGTTTTATCAAAAAAAGTTAAAGGGTTTTTGGGTTTTTTTAAAGTTATTAAATTTGTGATAAATCCAATTTTTTAACCCATCAAAACGTCCAGTAAAACCGGAGACAGCAAATGTGAAAGATTACCGAAACATCTAAAAAGCATACATTTTTGGTCCAAAAAACGACATGCACAAAAAACCTAAATGACATGTTTTAGCGAATTTCCTGTTGGAAATTCGCCTAATGGGATAGCGTTCCATGGCGGAATTCGAACCTCGGACACGACAACAAATCCGTTTCAGAGGTTCCCTAACTGAACGAAAAAAAAAATTCGCGAGACTTTATATATATATATTATATATAATATATATATATATATATATAATTATATATAATATATATATATATATATATAATATTATATATATGTATTTCTAGACCTTTTCTTGTAAAACACTCTATGCTTTCGAACCGATTAATATTTTTTTAAGACCAAAACTTGCCGCGAAAAGGTCAATATTTATGTTTTTTGGAACGCTGAATGCGAACATGAAACCGGTCCAAGTGAATTTTTAAGTGACCTAAAAATCGAAAAAAACCATTGTAAATTACCAACAACCAAAAATTTAGGTCGATAAAAAATAAATTTCGAGTAGGGTGTCGTTTTTCTATGTAATTTTGGGTGCTGAAATCGATGAAAAACCGATCCGAAGTCGATACGACCCACTAAGTGACATAAAAAATCGAAAAAAACCACAAACATGATAGAAAACCCAATAATTAACGGTCGTTGAAAATTAAATTTTCGAGTAGGATGTTTCGTTTCAATGTTTTTCGGGCCTCTGAGTTGAATGCCAGTGGTCCCGGAGTCAATACGACCAACTCAAACTCAAGGTACCTGGTTGCACATCCTGAAAGGGTCGATATTTTTATCGTTTTTTTTTTAACTTAATATAAGTTTACACTAGAAAAAAATTCTGGCGTGGTGGCCATGTCGGGCGAATTTCCTTTAAATGCGTGTTTCCGTGCCCTTTTACATTATAATAAGTTAACACTACTAAATAAATAAATTCCGGCGCGGTGGTCCGCTTCGGCGAATTTCATTTAGAGTGCGTGTTTTCCGTGCTAAACAACCTATTTCTTGCTTTATGCAAGAACCATCGCTCATTGGCGTGGTTCCGGGTTTTTTTTTTAAATGCTGTCAAGCACTGCTGCCGTAACTCATTTTGTCTGTATTTTTCCAAAGGAAACATGCGCATATTATCCTAGTTTGTTTGTCAAACTATGCCTCTAAAAATTAGAAGTACGCACTATTATTTTGCACTAGTTTAAAACTTAGTTACTTATCTTTAAGCTTTAGTCAGATTTATCTTTAAAGGTTTTAAAGATAACTAAAGACACGGTTTACTTAAAGTTATCAATTCATAATTTCAAACTAAGACATATGTTTACCACGATTTGCTGGCAGAAGTAAGCAAATAGATACTCCGAAGGTATCTTTAGAGTTAAAAAAGGGTTAAAAAAAATTGATTCTGGCGCGGTGGTCCGCATGTCGGGCGAATTTTCTTTTTGGATGCTTAAGAACAATCCTTGTTGGAATGACAATTTTTTACATTAGATAAGTTTACAACTACAAAATATTTCTGGCGCGGTGGTCCGCTGTCGGGCGAATTTCATTTAGAATGCATGTTTCCGTGCTTAACAACCCATTTCTTGCTTAAGGTTCCGGTTCATGCTTTAGAACCTAAGCAGTTATCAATTGTCAAGCACTGCTCCTAACTCATTTTGTCTGTATTTTCAAAGGAAATGCGCATAATTATCCAGTTGTTGTTATACAAACTATGCCTCTAAAATTAGAAGTACGCACTATTATTTGCACTAGTTAAAGCTTAGTTTACTTATCTTAAGCTAGTCAGTTATCTTTAAAGGTTTTTTAGCGCATTTCCTTTGGGAAAATACACAACAAAAATGAGTAACGAGCAGTGCTTGACAATGAACCACACGCAATGGCATGGTCTTCTAAGAGAAAAAGTGTTTAGCACGGAAAACCACGCATCTAAATGAATTCGCCCGACAGCGACCACCGCGCCGGAATTATTTATTTAGTTAGTAGTTTCTCTAACTTATATAATGTAAAAGGCACGGAAACACGCATCCAAAGGAAATTCGCCCGACATCGGACCACCGCGCCAGAATTTTTTCCATATTAACATGTTTTAAGAAATTAGGCAGACTTAAAAATCTGTTTAGACTTTAATATTCTGATTAAACTGTAGATACAATATAGAGTTGTTCTAGAGAAAGAAGTCAGCACAGCTCTAATATGTGATGACTTAATAACCGACTTATAATGCTAAAAGATAGGTAAAAACTTGAATTTTAGAAAAACATACTTTTTTCAGCATTATATGTCGGTTATTAAGTCATAAAAATAACCCCACATATAGTGTTTAGATTAAATTTAAATCTTCAACAAATGTTAAGATTGGGCTGAAATATTTTACACATATACTACTATGTAAGGTTCACAAAAATACCGAGTTCCATTTTATTATCAGTATTAGTTCTGGTTTTACTTGTTGACATATTATTAATAATTATTAAAATTAATATATATATATATATATATATATATATATATATATATAATATATATATATATATATATGTCAAATAATGTCTTATGTTGTAAACCAACATCAAGATTTTTCACTGATACACTTGAAAATTCGCTTTTAAACTATGTAACCGCAATGCGAACACAGGGAGGCGCTAGGGCCGCGAAGCGTTGAGGCCGCGGAGCGGCGAAGAGGCCAAAAGGCCTTGTTTTCATTATCCTAACTCGAGTCTAAAGAAATAGCTCAGTGATTGTGAATCTTCTGTATTAGTGAGGATGAAAATCCGAACTTCAATGAAAAGTTCCAATGTCCCCTTATAGGATTTCTATTGTTATGTTTCAAGTTTAAATATCATGCAAATGCAAGATATTAAGATGTATGTTATTGGCTTAAGTGGATTTAGGTTATTATAAAGTCATGTTTAGGTCGTCTAAGTTATTCGCGTGATAATAAAATAAAGATGCATTGTTGGGACTCAGTACAATGCATGCAATTTTCTTTACTAATTGTCGTGTCTTTAGTTTATTCAAATGTCATGGTACCGTAGAGCTGGCTGTCAACAAGAAGGTGAACATTCTACTAATAACTTAATAAATTTTGCTAATTCATAAACTAATTATTATTTTTTAAAATAATTTTACTAGAAACTTGTGAAATAGAATACACTATACTCTATATCCAATAAATAATTATTAGATATTAAGAACAATAACTTGTTGCTCAAATAAAACGAGATAAAAAAACATTTAATTGTGGATTCGGCTATGTATTTGTGAATACCAAAATATAGCTGTCTGTTAATAGAATTTCCCTTGTGTGAGGGTAAAATCCGTTTGACTTCCTGATAACGATATATATAATATATATATATATATATATATATATATATATATAATATATATATATATATATATATATATATATATAAAATATAATATATATATATATATTATATATATATATATATATATATATATATATATATTAATATATATATATAATATATATTATATATATATATTTATATATATATTATATATATATATATATATATATATATATATATATATATATATATATATAGTTCATCATAAAGTTTTGACGTCATCAACCGTATGATGACGAACATAATAAAACTTTTTTTTGCTACTAGTAATAGCTAGGTACATATTTAGGTAAACAGCAAGCTAAAACCAATGAGATCGGTTTCAGTCAGCTAAATTGGACCACTTCAACTTGCGGAAGTGGCATATCACACACAAATATTATATATATATATATATTATAATATATATATATATATATATATAATATATATATATATATATATAATATAATATTTGTAAATTAATAGTATTCTTTTATGTATGTATTCGTCTATGTCAATGAGCTTAACGATTTCTGTTAAGTTTAGCAGTCCTAGAGGGAGGTGGAGGTAGTATGGGACAATAGCCTTTATCTCTTGTTTCGCCCTCGTTAGTCTAATGTCCCGGACAGACAGGAGAAAAATGGACCCCACAGTGCCAGCAAAAACAAATCAGGCCCCTTAAAGCGGAGGGACCTCAAAGTGATATTTTTCTAAAGCCGTATGCATTCTGTAATGATAGAGACCGTTTTGAGTCAAGTCGGAGTACCCTGTGGCAAAATATTTTCATGATATCAATAAACTTAAGGGTGACAGTTTTTGGTCGGGAAAAAGTTGTTAATTGAACAAAACCGGACCAAAGTCAGTACGACCACTTAAAGTGACCTAAAAGTCGAAAACGGAGTTAAAGCACCGGATAACCTAAAATGCGGTTGATAAACAACATTTGTCGAGTTGGGTGTTGTTTTTATATGTTTTATGGGGTGCTGAATCCAATAAAACCGGTCCGAAATCGATAAAACTATTTAGAGCTAAGGATTCAGCTAGGAAGCGTCAGGATTTCTTTTACTATACAGTATGAGCAAAATAATTGTTCAAAGCTACATATCATGTAGTATATATGTAATACATATGCGTATATGTATTATGTATACGTCTATATGGCCCTTTGCAAGCCTCTCAAGCTTGCGGAGCAGGCCTGTGAGGCGAGGCGATGAAAATTTGCCAAATACATGGCAAAATGCCGTATGACAATAAATAATGATGAGTGGCCGACGCCTCGGCCACTCATCAAATAATAGGCTACGGGCCGTAGAAAAGTATTTTTAAGTATGCAACTATTAAGGAATGATAAAATAGATAAACATCGATGTAGTAAGAAAAAATTAATAAACAAACGAAATAAGCAATTAATGGATATATTCCTTAACCGGTAGGGTCATCGGATCAAAACATTTTGACCCTTCACTCGTAAGAAAAACTGTATTCGATTATTAAGGAATTAGATAACTTAATTTTAGAGTTTATTAATGAGTAAATCAACACATAGAGGAAAAAATAAATAAATTATTAAGTTAACCTGCTAACACATTTGATGAAAAGTAATTTAACTTACTAACTTCTCTCCTTTTCACAATGTTTTGAATACTTAAAGCTTAACGGGTTACTTCAGTCTCACCGCGCTCGACCTCAAAATAAAATATAATAGGCTATGCTCGTCCTCAGAATATAATGATTACCCAATCTTTAAGGTAGTATTACTACAGCATCGTTACGCATCACCTCTTTTTGGTGAGATTTTCACCTTGCAAGAGGCCATCAATAATGCCTGAAGAAATAAATAGGGCATCATCAGTGTTTACAAACAATGCAAGCAAAAGTTGAAGTAGTATCACCCTTGACTTTACAGCATAATTTTATTATAGTCCAAGAGCCAGAAGCAAAAAACGTGACCGTCTAGCCCAAAGGTTTAACCCACTAGATCGACTTATTCTGGCTCCCCTGATAATGAATCAGGTGATCTGCCGTTTCAGATAAGGGAATTAGCCCCGGGGCCCCTTTAAAATCCGAAAAATGGCCCCAAATTCAGTTTTCGCCCATAACGGGTTTCTATTGATTTATCCAAAAGTTAAAGGGTTGTTTTTAAAGTTTATTAAATTGTGATAAATCCATTTTTTAACCATCAAAATCGTCCAGTAAACCGAGATGCAAATGTTGAAAAATTATCGAAAAACATCTAAAAAGCATACATTTTTTGTCCAAACGCACAAAAACCTTAAAATGTCATGTTTTTCCATATAAACATGTTTAAGAATTAGGCAGACTTAAAAATCATGCATATTCAATTAAACTACAGGTAATATAGAGTTGTTCTAGGGAAAGAAGTCAGCACAGCTCTAATATGTGATGACTTAATGACCGACATATAATGCTGAAAAAAGTGTATTTTTCTAAAATTCAAGTTTTTACCTATCTTTCAGCATTATATGTCGGTCATTAAGTCATCACATATTAGAGCTGTGCTGACTTCTCCTAAGCTCATTTTCCTTTAAAATTCCCTAAAAGCGCTCATACATCCAAGTATTTTTTTCTTTTATTTGAATAAATACGTTTCGGGGAATGACAAGAGTAATGACTACTTAGGATGACTTTTCAACCCGATGACCTATGATCTTAATAAAAAACACTCATGTCAGGTACACACCATGCAGTAATATCTGTTGTATGTACCAAGTTGATGTCACGAATATTTTCATGACTCTTTTAACTTCTATTACATTATACATTTTATTTTAGCTACTATTCTTTTAAATAGATCCTTATTTTTTTCCCTCATAAATAGACTTGTAGATTGATTTGTGTTTTGATTTAGCGATTAGGATTGAGGGGAAGGTTAACAATTTATGCTTTATAAAACTATTCTTAGCCGTTACTTGAGGAACAATGTTGCATATTAACCGAAATAATCTTTTTAGATAATTTTCGAATAAAATGAGGTTATTTGGAAAATAAAAGACGTATGAGATTCTCTAGATGGATCCCGTGCCATTATATGATGAGCCATGTAAGCCATAATAAATCATTAATAAGACTTCTACTGAAGTAAAATGTTTAAGCTTACGTAGTAGATGATAAAGTACTGGACTTCGACACCGGAAGTCCGGGGTTCATAGCCCGGGCTATGCTCTCAGTTTTTATGAACAGAATTTTATGTAAAAAGATTTCGCCAACTTTAGCTTTACTTTGAGCATAGTAGGTGTGACCCACCCGAGGTGGTTCCCGTAGGGTGAATACCCTGAAGGGCCGAAAGGTCCTAAAACGGGCATTATTATTATAGATGATAAGTACAGTTTAATTTATTAACAACTAGGTCTACGTATTCTTTAAAGTTCAGATCGGACTTTAAGGTTTTTTTTTTTTTAACAAGTTCTTTATTGGCAAAAGTATACAATATTGACTTTAAGGTTAAGCCTGAGAGTTTGGTTAATGATGCTGTTTTTAATGGATCAGAGTTAATATAGATGAATAGGTCTATAGGTGATGCGAGAGCCGAAAAGCACAACTTGAGATTTCCTATTGTTTACAACTAAACCATTATCACTATTCAATAAAATTAATATAAGATTAATTTTTTGTTCCAAGTCATTAAGATTTCTTCCAAAAATTAAGACCGTGGTCGTGGTATCGTCCACATAAATAATAATATGACAGTCTGATAAGATTTTTTAAAGCAAGCTGAAAAATCATTGATGTACAGGAGAAAGAGGAGAACCCCCAGTATACTTCCCTGTGGAACCCTAAATTTAATCATCAGAAAATTAAGTAAAAAATCAAAAAGTTTACCTATCGAGTTAAATGTGACACAAATGTACTTGTGTGGTCAATCGATCCTCTAATATCTTGTAATTTGTCACTCTTTTATAAATTTAATTTACTTATAAATTTTCGTTTTATTTAATATACGGCCTAAAGTTTTTATTCTTTTAACTTTATTGACGTACGACATATCGCCAGAGAGCGTAAAACATATAAATCAAGGAGTAAAAATTTAAAAGCTACTTAATTATCTTAAGTTATTGCCGAAAATAAATATTTATTTATATATTGTCTCAAATAATTTTGATTTTGCTTAATTTAACGCAGTATGTGTGAATTTGTAATTTTCCAATAGTGCGTTTTTTAAACGTGTAGAAAGTTCACACCAGTCCTAAACTAAGCTGAATTTAACTTGCAAAAGGAGCTGTCTTAAATTTAATGATATGTATTATGGTAATATTTATATTACATGATTTTATACATAGAAGTCAAGAACTTTCGGACTGACTATTGTTACTTATTGCTTTGACATATTTTACTAACATTAAACAACATATAAGCAAAATGTATTGATGAAAGTTTGCTGCATTGGAAAAATACCGAACTGATTCATTAGGTCCTATTAAGAATGTTAACAAATTTTTTGGTGACGCTAATATATTTATAATAATTAGGTTTAAGTGCACAGGATATCTTGGAGTTTTATAAATTTTAATCGTATAAAGTAGTGAGTGTTATATGAATTGCCAATAATACTTATGCGTCCACACGGACAAAATATAAGAAACAGACATTTGTAGCGAAGGTGTTTTGGGCTGTCTCGTAACCTTGATATTGTCATCTGAGGATTCCAAGATAGCGTGAGATAGAGACTTTTATTATTGTATTATAATCAAATCAACCTGTTGCTTCAATGATAGAATTGTGTCAACAATGTCAATTTATTTCAATGCTGATTTATTAAATGAATATAAATAATGAGGTACTTGCGTTTGTCTGAGATTCCTGACTTGACCTTTTTTAAATGAAACTGGTGTTAATTCTTTAACAGAATTGTTATACATTTTAAACGTTATTTTTTAAATGATTTTTGAAGTTCTAGAATAACTAAACGACGTCGCGTTTATGGTAGGTCTTGTTTATCAAAAAGGAATAGTGAAAAAATGTATGTGTGATTCTTTGTAATGTCTTCAGATTAAAAAGTTATAAAAAATATTAAAGGTCCTACGAGAAAAAATTAAATAACCAATTCATCGCGGATTAGTGCCTATTTCCAGAATGGTCCAACATTTTTAACGTTTTTAGTTTAGACCACGATAGGTTTAAACTAAGATAGGTACACAGGAAAAGTATTATTTTAATTAAACTGTTTTAGGCACTTTAATGACGATTTGAGAGGGGTAAATTTATACACTAAAGTTTTGTATAACCAGTGAAATAATAAATAAGCGCTTTTCCTTTGAAAATCCGGATTTTGCAAAGTAAAAGCGCATATTTATGCACCATGTATATGGTGCTTTTGATGGTGATGTCTTCTTTTGAAGAACTTATGGTACTAAACAATCACATTATTTTTAATATTTGTGCACTAATAATTACTCAATTTTGAACTGCTTGCAATAAAAAAATTAGGATAAATTACCAGCAGTGAAGTAACGCAAAGTAATATACTCATACGTTTTGCACAATTTTAAATTATAATTATACTTAAAGAATACTCAAAAGACGTAAAGTTTTTCTTGACCTTTTTTGCTGCAACTTTTGCTCTTTTATTTGTTTTTGTTGACAGATATGTTCATTGTTTTTTTTACGTTTAACAAATCTGAAGTATTCTTTGTGCTATTAAATCGTAATGGTTGTAGATGAAGAAAACTAGTATACCTAGTAGTAATGACCTTAAAATATGAATTAAGTGTTTTAAAGACAGATGAGTAAGTCATCATTACTATAAGGTCACTGTGACAGGGTTGGGTAAGAAAAACTAGACGATATCATTAAACTATCCACATTTACTTTTAAATGAGATAATAACCTAAGGAGATTATCTGCGGGTCGTCATTATCACATAAAAATAGGGTATAGTGTACCTCGCAAGTTCAGATTCGCTGTGCTCGTCCTCCCCGATTTGAACTTTAGACTCAATCACTCCTTGGGAACGTTTCCTTCCAAGATTAATGATTTATTAAGATTATTTATTTTAAGTGACGATATCAGACACTCGCTTAGAACACAGCGTGCTTCTTTAAATTCTTAAATCTCAAGAAGTAGTTATAAATTTGCTGAAAGTAGTCATTGTGGTCATAATTTTGCTGAAACATATTCTGGTGTTTACTGCCTGATTCAGATTCCTCCCATTTTTCCGTTTTACGTACGTTCAAGTTTTATTAGTTTTTGTCGAATTTCCATTGAGGAAATTCGGTAATGGTGACATTAGGGGAGTCGGATATATAATTTTAGATAAATCTTGTAAACAAACTTGAAAAAAATTCTCGAACGGATAAATATTTTTAAATCAAATTTGGTGAAAAAATCAACCTTGGAGTGAGTACGAGCCTAATTGGAAACCAGTTTGTGACGTCATCAACCTGGTTTACTGAGTCAGCAAAATTTAAAAAAAATAAATTGGAAAATTAAGGATTACAACTTATGGGGGGGGGGGGAATGTCTTTGGTGCAGGATCGAATAAAATCGGTTCGGAGTCGTTACGACCTCGCAAATTCAACCAAATAGTCGATAAACCCAGAAACTAGTTAAATGTAAAATAAAAACTGTTTAAATGTCTTGTCCTTTAGGACAAAACATTTAATTAAAGCAACATTTTTTCTGTTTACCCTATTAAACCAATTTAAGTAACCAGAACATCTTAATAAACAAGGTAAAATAACCAGAAAATCTAATATCGGCAAATTGTTAACTGAAAAGATCGGCGATGTTTTACGAGTTTGTAATATACAGCTGTTTGTATAGTTTAAGTAGACTTTATCTCAACGAAGTCCTTTTTGGCGCAATGGTAAAGTGTTAGCTGGGTATTCGAATGGCTATTTCATCAATTCCAGGTCGCACCAATTTATTTTTAGAAGTCTATATTTTAAATTATTTTTGGCGAATTAGAAGTAAAATGAGCTAATGATATGTATATATAATTTTTTTTTATATTTATTTATAATACCTGTTTCTCTAATGCCTTTCATGATTATGGATTAATCATCCTTATAATTCTTATCTAATTAAGTTAATAATTTATTTTGAAAAAACGTTTATGATATAGATGAAAACTGAACAATAATAAGTTTCAAATTAACTATTATTCTCTAGTGCAATTTCAAAGGTTGTACAATTTCTAAGCGCAAGTTGAATACGTTTTTAAAGTTTTTAGGTAATAAACTTATCAGTGTCAATAGTTTTATTAGTCTAGTTTAAAGGTTAGCATCAATTACTGGAAAAAATACTTGGCTATAGTTCATGTAACTTTATTTTAAAAACAGTATTTATGAATTTGTTTGTTTGTACATCTAGGTATTTTTTTTAATGAAAGTATTAATGCATTTGTTTGTTTGTACATCTAGGTATTTTTTTTAATGAAAGTATTAATGCATTTGTTTGTTTGTACATCTAGGTATTTTTTTTAATGAAAGTATTAATGCATTTGTTTGTTTTACATCTATTTTTTTTAATGAAGTATTAATGCATTTGTTTGTTTGTACATCTAGGTATTTTTTTAATGACAGTATAAATGCATTTGTTTGTTTGGACATCTAGGTATTTTTTTAACTTTTTAAATCTTGCTTAACTTAAAATATTAAATTTTGTGTGATAATAATTATTAATTTTTTGATGAGGACTTAAAACATCAGTGGAAATGTAAAAACCATTTACTTCGTGTATTATCGTGATTCCGAATATCGCAGTACATTCCATTTCATAGTTTATTGTCATAATTTATTTATCTACAGTTTGTGACCAAGCATCTTGAATAAAGGGGATGTCGCATTAAGGAACATGTCTGACCCCATGGAAGTTGTTTGAGATCGAGAAATAGGAGCAAACTTACCTTCCCCTTGGTTATAATGAAAAAAAGGCGCCAAACGCCGGTTATATAGCAAGGTTATCGAGTTTGCTTCTAAACTTTCTTCTGTGCTTCTCGTGATTGTTACATTTGTGGTGCTTTTTAAGTCATTTGTGCTTATTTAATTTTAAATTTTGGAATATACTTTGCCACTTCAGTGAGTGATAATTTAAGCGTGTTTTGTTATGCCTCTCCACCACGAGCCATCTCATTAGGGATTTTTTCCTAAAATTTCCTAAAAGGTAATAAAATACTGTTTAAGCGTTACTGTTTTTTTGCAATCTGAAGATCGACTTACTTTAACTACTGTGTCACAGCAGTAGTGCAATATTGTGATGCACTAGTTGTGGTTGTTTTGTTTTTTTGATTGTCTTTTGTTTTTGAACTCGTTTTAGTTGACATGTATTGTCTTTCTTTAGTTGGAATCATAAATTGGATACACCTGAAAAATTTAAATAATTTTAGGATTATTTTGGTTATTATTACGTATTTGCATTTCATAGGGCTGTATAATTTAAAATCGAATCGATAAAGATTTTGGATAAGGAATTTTTGTATTTAGATTCATTAATATGTAATAGGCACTACATAATCCTATAGTTTAAACATACATCTTCTTTAGAAGCAGAATATGTTATAGGGAGGCGGGAGGCAGAAGATGTGTTTTTATAAATTAATTCCGACACCTTTCTAAACGCGTGGGTGTTTGTCAATGTTGATTGTAAACTTTACTTTTTGGTGTAAATTAACTATAAATTAGTCACGTGTGTCCTTTTTGTACATTTTCTTTAGTTTATAAGAATTTTATATTTATTTATATAATCGGCTTAATGCTGGTGAAAGAGATTTCAGTCCTATGTGTGTGAGCACTTTTTATATTCTAATAGGTGTCAGAGTTGACAAAATCTACATTCTACAGCAACATAAGAATATAATTATAACTCTTAATAAGTTGCAGTGGACATTATTGAACTTATCCTGCTGTTATAAGTTTTAGTATTTAGTAGTTTGCAGTGGATATAATTCATCTGATCCTGGTCTTGCCGTTACGGTTCTTAGAAATTTGCAGCGAACGCAATTGATCTAATCCTGGTCTAAGAGTTACAGGTTTGAGTCGTTTGCAGCGAACGCAATTGATCTAATCCTGGTCTAAGAGTTACAGGTTTAAGTCGTTTGCAGCGAACGCAATTGATCTAATTCTGGTCTAAGAGTTAAAGGTTTAAGTCGTTTGCAGCAGACGTAATTGATCTAATCCTTAATTGTCTTTCTTAGTCGTTTGCAGTGAAGGTAATACATCTAATCTTAGTGTAGGAGTTACAATTATTTGTCGTTTACAATGAATATACTTGATCTGATCATGGTGTTGAAGATGCGAGTTCTCATTTTAGCGAATTTCCTTTGAAAATTCGCCTAATGGGATAGGCGTCATGGCGGAATTCGAACCTCGGACCACGACACAAATCCGTTTCAGAGGTCCCTTATGACGAAAAAATACTTTTTTTGAAACTATATATATATATATATATATATATATATATTATATATATATATATATATATATATATTATATATATATATATATATATATATATATATATATATATATATATATATATATATAATATATATATATATATATATATATATGTATGTATTTCTAGACACTTTCTTGTAAACACTCTATCTTTCGAACGGATTAATATTTTTTAACCAAACTTGGTACAAAAATCAACCTTTGGGAGGACACGAACCCTATTGAAAACCAGGTTTTTGTGACGTCATTAACCCGGTTTGCTGAGTCAGCGAAATTTTCAAAAAATCGGCAAAATTCAGGGTTAATATTTTTTGCCGCAAAAAAGGTCAATATTTATGTTTTTGAGACGCTGAATCGAATGAAACCGGTCCGAAGTCGATACGACCACTATAAGTGACCTAAAAATCGAAAAAACCATTCTAAATTCCCGAAAACCAAAATTTAGGTCGATAAAAAATAAATTTCAAGTAGGGTGTCGTTTTCAATGTAATTTTGGGCGCGGAATCGAATGAAACCAGTCCGAAGTCGATACGACCACTTTAAGTTACCAAAAAGTCGAAAAAACCACAAAAATTATAGAAAACCAAAATTACGGGCGTTGAAAATTAAATTTCGAGTAGGGTGTCGTTTTCAATGTTTTTTGGGCCTCTGAGTTGAATGGCAGTGGTCCGGAGTCAATACGACCACTCAAACTCAGGGTACCTGGGTTCACATCCTGGAAGGGTCGATCATTTTTTATCGTTTTTTACCTAATATAAGTTTACAACTAGGAAATAATTCTGGCGCGGTGGTCCGCATGTCGGGCGAATTTCCTTTGATGCGTGTTTCCGTGCTTTTTATATAAGTTTACAACTACTAAATAAATAATTCCGGCGCGGTGGTCCGCTGTCGGGCGAATTTCATTTAGAATACGTGTTTCCGTGCTAAACAACCATTTTCTTGCTTATGCAAGAACCATGCCCATTGCGTGGTTCCGGTTCCGGAAATGCGCATAACTATCCAGTTGGTTGCACAAAACTATGCCTCTAAAATTAGAAGTACGCTCTATTATTTGCACTAGTTTAAAACTTAGTTACTTATCTTTAAGCTTAGTCAGTTATCTTTAAAGGTTTTAGCGCATTTCCTTTGGAAAATACAGACAAAATGAGTTACGAGCAGTGCTTGACAATTGAGTAACTGCTTAGGTTCTAAAGCATGAACCGGAACCACGCAATGAGCATGGTTCTTGCATAAGCAAGAAAATGGTTGTTTAGCACGGAAACACGTATTCTAAATGAAATTCGCCCGACAGCGGACCACCGCGCCGGAATTATTTATTTAGTAGTTGTAAACTTATATAAAAAGCACGGAAACACGCATCAAAGGAAATTCGCCCGACATGCGGACCACCGCGCCAGAATTTTTATAGATTATAGAGGATATATAGTCCTGAATCGTTTGCATTTGCTGTAGACATGACATGGTCGGTTTTTTATCTACCGTCTCAATCATTTTAACCTTCTCTGATATTTCTAAGAAACTTTAGTTGTCTAAACTGTGTAGACTGTAGGAGGGGTATGAAACTCAACAATAGATAGAAAACATGCAAATAATTGGCAAATTTTTGTACAATAGAATTTCTTTAATTAGGAGGTACAGAACTTAACAAACTCAAATAATCGGGTACGGGGTACCTTCTCACCACATTGGATTCGCAGCTCTCATCCTGTCTGCTTCTGACACGCTTCGATTGTCCTCACAATATAAAATTTATCAAATTTATACTGCAACAATGCTTCAGTATACCTACGGTATAGATGAAGAAAAGTAAAAAGAAATTTCAGGGAAAACTCTGGATTTGGCTCTGTTGTTTTTATTACTGTAATTACTTTTAGCGATTTTTAGCTAGTAGTAAAATTCAGGCTTAATATTTTTCGCTCCAAAAATGGTCCCTATTTACTTTTTTAGGGCGCTGAATCGAATGGAACCGGTCCGAAGTCGATAGAACCACTCTATGTGACCAGAAAGTCAAAAGAAACACGAAAAACTACAGGAAACCAAAATTACGGTCGCTGAAAAAATTCTAGTAAGGTGTCGTTTTCAAAGTTCTTTGGGGCGCTGAATTGAATGAAACCTGTCCGAAGCCGATATGATCACTTAAAGTGACTGAATAGTCAAAAAACGGTTGTAAACTTCCGAAAAAACTTAAAATACGACCAGAAAACAATATGTTTTAAGTCGGGAGTCGTTTACAATGTTTTTGAGCCTATGAATTAAATGAAAATAGTACAAAGTGAATACGAACAATCAAAGTCAGGATACCTGAGTTTGAATCCTGGTAGGAACAATAATTTTTTATCCTTTTATTTACAATATTTAAGTTTATGACAACAAATTAATTCTGGCGCGGTGGTCAGCGTGCCGGTCGAATTTTCTTCTTTGGAATGCGTGTTTCCGTGCTTCAAAATCCATTTCTACTTATCTAATGTCCGTTTTATGCTTTATGCAATTACTTTATTATCAAGCACATCTTATTTTTTCTGATTTTTTCAAAAGAAATGAGCTAAACACTAAAGAATAAACACTAACTCTGCTTTAAACTAGTAAAAATAATTGTGTGCACTTCCAATTTTAGAGGCTTAGTTTTTTATAACTAACAGGATAATTATCCGCATTTCCTTTGAAAAATACAGAAAAAATGGGTTACGAACAGTGCTTGATAATTGAGTAACCGCTAAGTAATAGAGCATAAACCGGAACCTTAAGCAGAAATAGATTTTTAAGCACGGAAACACGCATTCCAAAGGAAATTCGCCTGACATGCGGACCACCGTAGAATTTTTTAATTTACATGAAGAATTCATTAAACGTCAATTATTAACGCACTTATTCTTTGAAAGACTAAATTACGTAAAACTTCGCAACTCTTAAGTTGTTGCGAATAAAACTTTTTTCTTTATTTACAACTTTATATCTTGTATTATATCTTTATTCTTTCTTTTTGAATACTTTTTTTTATATATATTAATGAACATTATACAATATATAAGAAAAAGTCTTTCAGGGTCACGAATAATAAAATAAAACAAAAGAATAGACGGGTCACACGCTAAATAGTACACGTTACATGTGAAACTAACATGGGAGGAGTCTGTCACTCTGGCAGAAGTTCATTATCACACCCCACAAGCGCTAGTGTCGGTAAAACCCAGTGACACAGTTAGACCAATAAAACAAAATCAATCAACTGAAAACAGATCTTAAAATTAATCATATTACTAATAATATTAAAAACCAGTGTTGCTTCTTTTGTGAAGATTTTTTAACTGTTCTTTTTCAGTTTGAGAAGGTTATTATTTAAGCATTGTTTAATAGATTAGTAAATATTTCTAATGTGATATAATTATTTGCCGAAATATTTGATTGATGAGAATAACGATTTTAAGATCTCATTGAAGTGAACTAACACCCAAAAAAATTACTTTTGTAATTGATATTTTGTAATTTTTAATTGAAGAATACTTTTGATTGACTTACCGATTAATAAATATGTGAATCTCGCATTAGATTTTTGGATTTATTTATTTTTCATTGTTTCTCTCATTATTGCAAACCTTTTCTTCTTTTCACGAGGCTCTGTTATTAGATCTAGTAGTTTTTAAATGTGAGGTATATGATTCTGGACGATATGAATTTCTGTGATTATTTTTACTCCAAAATAAATAGTTTATATGCTATGTATATTCACTTATCATTTGATACTACCGAGTTTTGCAAATCATGAATAGTTGACACAATATAATTGTGCGAGAGACACCTGGGAAATGTCACAAGCAAAATGCAATGCTACATCTGGGAACTGTTCCATCATTCGACATTCGTCATCATTGATAGCTCGACATAATGTCATGTCCCACTCTGTTTCGTTTCGTCTAACTCATCAGTGCGCTGACAAAGCCTGAACTCACTCTGACCTTCAATTAATTCCGAAGAATATAATGTGAAGTATTTAACATACATCATTTAAATGCTATATGTTTTGCTTGCCACATATGATGGCGGTAAGAGAGCACCGCTCGTCTCCGGTAAATACTTCACATTATATTCTTCGGAATTAATTGAAGGTCAGAGTGAGTTCAGGCTCTGTCGGTGCCCTGATGAATTAGATGTAACGAAACAGAGTGGGACATGACATTATATGTCAAGACATCAATTATGATGAATGTCGAATGATGGAACAGTTCCCAGATGTATCATTGCATTTTACTTGTTAAATTTCCTAGGTGTCTCTTGCACAATTATATTGTGTCAGCGTATATTCATTATATTTTATCAGCGTATATTCATTATATTCATCAGCGTATATTCATTATATTCATCAGCGTATATTTTATTCTATTTTTTTACTCATTCCGTTTAAAATTTTAAAAATAGTCTCGTTAGTTTGGTCTGTAAGTCACACCCCTCCCTAGGGAGTTTATGTTACGGTTTATTATAAGAAAAATATTGATAGTTACATTTGTTAAATAAGGAACGAAAGCAGAGATGATGCTATATTTTTGTGTGTTAAACGACCCCGCGTGTCTCCCACTCTACCTCTACCATAGACTGCACCAACATCATATTCGAATATTATATTAATTACTTCATAAGTTCATTAAATACTATTATCGGTAACTACTTAAGTCTCAGTTTTCATAGAATTTGGTAATAATTTAACATTAACTCATTTTTTGTAGTATTTGTTTTTATTAGGTGATAAGTCGTAGATAAAATTTGATATGCAAAAGAGACGAAAGCTTACTAGTTTATCTCCTACTTTACTAATATATGTCCTACTAGCTAACTATGTCTTAGCGAACATTTTCATCTCCCTCGGCTATTAGGCCTCGGGAGCTCATAAAGTTTCCTCCTTCTGCTTTGCCTGAGAAGGAAACATAAACTTAAGCTGTAAAGCTTTGTTCTGTTCCTTGTTGCATAAATATTTCCTTCTCTTTTAAGTACGACTGATTTCTTTTCGTTCTCTTTATTTTTATTCTTTAGATAAATTGTGGCATTAAATTAGTCTTGTTATGGCACTGTTACGGTTATCTCTTAGATTTTATTTGTAAAATACAAATCATTTTGTATTTTCAATCTTTACTATCAAAAATGTCAATGTTACTTTGGCACTTATTGAGTACTTCTGGTACTTGTTCACATTATTCTTTTTACACGGTACTATCACGTATCTTTGGGTCATATTGATACTTAAATCATAAAGTTCAAGACATTTTCTCTTTTTCAATGTGATACTTCGGCTTTTTAGATGTTATTTTGATTTAATGTTGCGCTTGCTATCCTATTATATAAGAACAATTTACACTTGTTATTCGTTCACATTTACATATTAGTAACTCATGTGTTATGGTTCATAAATGTCATCTATATGTAGGTTTTGTTCGTTTTCGAAGGTAACTTCTTACAAATTGCTTCAGAAAGAATTACTAGAAATGGGACATGTTATTAAGGACACTATTTTTAAGCTAGTCGTTGTAAGAATTAAATTAGTCACAGATTAAATTAATTTAAAATGGGTCCTTTTAAAATTACAAAAATAATGAATTGAGGTCTGTCTAATCAAGGGCGGGGGTCGTTACGACAACTCGTGTCTCATTAAAATGACTCGTCATAGAAACTCTTTAAGCGAATCGTTGTAAAAAATTACGCTTATAAGGTCGTTTTTTACTCGGTACGACACTAAAACCGCTTACAGTCACTGGCTCCAAGTGTTCCCTGGTGCTTTGTACTCTAGTTATCTCATTTAAATTAGGTACCTGAGTCGTTAAAAAAAATGAGGTAAATACGGAACTGAAACATTCTTTCTTAACATAAGTTGCAGAAAGTGGCTTGTCATTTTTAAGCCCTTTTTTTTAACTTACTTAGCTTGAGAACTATGTTGTTTTGGGTATTGTTTGACTTTAAACATTCCCAAACGACCCTATAAATAATCTGTTAAATATTACTTTTTTATCATATTCTTTAAAAGTTTAATATTGCCAAATATTTACAACAAAATGTTTTTCTCATATTTTAGTATAAAGGGAATTACAATTAAAAATTAATCAAAAACCTTATAATATTAATAGTAGTCGGTGAAGAAATGGTGTTTCAGTTTACACCCATGCCGGGTTGAAAATTCAGCACCTATAGCGCCATGAACTAATTCCCTATATAGTTGTTTTAATACATCTTATAAATTGTTTTTGAGAAATTTGAAACAAAATAAAGTTCGAGCTAACTCTGTGTCCCTATTTTTAATATTAATTTGTTAATACGTCTAGCATCTTTTGAGTTTTTATATAATGCTATAAAATATATAAAATTACAAGACGTACACCAAGATAAGTGTTATAACTTTCGGAATTGTTAAGGCAATTTGGGTTGTAAAGAAAGTGACCGAGCATCTTTGTATTTGCAAATATTGTAAAATAAATATTTGCAGCATATATTGAAGTTCAGTTTTGCTAAAATAGGAATTTTTTGGTTAAAATTTTAGTATTTCTTTAGTTATAAAACCAATATAATTAAATCGGTAGCATAACTCTTTATATCGGCTGGAACATTTCAGATGCATTCATGTTAAATCCTTAAAAATATGGGCAACATTCTGCTTGAATTTCGAAAACGTTTTCTCAGTAAGTGGACTCACGGTAGTCAAAATGTATCATAATTATATTGGTAACTCTTACATCAAATATGATTATTTAGTTAGTTACCACTTTTGATAACTGTTAAACGTTAATGTGGCCATCCAATAACTTTGACTGTTTTAAAAACCTCATTAAATTCTAAAAAAGTGATGCCATTATTCCTAAACTTCGGCAATTTACACCAAGGCGTTGGTGTAAATTACATGTTATGTTATATGTTCCAAGACATGGAACATAGATTTTTGTAAAAAATTCTTGTTTTCTTGTAATTTTATATTAAATCTATTATATATAAGTCGAAGAATATCCTCTGAAAAATTACCAATATACCCAATATACTGTGATATTGGTATTAAATATGGTAAAAATGTGATAATGGTATTAAATTTCTTAAAGTTTAATGTTGTTCTCAGAACAGTCAATATTATGTTGTACTTAATTTCAAATTTTACTACTTATTTAATTTCAAAAATGTCAGTTTCCAAAAGTGGTAACAAACTGTACCATATTTGGGTAATAATTATCGAACTATACGATAGTAAATTTAAATTGACATCAGTCCACTACTTGGAATAGAGACTATTTTCGAGTTTTTTTCCTGTTATTTTTTACGATTTAATGTTGTCAAGTCTGACATATTTCATGTTGCAGTTTCACCAGGTAAAATACTAAGAGCTTTAACTAAATTATTAATTTTTTGTTTTTAACCCCTATAAGTGCCGTATTCACAACCCGGCGTAAGTTTTAACTTTACCAGTAATATGTTGCTATAACATTTTTTTTTTTTCATCAACTGATATTAATATTATATTATTAATACCATTTTTAATAATACAATTAAAAATAATTATTATTATTAATAATACTAAGTATTAATAATATTACTATATATGGTTTTCGATGATTTTTTTTGTTCCTTCCTCATCAAATTTAAAAATAAATTAGAGTCTTAAAATTCAAACTAATAAGCGGACTGCTTTAAATTTCACTTCTTAAAATATGACTATTTTTATTAATACAGTAAAATACTACTTTCATGACTGCTTATAAAATTCACTCTCGAATAAATATTTAAATGATCTTACGAGAGAATATTTATGAGTTACGAGAGAATATTTATGAGTTACGAGAGAATATTTATGAGTTACGAGAGAATATTTATGAGTTACGAGAGAATATTTATGAGTTACGAGAGAATATTTATGAGTTACGAGAGATATTATAGTTAGAGTGAGTTACGAGGAATATTATGAGTTACGAGAGATATTTATGAGTTACGAGAGAACCGTTAGGGGGGGGGGGGTGCATTTTTCCCTACAATACGAACTGACTCAAAAGTGTAATTATCTTTGAAATTCCCGTAAACAAGATGAGGTTGTCTAGTAAATGGTCGGGATTAAGGATTCGAAGTAAATAAATTTAATTAATTTGACAGGGTCCTTTGAAAAAAGAGGAAGAATTGATTTCTAAAATCAATTTGATAAGTCATTGTATATAACCCTGATCCTTATTTTCGTAGCAATGACACTAAAAAACTTTATTTATATTAATTACCGAATTTTCCATTTTTTTCTATGCTATAATTGTTTGGAGGACTAAGACAAACAACATCTCATTTGCTTTATAAAAAGAAAACCTTAAAAAAAATTCAATTGTTTATCTAATTTTTATCTGTCCAAAAATTCATTATCCCTCCGAAGGTGAAGGTCACAAGTGCGTTACGCCTGCGCCTGAATCTAAGGACCTGAATGTGCGTGACTACTTGACTACCTTACACAATAACTCTCACGCGCATGCCTATACCTTCTTTCTTTCGATTAGGATTTTAATAAATTCAAATTTAAAGAAATAATGAAATTGGCGTAAAAAATTTACGTAATAATTTATTACGTATTCATATTTTTTTTCTAATTACATTTTTGTTTTTACTCAAAGATTTGTTAACTAATGTGAGAATTAAGCTTATAGTGAGTTTATTTTTAGCGAATAATCGATAGAAAATCACGCTAATAAAGTCTTTGACATGAAATTTTACTTAAAAAAATCTTAAATATTGAATTTAATATGTTTCTTAATCATGGTAAACATATGTCTTAGCTTGAAATTATAAATTGATAACTTCAAGTAAACCGTGTCTTCAGTTATCTTTAAAACCTTTAAAGATAACTGACTAAGCTTAAAGATAGTTGACTAAGATTTAAACTAGTGCAAATAATAGTGCGTACTGCTAATTTTAGAAGCATAGTTTTGCATAATCAACTTGATAATTATGCGCATTTCCTTTGATAAATACAGACAAAATGAGTTACGAGCAGTGCTTGACATTTGAGTAACTGCTTAGGTTCTAAAGCATGAACCGGAACCTTAAGCAAGAAATGGGTTGTTAAGCTCGGAAACACGCGTTCTAAATGAAATACACCCGACAGCGGATCACCGCGCCAGAAATATTTTGTAGTTGTAAACTTATATAATGTAAAAAATTATCATTGCAACAAGGATTGTTCTTAAGCATCCAAAAGGAAATTCGCCCGACATGCGGACCACCGCGCCAGAATAATTTTATTTTTATCCTTTTTTAACTCTGAAGATCTATTTGCTTACTTTTCCAAGCAAAACGTTTGTTGATGTAAATAAAACAAAACATTTTAATAGGACTGAAGTCTTTATTATTTTTTTTTCAAATTCAATTCTTTACAGTCCAATAATGAATTCGTCAACATACAAAAAAATTGTAAAAACCACGCAGGTGGTTTTAAAACACCCGAAATTAATAATTAAGTTAAAATTTCGGTGTCGAATTTTTAGTGAAAACACAATACTTTTTATATTTACGGTATAAATGAGGAAAAGTAAACATAATTTACTCATTACAATTCGACCTATGAGAATAATTCATTTTACTGGTTTGAAGCTACGTTTTAGTCCCAATGAAGTAAAAAGTAACTCTTACTTCCGAAAAACTATAAATTATAAAATGTCTAGAGATAAAATACTATGAAGAATTGAAACTTAAAGGATGACTTAATCATTTTAGCGTATAATAATGAAATTATGACTATTAATTTAATTTTTTATTGACATTTAAACAATTATGTTCATTTAAAGTGTTAACGAAAATATTAATAAGGTAAAAGGTATAAAAATAATAAAAATCAACATTTAATAATTAAAATGTATACTAAAGAATTGAAGAAAGTTTGAAAAGTAGTTCAACAAATTAAGAAAAAAAACAGCAGTACAATAATACGTTGTAATAAATAATATCACAACGAGAAACAAATAAAATAAATAGTAACACATAGAAAAAGTATAGTACATAGTACACATGAGAAAAATTGAAATGTTGCAGTTAGATAGGTGAAATGATTTAACAATATTATCTTTAATGTTTTGTTATTGAAGATGGATAATACTAAAATTAAATCTTAATATTATTATTATTAGTTAATCAGGTGGATCAGTTGTCTTTTGTATATCCTTTTTTATGTATTTAATACTCAAAGGATTTTTATTTAAGTAAAGGTTAAAAATAAAAATTAGAGATTTGTTAATGAAGGTAATATGGAAAATTAGAGGGACTTAATCTTACATAATAATGTTAATAATAGGATGGTACTAGACTGCGTCGTGACGACTTTGACCTGACTGGGTAATAGCTTGGTGTATTGCTAGGTTTAGTATTGTTCCATTCAAGTCCTGCTAAGATTTCTAAGCAGGTTTAATAAAAAAAGTTGTATTTTCTCTTCCAATTAATTTTTAAGAGTTTTTTTAAAATACTTGTTCTTATAAATATAATTGCTCATTCTTTTTTCGTCGCTTGAAATTTTGTTAAGATGCTCAAAATTTAGTATTGATTAGTTCATCGTCTTTTATTTTTTTATATCATTGTTAGAAACTTAATAAATTAGGGGAGGTTTTACATTTAAAAATGTCATGTGTGACGTCTCAAACTCGCAGGTTTAATTCAACAAAAAATATAAATTAGTAATTTTAAGTCTATTTGGAAAAGAAATGCCAATTATAAAGAATAATAACAATATTAAAAAGATTGGGTAAAAGTCTTTGATAATATTAATGGCTCAAAAGCAGAACTAAACCTTAAGTCAGATTTTTATGCCTAGTTTCAACTCACAAGCATAAAAATAACAAGATTTTTGTATATATATATATATATATATATATATATATATATATTATATATATATATATATATATATAATATATATATATATAATATATATGTTTATTTTTATTTATTTATATTGAACGTATGATGCATTTTCACTTTTCATGTAGACGCGATACAGATCAAAAGGAACTGCTGAATGGAAGTTGGTAAAACAAACAAATTATATCTCTTAAGAAAAAAAGTATTAAATCATATATTGATCAAAATTATACATTTCATGTAAAAATTATAACTTTCTTGAATCCTCAAAAATGGGAAACATGTTTTTAAGTAATCAGTTTTAGTGACATATTGAAGTATTCTGAGCCAATATGGTACAAATTATTTATACATAACATAATTATATTTTAAAATGGGAAGCTGAACACGTTTTGATAAATATTAATTTTTGATTATGCCTAAATAACATTTAGGCATTGTTTCTAATTGGTTCTGTCTGGCTTCAGTTGGCCTTGCATTTTATATTTATCTGTTTTTCTTTTTTGTTGCAGGTTAGTATCATAACTTTGTTATAGTTAATTTTAGTAAGTATCTAAGTATATAGTTTCATTCTTTTTATCAATTATTTAAAAACATTTGTGGTAATTAGGTTGATGCAAATAAACTTAGCTTTAATAATAGACCAAGAGCCCAGGGGTGTTTTGTTAATAAAAAGTGTAATGGCTGGAACCGGTCTCAATTTTTCGTAAATATCTTCCTGAACAAGGATCTGCAATTCTGCCGACTCGTATCGGATGGGTGTCCCAGGCAGAACCTTTGACCCCTAAAGTGCATTCTGCCTGGGACACCCATCCTATACGAGTCGGCAGATTTGCAGATCCTTGTTCAGGAAGGTATTTACGAAAAATTGAGACCGGTTCCAGCCATTACACTTTTTATTAACAAAACATCCCTGGGCTCTTGGACTATAATGCTTAGTTCAAAAAATGCTGAGCAGTGCCGTTAGTAGTAAGCACGTTTAAACTCACGTTTTGCCTTACAAATGAGTGATAGCAGTCAATGTGTAATGGATTTGTATTTTTGTCACGAATTTTGACTCTGTACCTAGAAAATTGTTAAGAATGACATAATATTGTACGGCTCCATTTTAAAATACAATTTTAAAAGCATAATGAGACACATCCTGCAAGGAATTAGTATCCTTAACCTTTCAAAAATAAGTTTAACTCTTGAACGAAATAGTGCGCGGGGTACCTTGGAAGTTTTCTCCCAACTTTGGACTCACTTTGCTTGTCCTCTCATGGTTGTCATAACCTTAAGATCCAAAAAACTAAATTTTATTGGCAAAGCGCTTTCAACCTAACTATTGGTAAAGGCACTGACAAGGTGATTACCATTAAACCTAACAAACAAGAAAACGGAATAAGTAAACAAAAAAAAAAAAAATACGGAGCAACTGACGGGCAAAAACAATGATAGGATCGTATTACTTCGAAACATGTTTTATAACCCCCTAATAGTCGAAAAAGAAACTGCCTACTCCCAGGGTTAGTTTAGTACTCGGGGCCTAAAAATCCTATTCACACCTATTTTAATAATTGTAATATTGTTTGATGATGGTTGTTCTATGTTGGGGGTGTCTATTTTTGGTTGGTGGTAGTTGTTTTTGGTTGGTGATGGATATTTTTGATTGATGGTGGTTATTTTTGGTTATTGGTTACTAAAGAAGGTGATTGAACATAAAAGCCAAAATACTCTTCCTGGCATGGTACAAAGCTTCTATGCTTATATCATTTCTATATTATATGCCTAATAAAAATTTTACTTTACAATAATAAATAATTATTATAGTAAATAAACAGAAATATTAAACAATAATTCCTTCTTTATGAAATATGTCAGATAATTATTTATTTAATATGTTTTTCCTATAAAGAACCTTGTACCGCATTTTATTATAAGCAGCTTTTTAGAAAATTCAAGCAAAACTCTATGGGTTGTCAAATAAGTTTTTCTCAGTTTCTTGGCGCTTTGTAAAGACATTAGTCCTATGAAATAGAACCTTTTGTTGTAGTAGCTATCAAACTGCCTTTTGTCTTTAAATTTTAAAATTTAATTAATATTAAAATTGACAAAAGGCAGATTTTGTCTATTTTAAAAATAATTAAATTTTACCAAAATAGTTATTGGACTGTTAAGAATTAAATTCTAGGTTAATTAATGAAGACTTCAGTCCTATAGAAATTTTATGTAAATTAAATATAATTTCTATAGGACTGAAGTCTTCATTAATTAACCTAGAATTTAATTAAATTTGTTCATGGACTTCTGGAGATATTTGTACCTTAAAGAACAATTAATTTTTAAATAATATATATATATATATATATATATTATAATATATATATATATATATATATAATATATATATATATATATTCAACTTCTTCAATGGGTGAACAGTGTGAACAAATAACTGGCTTAGAATGTTTTAAAACAAGTATACCAATGTAAACCTTACTTGACAAAGCCCTTTCAGGAAATATACATTGCAATATTCTATAGTGATATGGTTAAGGGAGGATTATGATATTTTAGAACAAAAAAAAATGTATAATACCATCATACATTTGAAAAAATCTGTATATGTCAAAAAGAAAACTGTATTAAATATGAAACTTTTACTAAAAATAATACAAAATGTGATACAAGAAATTAAACGTTATAGTTTATTATATTAAATTTTAAAAATAGTATCTAAAATTTTAGGTACGAAAATTGCATAGGAACCTTTATTAAAAATTATTATTGATTTTAAGCATTTTTTAATGGATTTTTTGTCTATCGCTAGTTGTTTTCGAGACATTTATCTTTTAGCAGCCATGTAACTATAAAATTTTGTTCATTTATTATGTTGAGCCTTGAAAAAGATAAAATTATAAGCTTGGATATTAATTTTATTAATAATTTTGCCGGCTAAAGGCTCGGCAAAATTAGTGTTATTTATTATTTTGGACATTTTTTCCTCAAACTATTAATAAATTGTTTGAAAAATTTCAAAGATTAATCATTCGTGGTATAGCAAATAATATTTTATTTATAAAAATTACCTAAAATATAAACATAATTCTAAAGAAATTATTTGTGGAAATATATAATATGGCATTGTCAAACTTAATGACTGGATA
Organism: Microvelia longipes; assembly: GCA_018340805.1. Lineage (NCBI taxonomy): Eukaryota > Metazoa > Arthropoda > Insecta > Hemiptera > Veliidae > Microvelia > Microvelia longipes. The sequence continues at coordinate 11,278,047 of JACMZG010000008.1, read as the reverse complement.
TAACCTTGGAAGGACAAAAATCGTATCTACAAAACTAAATTTAAAATATAAAGAAAATAAACATGATAGTACGTAAAATCGTATTTACAAAATTTGTTACTAAAATTTGGGGGAAAACTTGGTAGGGTTTTTGTAACTGTGGTGGGACTCAAAATTATATTTGCAATATCAACTATTAAACCATTAAGAACATAGTCTTTGATGTACTAAAATTGTATCTATAAAATTAATTTCAATACTTTAAGGAAAGTAATTCACAATATTGTATTTAAATATATAATGACTATGCTTTTTAGAAAAGTATCACTTACTTGTTCTTGTTAAAAGAAAAATAATCCAGATATTGGTAGTTGTGGGATGATGACGAAGCAATTTAACTTGAGACTAGATTAAATATAAACACTGTTTACAAATTAAGTTACTTCGTATGCAACATGGAGCTATTATATATGTAGATGGATCGTAGGTCTAAATAGTTACTAAGGTACTGGGACCTATACTTTGGTACTATATACGAGTAGGGGGTGAAGGTACCCCGTACCTCCCTCTATCGTACCTCGGAAAATTCTTGACTTATTAAGCACAAAAATAATACATTTTTATTAAAGAATTCAATATAATTTAAAATAATGATTTATTTACACAGAGTAATTAGTAAATAATCCTCTTGTATAAAATGATTATAAATAAAATTATAATTAGGTAATTATTGATTGACATATATTACAAAGAAAGGATTAATGTTAAGGGGTGGTTTGAAGTAGGGGTGTAGCAGAGTACCTTTGTTTTCTTTACCTCCCTACTATTTAGTACCAACTCCCACCACTCCACTAGTGGGGCGCTGCACCAACTCTATGCATCTCTATGTGTAACTTGTAACACTTCCCAATCTAACACGTATCTCTAAATCTTTATCTTGAACTTCTTTACAAATATTAAATTTTTCGTATATTGTCGTTAATATTAAACCTTTTCTTTTTATAATTTTTAAGCATTTTATTTTTAATATTTATTTAAAAATAAAATGCTTTATTCAAACATTTTAATTTATTTTTAATATTTATTTATTTAGACATTTTAGTTTATTTTTAATATTTATTCAAAAATAAAATGCTTTATTCAAAACATTTAATTTATTTTTATATTTTTATTTATTTAAACATTTTTAATTTATTTTTAATATTTATTTATTTAAACATTTTAATTTATTTTTTTAATATTTTATTATTTATTTTTTTAATTTATTTATTTATTTAAACATTTTAATTTATTTAATATTTATTTATTAAACATTTTAATTTATTTTTAATATATATCTGGTCAAATTTGTAATTTTATTAAAACATTTCTGAATAAATTATTACAAAATTAATCTTAACAACTTTTTTTTTAATTTAATGTAAAACATCAAAACGATCAATGTATTACCGTGTATAACAATTACAATGTATAACCACGTATAACAATAACAATGTATAACCACGTATAACAATAACAATGTATAACCACGTATAACAATAACATCAATATGTTTTAACTAGTTTTATTTGTTTTTGTACATTTATATTTTAACTGTGACTGTAAGTTAATGCAAAATAATTTAAATGTATTTTTACTTACCGTAGGTTAATAAGAAAATAATTGTGTTTGCACCAGATATCCGTGAATGGAGATTTCACCTGAATGATATGTTTCAGGTATTTTTAAGACCTTTTTATTGGTTTTTACCAAGTTGTAAATTTGAATATGTGTGTGTGTATTTTATCATCGCAACTCCCAGTTTATTATGCTAAGTTAAATCTTAAGTTTTAAATAACTTCTTATCAATGAAGTTTTTGTTTCACTAGTAAGTTTGTAGAACAGACACATTATTGTACAAATAGTTAAACTATAAGTTTTAGTTCTACAAATATTAGAGAGACACAATTATTTTATTTATAAATTATATTTATTTATAAATTATATTTACATTTTTTTACTCGGCAATTTATAAATAAATAATTGTGTCTCTCTAATATTTGTAGAACTAAAACCTATAGTTTATACTATTTGTGCAATAATAAATAACTTGTAGCAAGAGTTAAATCTTGCCAGAAAAATTAATCTCTAGCTTACTATGAATCTTATGCTATCTGAACCTAACATTAACCGTTATTACTCGGCAAGAATTTCTTAAATTAAAACTCGGAAAAATGTTTAGATCAATTTATAATTTGACACACATGTATTTGTACATAAAACCAACAAATTTATAATTTGACACACGTGTAGTCGTACATAAAACCAACAAATATATAATTTGACACACATGTAGTCGTAAATAAAACCAACAAATATATAATTTGACACATATGTAGTCGTACATAAAACCAACAAGTGTGTAAATTTGTATTAAAAGACATGATTAATCACATATATGTACAACATAACTTTTGTAAAACAAATAATGGGTTAGATCAGAGTTACGCAAAGTGTGCATCAAAACTGATCGTTCTTGTCTGAGCACGAACGAAGCGGGTCAGTAGATATACAAATTTAGATATTATTCAGTGAGAAAAAGATTCGAGGTTATTAAAAAAATAGCCTCGGATAAAATAGTAAGTATTTTATCAGCCTCTAAATAGCTATTTATAAAAATAGTAACTTATTTTTGTTTGCTATTTTCTAATTATTTAGTTATTATTATGTAAAATCCGTATATTTTTTTTAAAAAAATCTTAAGAAACGAAGAATAATTAAATAAATTGAAATTAGGCACAAGTATATCTATAGTTTTTGCCAAAACACTAATGTCGAGCGATGTCAGTATTCTAAATAATTTAATTTTAAATGAACTTCATACTTTAAAATTAATTTTTACACTTCTTTTACTTTTATTTAAAGACCTAATTTTATAACTGTTTCTTCAGGACTGCTTTTGTAAAACAAATAATAGGTTAGATCAGAGTTACGCAAAAGTGTGGTCCATGTACCCCCGTAGGTCCGCGAAATGATTTTAAGTTTGGTGAATTGTCTATTCTAAAGGCGAGCGAAGCGAGTCCGAAGCAGAGAGAATGAGCGTAGCGAATCCGAATTAATGAGGAAAAGTTTTGAGGTAAACCTTACCCGATTATTTTAATAAACATCTATTGGTCTATTTCTTGTTGTTAGTAAGATGGTATTATTAGTAAGATATGGAGAGTGGCTAAATATTAATTAATAATAATAATAAAATGGTTAACAACACCAACTTCGTCTTTCCACCAATAGCTTTAATTTAACTCTGAGCAGAGCCGCTTTCGGCTATAATGCCATCTACAGTGCCGGTGAGATGTTGAGTCTTTTAATTCTTGGAGTCTGACTCCAAGAATTAAAACATGACTCCTAAGTTGGCGTTGTTAATATTGTAGACCATTCCACGGCGCTCACTGAAGTAATAAAATGTTCTTTATTTATATTTAACATTCCTTTTAAATGGCTACAGATAAAAGAAACATATTAAGTATATCTCTATAAATATTAATTATAGAGATTCTATAAACGCTATAATACAGCCTAATTGAGTTTTGGATAAAAAAGGTTTTACAACCTTAAATAACCTCCGTTGCAAAAAGATATAAGCGAGATACTTGCAGCGTAAGCAAGATGACAGCTTCATTTTAGAAAGCGTTGTGTTTGTTGGAAATACGATTTAGGACGTTTTTCCTTTATATTTAATGAAATTAGTCAATATGAATGGTTATAAAAAGAATTGGTTTTTGAGAGAATGGTTGCTATTTATCAGGGAACTATCAGAGTGTAAGAATATATTGCAAATTATTTGGCTTTATTACAGCGATTTGTTTATACACTTGAATCTGATTTAGGTTGATGAAATCAATCTAAATAACTCATAAAAAATACAATGATTATACTTTTCCTCATTTATATCGTAGCTATATTGGAAAAGTATTGTGTTTGCCATAAAATCCGTCAATGTCTCCTAAATTATCCGTATAGGATGTCTCCTAAATTATCCGTATAGGATGTCACCTAAATTATCCGTATAGGATGTCACCTAAATTATCCGTATAGGATGTCACCTAAATTATCCGTATAGGATGTCACCTAAATTATCCGTATAATTCATTACACAACTTTTTATGACGTCATCAACCCCCAATAATGGATAGCGAAAAATACGTTATGTGTTTGGGCGCTTAAGAGACAAAATGAAAATTTAGATGTTATATTTAAACAACAATATTTCGCTCTTCATCACACAGAGCATTTTCAAGTAATTAAAATCTACAAAAGATAAACAGATAAACTATAATTACACTCAATAAAGTAATTACTAGAATAAAGATTACAAAATACATATATTTAAGTCATGCAGAGCTATCTGAAAAAAATATTAATTATTATATTAAAAAACTTACTAAAGTTAGGTTAAATTAACTAACTAAGTCAAAAGTTAAATATAACTTCTAAATTTTCATTTTGTCTCTGATTTTAATAACTTGAAAATACTCTGTGTGATGAAGAGCGAAATATAGTTGTTTAAATATAACATCTAAATTTTCATTTTGTCTCTTAAGCGCCCAAACACATAACGTATACTAATTATGGAGACCAATACAGTTGATAATGATAGCGAAAAAGTTTAAAAATCATAAAACGCAAGAAAAAATTGTCGATAAGTTTTGAGATTTGGCCCGCATGTGCCAAATGGTCTTCTACATGTGCAGTCATGTACAAGACCAGCAGATGTGCCGAGTTTGATCTCATTATCAGCATGACTTTAATTTATGCTCGCATATTTAAAATATCTAAAAATAATCCAATTGAGTTGAAAGTTTGTACAAGTGTATACGTTTACGTAATATGTACACCAATTTTAGTTTCAATACAACAAGTATATCCATGATTTTTGTTGGATCATAAAAAATATCATACGGAGCGTGGTCAGTGCCTGACTGGGTGACCGCTGAGAATGAAACGAATGTATTAAGTATGCATCCGACTCCAATAGGACCTGAACCAGTTATTGGCATTTCGAAAACACAAGTCAAGACGGCAGTGAATGAATGGCTTAGAGGTAAACACCTACAACACTGGAATAATGCTCCTGGTTTGGGGCACAGTAAACTCATGTTGAGAGGTTCTCAAGCCAAACTGACAGATGCTCTTCTAAAGCTAAATAAGAAAAACTTGAGTATAGTGACGGGCTTAATAACTGGTCATTGTCACTTACGCAAACATATGCATACAATTGGCATATTTCAAGAAGAGCCAGTCTGTAGACTCTGTGGCCAATGCCCTGAAACATCATCACACATCATCTTTGAATGCGAAGCTCTAGCATACAAGAGATTTCTGTTGTTTGGTGAAACCACACTAAGCAGAATTGAAAACCCAGATGCCAATTTAGTACACAAACGTTTAGAAATAATAAAAGGAAAGGATCTCCTATAAGCTTAAAACACGAGGGTACTTGTACAAAAAACTCAAAGTCGCAGTGCAAAAGGTTTTACACCTACCCTCACAATTAATAATAATAATAATACATCCGTGTTGCACTATAAATTTAAAATTTCGCTGAGGCCAAGCAGAGTGAGTACAAAGTAGTGAGGATCAGCGTAGCGAATCCGATGTGATTTAGAAACTTTTTGTGCGGTCGACCCCGCACTCGACTTTTAAGCTGTTTCTAGTTGCAAATTATAGTGCTACTATAATTTATAACTATAGAAGTTATAAATTTATTACAACCAAATATTATTGAATTTTCTATTTGAGGGTGGGGTCTAAGGAGAAGGAAACGGATCCGCGAAGTACCATTTTCCTACAATGGGGGTCCACGGGGCTCTACGTCTATCAGACCACCAGAAACTATATTATACTAACAATGTGCCATATTTTGTTTCATTATCAGCATTAGTACAATTTATCAAATGACATGTGTACGTTTTTTAAATTCATTAAAAATCGAAAAATCATATGATTGTGTAAAATTTGCATTAAGTGTTTCCCTTTAAGTAATGAACAAATAAACATTTTAACGTAGTTATTTAGGTTGTGTTTTATCACTTGTGATAAGCAGTATTAAGTGAAGTCATTACATAGAGATATATTACTAGAGGGGCCCTATTGGTTGAATTTTAAAACATCGAAAAAGTAATCTGACCACCTTCGACTATCAATATATAAAATAAACAAAACAAAATTACAGTAACATATATTAAAGAATGATTAATATACAAATCAAAACACAGATGTGCGGGTAGCTGAAAAATCAATTGATCTGTTATAACCTTAACTTACTCTTAAAGGAGGTGTTTTGAGGTTACACAGAGCCCCTGAGAGCCCCAAAAAGACGTTTCATGCCTCTCAATGTATTGAGATAGGCTTGCCCCCTCTAGTATATATCCCTATGGGTCATTATGTGATTGGGTGACCGCTAGTTAAGTTAAACGATTTTTAGCTGCCGTTAAAAGTAATTCAACAAGTTAAGAGACATTTCAAGATACCTCTATAAGAAAAGAGACCCGATATTTCTTTTGATGTATTTATTATGTTTTAATCATTTTTATTTGCCTTTTCTATTCATTTTATTACTTTGTTTTAAGTGCTAAAATCTTCATTTTAATTTATTTAAAATTTTTATTTACTTTTAATGTTTAGTGATATAAACATTATGATTCATTTTTAATTTAATTTTATTTTACTATTTTAATTTATTTTCATAATAAATATGTTCATATTTTTATTGTTGGTTGTTAGAAGAGTTTTAATTTATGTTATTATTATTATTGTATAACTTTTAATTTATTTTTAGTACGTTTAATATTTTAATAACTTTATTATTTTGTTTTTTATTTATTACTTTAATTAAATTCGCTTATTTTTTGAAGTATATTTTGATTTTTTTTAAGCTTTCAAGTTGAGCAACTAAGGTTTTTATGTATTTGTGATTACTAACGCTTTTGCTCTTGTTTGCTTCTCTTCATGAAAATAGTGGCACAGGCTACTCTTAGGCCTGCCTACAAACACATTCCTGTGCTTGTAAACTCATTTACTATATCTTTTCTCATATATACACTGAGAAAAATAATTCTGAAATCGATTAACTAAAAATTAGTTAAGACCATTTTCATTGGTTAAGACTAGAATTTCATTTCCGTTAAATTAATTCTAGCCATCCGAACCACACGCTTTTAGTAGATCCAACTAATTGATTTTAGTTAAGAGGGAATTAGCTGTATCAACTGTATTATTGTTATTTACAATGACGAACTAGTTAGTTTAATTCAATTTTTTAAGTTGACTTATCTAAACGCGTTTAGTTGAAATCTTAATAAATTCTCCAACCATTCTTAAGTAGAGTTAAACAATTAAATAGCTATGGCCAAGACGTGATTTAGTTATATCAAGTCACCAAAATAGTTGTGCCAGAACTCGACATTGGCTACTGAGTATCTGGTTAAGTTAACTAGAATGTTTAGTTAACTACAGTTATATGCATGGAGTTATGAGCTGATTTAAATTTTATAATTTAATAATTAATGTACTTAATTAATTATGAAATAAATATGTACGAATAATAATATATGAACTGAATAGACAATACATGAAGTCTGGCTCTTAATCTTTCTTGATTCCCCAAAATTGATGTTACATGTTTACTATACCTTCACACGCGGAGTCGAAATGCGAGGGTTAATCGTGTGAATACCTTAGGGGGTCGGGTTGAACCTCGAAACTCGACCCACCCTTTTAAATGGGGCCATATATACCCGGTTTAACCCCCCGGGGGAGAGGGGGGGGGTCAACCCCCATTTGACTCCGTGTGTGAACGCAGTAGTTCTTCCGAATTTTGAAAAGTTCATTCACCACGTGCAATAAAAAGATAACTTTTAAATTCCGTAAAAAGCTCAACTTATTTCCCCATGAGATTTAAATGTTTTTAAGTAGACTTCAAGTTTATTGTGATCCCTTGAAAGGTATACAATATTCCAAAGTAAAATCGTCTAATTTTTCCATTCCTGTTGGAAATAACTAAAATTTATTTAAAGAACGAAAGAATAGAAAGTCTCTCCACAGTTTATGATATTTATTATTTCGTTCTTTACGATGGACTCCATTTATGCTCATTTTAAAACATTTGGATCGGCAAGTCGAGCCAATTTGAGCAGCTCACATCAAACAAGCACTGATGATGACCTCTTGTTAGGTCGAAAGCGCTATGCTTTATTGTAAATAAATATCATAAACTGTGGAGAGACTTTCTATTCTTTCGTTCTTTACGATGGACTCCATTTATGCTCATTTTAAAACATCTAAAACTTATTTGGTTTTATGTTTCTTTTAGTCATTCCAGTAAAATTCTATTTGTTTCTTCGTTTCTTTGAGTTATTCTAGTAAAATTCTAGTAGGAGACAACAAATGTAATGTGAGTTTAGATACCTCTACCAGAAAATTCTGGTTGAGGGGCGATTCTAGTAGATTTGATTAAGTGTAGTTAGGTCAAAGGGAATTTCCACTGAAGAGTACATTACGTTTAGTTAAAACCTATGGTTTGTCCAGTTAAGTTCAACAAATATCCCCACCCTAGCGTCCCGAGGCCCTCTACTGAAGCTTTATCTCACTCACAGTATTTCTCGAGCTCTCGTGCTCGTGCGTGATCTTTGCTATTTTACAGTGCTTAACTCTCTGTGTGATTAGTGCATTTCAATTTAATTAAAGTAATAGCTACAGTGCTTAACTCTTGGTGTGATTAGTGCATTTAAATTTAATTAAAAGTGATAGCTACAGTGCTTAACTCTCGGTGTGATTAGTGCATTTCAATTTAATTAAAGTGATAGCTACAGTACCTAACTCTTGGTGTGATTAGAGCATTTCAATTTAATTAAAGTGATAGCTACAGTGCTTAACACTCACAGTAGTTTTGAAAACTACTTTCAAATTAATCTTAAAATTATATTTTAAAATAAAACTACACAAAAGAAATGTAAAAAAACATCGCCAAGAAAATACGGGTAGAATAACCTGATTTGTTTACATAGTTTTTTCCCGCTCCCTTCTTGCAGGGATTTTATTTTCTCAAGATTCAGTGGTGTCTAAACTGACCTGTCAAGATTTTTAAACTAAACGATAGACTTTAGTTCTCAAATTGCTTAGAACCGATGATATTTCCGTTTAAGTGATTTTACCTCCACTCTTTGCGGGATCCCCTTAAGAAAATGACTCTACATCTTTCTTTGTATGTTAAATAGTTGCTATAATACACAATAAATTATATCATTACATAAGTTATTATATAATTAATAATTCATGGATTACTTACTTACTTACTTATTATTACTTACTTACTTACTTAATTTAATTAAGTAATAATTTAATTTAATGTATGAAATGATTAATTAATTCATAAATTAATTATTAACATATCAATTAGAAACAAGTATAATTTATTATTTATAGCAACAATTTAAAATTTAAAAAAATCCTTTCTTAATCATAAATTGTTTTTATTGTATTTTACTTTTATTTTTATTATTTACCTAATTTCATTCATTGTATATGTTAACAATTCTACAATATGTCAAAACAACTGTATTTAATATTTGTACAAAAAATTAACATAAATAAAATGTTACTATTTCCTTTATAATGCTTTTCATTTTAATGTCACTTAACCCTGTGTTATTTTTCTTTAATCACACATTGTATGATGTCTTTAACTGTTTGTTAGTCCAACCTCTATTACTTTTTTAGTTTGGTACATCTAGTGCTCTTAGTTGTGCATTGCAGATGGTTAACTTTTGTTCAATTTTTAATTGTAATGTATGTATTGACATATTTCACATAACTAAAACTTTTTTTCGTTCTATGTTAGCGTTGCACTCACAATGATTACTGAGAGTGTAATATGACCAGGTGCCATTAGTTTATGTGAAGTTAGTTAATGCGATATTTCAATTATTAATTAAACATGAATTAATTGTCATTAATGCCAATCCTATAACTAAGTGCACCTGTAGTACTAGTAAAATCGAGTAGTAGAGGGCACTAGACAGACAGTAGAGGCAACTACAATGTAGTGGAGGTAACTGGAAACAATATAGTTACCTCTACTAGAAACCTAGTGAAGCAACTAGCTATTCTTGAAGAGCCTACTAGAATAGCAGTAGAGGCAACCATAAATTATAGTGATGATAACTAAATAGTAGTAGAGGCAACTAGAAAATAAATTGGGGATAACTACAACAGTGGTTGAGTCAACCAGAAAATATATTAGGGGTAAATACACAGTAGTAGAGCCTGCCAGAAAATATAGTTGTAGTAACTGAAGTTTCATTGATGTGGACAGGAACGTTGATGTGGTAACTTGAATGCCTTGTTAAGTTAACCAGAATGCAATTGCAAATTGGTTGTGCTTAACTAGAAAATGCTTGAGAATCTCTGTCTTTAACTAAAATTTACCATTGCACCTAACTAAACTTAGGTGGAGGTTACTAAACAATTTAGTTACTTTAACAATGATTCTAACTAAAATACTGTTGGTTTAGCTAAATTTCCCAGTGAACGTATGGGTTACCTCAACAAGAACCCTTAACAGAATTGATTAGTCAATTCTACTAAACGCCCTTAACTATTTTCATTTAGTTAACTCAGGATACTTCTAGTAGTCATTCGCTTCACTAGAATTTCTTGTTAGACCCAGTGTTTTTCCACTGGGAAACGCCAAAAATTTTTCTCAGTGTACCTTAGGTATATAGGAAAAGTATTGTTTACCAAAAATCCGAAACCGGGATATCACCTAAATTTTTGGTGTTTTTAAGTCTTCCTAAGTGGTTTTTTCCTAGTGTATTTATTCTAGAGAGCTGAAAACCCTAAAACTCAATCTTTGGATCTAGTTGTGCTCTCGGGAAAATATTTTTTATGACGTCAATATCCAACAGCAATAATAATAATAATGGAACATTTATAAAACAAGGAAAAATGTTTTGATTAAGATTTGGCATACATTAAGTCATACATTAGATCAACATATGTCCCAAGTTTCATCATATTATCAGCTTTAGTTTATTACTTTTCCTCATTTATATCGTAGGTATATAGGAAAAGTATTGTGTTTGCAGTTGTGTTGCTTGTTTCTGTTTAAATTTGGCGAATATATACAATTTACCAAATTTAAACAGAAATAGAAAACAACGCGTTTCTTCGCTCGTCCTTATATATACCATTAAGGACGAGCGAAGCGAATCCGATGTGATGAGGAAAGTTCCAAGGTACCCCGTACCTCAGAACTAAATAAGAAAAAGTAAAAAGGGTTTGTGTCCTGCCCTTGGTTAATTTTTATACCAAGTTTCATTTAAATTACTTAAATTACTTAATCCGTTCAAAAGATGTCGTGTTTACAATGTGTGTCTAAAAATACACTTACACACACATAAGCAAAGGAAATTCGCCCGGCATGCGGACCTTAGAGCCAAAATTATTTTGTAGTTATAACCTTATGTAGTAGTAGTAATAGTAGTAATATGGGGGGAGTGGTAGTAACTACCAGGCAAGTAGGCCACATTGTTGGGCCCTTTTTGCCAGCTCTCTAAGAGAGTGTTCTACTCCTTTTAATTTCAAGTGTAGGTATATTATATCTAATCTAGACAGAAGAGCCGTGCATTTCTATGGTTCCTCTCATGCTTTTCAAGCAATTATGCATATTTTCCCTGACTCTTATAATCTAGTGAAAACTGGGAACAACACGTGCTTTCACTCTTAAACCAAACCTCCACACACTTTAAATTACATGGCAGAAACAGTATAGTATTATAATGCATCTACAATAAGGGTCCTAAATTTTGCCTATACCCTTGGATAAGGGATCTTTAACGAGTACCTGACAACGTACAAGCTCGAGACCACCGGCTTTACGTCCCTTCTGAAGGATGTAAGCTGGTATGCAGAATTTTTATCTCTCTAATCCCAGAGGCCCATGCTGGGATTGAACCCATGACTAAAGTCCATTCATTCTGTGTATTGGCCGCGTACCTTAACCACTACACCACGAGTGACTCTTTATAACCTTATGTAATAAAAATTATGATACAAAATATCAATAAAAAATTATCAACCTTACCAGGATACGAACCCGGGTACTCTGGCGTTGAGTACTTTGAGTTTCTAGCTTTTGCATTGAACAAAAATTCTAAATTAGTACGTGGTAGAAAAAATGTAACAAAATAATTTAAAATATAATTAAACAACATGTGACGAAACAAATCAGTAATATGTTATCTAACTAGATAATACTATTTCGCTACAACAGACGATTCGTAACAGTACCGTTTCCACAGTTCATTAACATTTAATTTATTTTATAATATTAAAGTTTAAACATTTATACAAATTCATCATCTTTATGTAGAGATATTAAATTCTATGTATATATTGTTTTGTTTTGTCTTGGATTTAATTGAACATTTTAAACTGGTGTATCTGATATTCTATAGATATTCTATACTAAGAATAGTGATGTTAAAAGTAATTTAAAATGGTGATATGTGACTTGTGAATATTTTTTGTTTTTGTTCATTCTTATTAAAAGTGAGTGAGTTTATAAAGATATCCTCTTTTTTTATAAATAGTTGTACTTTAATGTTCTTTAGTTCAGGTTTAAGGTGTATAAAAGATTTATTTGTTTATAAGTACTGTTTTAAGTAACTTAAAACTTTTAACATAAACATTTGAGAATTGTAAAAGAGTAATTTAAGTGTAATGTTGAGTCTATCATATTGCTTAAGCTGTATAAATGCAGATATTTTAGCAAAATACGATTAGTGGCCAGTTATACCTCATTTTAAGATTTGACATTATCTATGAACAATTTGAGGAACGTAGTGCTAATTTTGTACCATAAGGATTTGAAAAAGAACAATTATAAAGTGTGAAATTAATTAGTGATAACATGTCTGTAATTTAATCAACATTTTTAGTGTTTTACTAAGGATGATAATTTTGGTTGATTTAATTATTTTTTTTAAATGAAATTTAATTACATTAGTTTTGACTGAATTGGTTATGAAGTCTAAATAAATTCTTAAATTTGTATTTAATAATTTAGGTAAATTTTAAATTTTCATTAGAAAGGCTTTAGATTTTTTTATTATATTTTTTACTCTTATCTAGACTGAAAAGTTCTCAATTAGGTTGAAAACAATTGTTTTTAGTAATTTTAAGCGTTCTGCTAGTAGTAAGGCTTTAGGTTTTATTTTTATAAATTCTCTTTTATTTGATTAATCCGAGTAAACAACTCTCAATTTGGCTCAAAGCAATGATTTTCAAGTCTGTTATAATATTGCTGAATTTTTATCAAATCAGTTACGGGTATAATTTAACTCAAGGATCATGTGCATCTGGGTTTGTTGAGTGTGAGAAAGGAATCAGCTGGAGAGACGGCAACAACAGTAAGTGTATCAGAACTGATCACTTGTGTGACAGAGAGTTCGATTGTTCAGACAGTTCAGACGAGAAGTATTGTTCAGATAATTTTAATTTTAACATGACAGGTTACACGTTTAGATTCATACAAGGTAAATGTTCTGATAATCAAGTGATGTGTCGCACTGAGACTCACGAGAAGAACCTATGGGGTGTAATATCAAGAAGTTTAAAGTGTATTTTAAAAACGGACATATGTGACGGAGACCTAAATTGTGAAGATGGATCAGACGAACAAAACTGCCCATATTCATTGTTCTATGGATATCATTTTGAATTTTTCCAAAAAGATTGCCCTACAGGGTTTTACAAGTGTAAAACTAGTAATGCTAACAGTAAGAAAGACTGTATTAAGAAATCATGGATTTGTGACGGTAACCGCGATTGCTTGGATTACTCCGACGAAGACTACTGCCCCTATTTTTTCAACATCACTTTACAAACTCAACAACCAACAATGTCAACAAACACATTCCTGTCCCATCCACAAGTACCGCCTGATAAACAAGACTGCAAGACAGAAGTAAAAGAACAAATAAAATCGATTAAAGAAGATATAATCAAATTAAAAGAAGAAGAAGGTTTTATAAAAGCTACAAATCTATTTATAGCCGCATTTCAAATCTTTATTATCATAATATTGATAATAATATCTTATTTAATTTATAAAAACTATACAAATTTAAACTTTAGAAACTTTTATGTGAATGACCATATGCTAAACCCGTTAAACTAATATTTTTATTATTTATAATATAAATATTAAACAATTTTATGTACAAAAATAGCTATTGAGGCCGATGCATAAAAATAAAAGCATAACTATAATAAATTTAGCTTCGGTTTTTACATATTCTGAATACGAGCAAAGCAAGTCCGTAGTGATGAGGATGACAGTATCAAATCCGATATCAGGAGAAGTTTCGAGGTACCCCATACCTTTTAGCGAATTTTCAATTAAAAATAAGCCTTTGAGGTTTGGGTCATGAAAGGAGGAAGGGCAGAGGATTTTTTGGAAGAAGGAGACTCACGCATAAATTGAAGGCATTTTTTTGTATTATAATATCAAGCAATAATATAAATATAATAATTGCAATATAATTATAATATTTACAATTTATCGATGATAATGTAATAATTATCATCAACAGGGTTTATTTATTATTACAGGAGTTTATTAATATAAAACCCTGCAAAAAGGAGCAAACAACTTTCATAATTATCTTAGGAGAACATGTGAAGGTCTCTTGATCGCTAGCGCGCCAGACTCTACCGTTGTTGAAAGCGCCAATTATAATCATAGCTAAACGAAACGAGGTTTTATTTAGTTTCATTTTATTCAATAATGAGATTACACGTTATAATTGGGCAAGAGACACCTAGGAAATGTAACAAGCTAAATGCAATGCTACATCTGGGAACTGTTCCATCATTCGACTTTTGTCGTCATTGATGGCTCGACATAATGTCATGTCCCACTCTGTTTGGTTACGTCTAACTCATCAGGGTACCGACAGAGCCTGAACTCACTCTGTCCTTCAATTAAATTCCGAATATAATGTGAAGTATTTACCAGAGGGGTGCTTTCTAACCGCCATTATGCTAATATAAATGTTTTGCTTGCCAAGCATGAGAGCAAGAGAGCATCGCTCGTCTTCACATTTTATTCGGAATTTAATTGAAGGTCAGAGTGAGTTCAGGCTCTGTCGGCGCCCTGATGAGTTAGACGTAACGAAACAGAGTGGGACATGACATTATGTCGAGCCATCAATGATGACGAAAGTCGAATGATGGAACAGTTCCCAGATGTAGCATTGCATTTTGCTTGTTACATTTCCTAGGTGTCTCTCGCACAATTATATTGGGTCAACTATTCATTTTTTGCAAAACTCGGTAGTATCAAATAATAAATGAGAGTACACCCGCATGGTATTATTATTGAATTATAATTTGCAATTAAAATTGTAATTCTCAATAAAAAGAAAACAAATTGGAGTATTCCTATTTCTTCACTAGCCTCTTGTTTAATAAAATACAACCATTAATTAAAATTTAGCAATATGTACTAAAAAGTTTAAAAATATGTATTCAAATTTAAAATAAAATAATTTATATTTCATACTATAAAAATAAATATTTAGAATTAGTGAAAAATGAAATAAATACATTTTCTCAAATCAAACCGTTAATGGATTAAACCCGCATGATTTATTTGAAAATGCAAAAACTAAAATACTTAACCTGGGTTAAATACCTAAATATCTCATTTTAAAATATCCTTCCTATATAATCTCTAACATCTTGTCTGACTAAATGTATAGTTTCAGTTTATAGCGCATTTCCTCTAGGCTAATGAGGTTGTTTATGCGTACCTAAAGCCCGGGAGTTAGACACACATTTGTTTTAGAGGTCATAAAGTAAGTTGCGCGAGACTCTATAGCTGAGCAATACTTGTATTTCGATTATATAGAAAGCATGTGTTTTATTTTTCCTCTAACTCTAAACATTTTAGTTCTGAACTAAAAAGTCTGTTATAATATATTTACTTTGTATTTTAAAATAAATATATATATTACCAATGCCAAACTAAATGAATAATTTGTGGTTAGTTTTTTCTGAGTTAACATCTTATTTCACAAATGTAAACCAAGTTCTTTTTCTTTATCTAATATTCCCTTTGTTACATAAAATCTAGTGTTTACAATATATTATTAAAAATGATTAACTCATGTGTTATAAAAACTTAAACAAATAAAATGTATATTTGTGAACTTTTGACACACATATTTCAATAAAAACAAAGTTTTAAATAAAAAAAAACCCATGGGTATAGTAAATGAATATTTATTTGTGAATTTTATTTTAAAAAAATCGCTAATGATGTGTTTGTAAATTTGCTAATTGCCGGAGGTAAACCTGAGAGTGTAACAAAAACCCCGTTTTAGAGATCTCTGACCACGAAATAATAGGTTCTGTAAAAATTTATTCATTATATTTATAGCGAATTAATGTAAACACGCTATCTCACGTACGGATTGATATTCTTAAATCAAACCTACAGTCTATCGTTTAGTTTAAAAATCTTGACAGGTCAGTTTAGACACCACTGTTTCTTAAGAGAAAAAATCCATGCAAGAAGGGAGCGGGAAAAAACTATGTAAACAAATCAGGTTGCTTTACCCGTATTTTCATGGCGATGTTTTTTTACATTTCGTTTGGGTAGTTTTATTTTAAAATAAAACTACAGTTTTCAAAACGATGTAATCAAAAAAAGAACCACAAACAAAGTGAACGATTGCCAGGAAGAAGGTTATTCCCCTACAGCGGTTATCGTGGTAGGGACTTTTTTTTCTCTTTTAAGTGAGAAGTTGGCAGCGGCTTCTCTATTTGGTCAATCCCCAAAATACGTATGGCGTTGGGGATTTTTTTTACTAAACGATAGACTGTAGTACAAAAATCAACATTGGACCGGAAAATAAGCGAAATTAAGGGGTAATTTTTTCGACGGGAAAAGGGACTTTGTCAACAATTGTCAAGTAGAATGTCGTTTTCAATGTTTTTGGGGCTCTGAGTTGAATGAAAACGGTCTGAAGTCGAAATAACCAAAGCCAAGTAGCTTAGTTTGATTCCTGGTTGGATCAATAATTTTTCAACGATATATTTACAATATAAAAGTTTATAATTACAAAATAAAGCTTTTGGAGCGGTGGTCTGCCAGCTAGGCTGAATTCACGAATTTAAAAAAATGGCACTTAATAATCCATTTTTCGCTTAAACTTTCAGAATGTGCTTTATAACTGAGCAGTAGCATTAGTATTTGTTACACATTTACTAATGCTGTAAATCCGAATTTTTCAAAGGAGGTGTCCGAATCCCTTTTAAAAATAGCTTCGCTGAGGTAAGTGATATAAGTGCGATTAACGCTGAGCAGTGCCAATTATGGAATTTTGACCCTAGTTTTGTATAAACTATAATATTCCATGCATTTAACCCCTAGCGGGATACCTCGGCATTAGCTGATATAGAATCATTATAAAGTTTGTATGTAATATTAAAAAAAATTTGCATGATTATAGAGATAATATTATTTATTGTAATGATTTTATTTAAGGTTATTTATTTATTCCATGCATTTATTTATTAATAAATGCATTTTCTTTGAAGTATTTAAAAAAAATCCTGTAACAAGAAGCTTATGCTAATGTTTAGGTTTTGAAGCAAAAAACGAATATTCGAGTATGAAGTGCATTGTTAAGCCCAAATTCACACATATCAAAGAAAATTCGCCAGGCTTGCGAACCTCCGCGCAGAATTTTTATATTTTACGATGTGTTGCGGATATGAAGTACTAATTATTTTGAGTTATGGGATGTTAAAAACGTTAAGCCTAAGGCTGCTGTAATGTAGGCTTGCAATTTATTTTTTATCTAAACATTCAAATATTAATAATGAATATTTTACTAATACGTGCTTTAAAAAAAAAAAAAAAGAATTTAAATGTGATCTGAATATTAATTATATTGTAGTTTTATTAATAATGATACGTTATATTATATTGTTTAGAAATAATTATCATAATTAGGATTTTGTGTTATTATTATATATTTTGTGATGGATTTTGTGTTATTATTATGGATTTTGTGTTATATTATACAGGCTTTAACACTTAAAGCCTGACTGAGAGTTAATAAAATCGGAGGACATTGTAAAAAAGATGCTTGGTGTTTAGTAAGTTATAGTTTCAAGTATTGCCGAAGTCATTATATTCCATAGATAAAAAATATTAAAATATGGATGGTCCACTTAATAAATGAAAAAAATCTGGCTTCTGGTACTCAACACTTCGTTTTCACCATGCTCATCCTACCCTCTTTGCCAAATTTATACTGCAACACTTCTTCGGACTCGCTTCGCTCGTTCTCAGCGAACGAAGCGATGAAATTATAATAAATTATTATAATTTATAATAATTAAATTAGTGTCATTATAGCAGTCACCCATCCAAGCACTGAACTTGCTCGATGCTGCTTAACTTTTATGATCTCTTACAAAAACCATAGATATTCTGGCCGCATTAAAACGAATCTTAGAGTACTTATTTATGGGGTAATAGTAAAGGGATAAACTTTTACCACATTTTAACTCAATTTTGTTTAAAAGAATATATGTCATGTTCAACATGAAATTTGATGAATAATTGAACTAATGCTGATAATAAATTGAAATAGCTCATTTGATGGTCCTATACATTACTACGTGTATGCTAAGCACATTTGATGGTCCTATACATTACTACGTGTATGCTAAGGACTTTTGATGGTCCTGTACATTACTGCGTGTATGCTAAGCACATTTGATAGTCCTATACATTACTACGTGTATGCTAAGCACATTTAATGGTCCTATACATTACTATGTGTATGCTAAGCACATTTGATGGTGCTATACATTATTACGTGTATGCTAAGCACATTTAATGGTCCTATTCATTACTACGTGTATGCTAAGCACATTTGATGGTGCTATACATTATTACGTGTATGCTAAGCACACTTTACGGTCCTATACATTACTACTATGCATTGCTCCTATGCATTATTAGTTTCTAATCGATCGAAAAATGTTTCCGCGTTTGATTAATTTATAATATTTCTTAATTTATGATTATTTATAAATTAAATAAAATAAAATAAAATTATTTTTTTTTATAATTTATTATGAATTTAATACATTATCAACTGTATTGGTCTCCATAATTAGTATAAGTTATGTGTATGGGCGCTTAAGAGACAAAATGAAAATTTAGATGTTATATTTAAACAACAATATTTCGCTCTTCATCACACAGAGCATTTTCAAGTTATTAAAATTAAAGTTAGGCTAATTAACTAACTAAGTCGAAAATTAAAAAGAAAAGGTATGGTTGATCAACCTGATCTTTTCTTTTTAATTTTCGACTTAGTTAGTTAATATAGCCAAACTATTAATTTTAATAACTTGAAAATGCTCTGTGTGATGAAGAGCGAAATGTTGTTGTTTAAATATAACATCTAAAGTTTCATTTTGTCTCTTAAACGCCCAAACACATAACTTAAGAATTTAATTTATTAAAAAAAAATTGACTTAACTGGCAACACTGCAGATAACAGGAACTCTAAAGAAGAAGAAGAAAAATCGAGTTGTGAGAATAAAAAAAACTCAATAAAAGTCATAATAATGAAGTTGAATCGGGTTATTCAAATATTTGTAGGAGTGATTACGAACGGTCTAAAGTGGAAAGAAAAAAGCAAGGTTATGAACTTAGTGTAATAATAGAAACATAATCAGAAAGTGGATCATCAGTAGTAATTTTTGAAGGCTTACCACTAATAAGTAAACCAGAACCCCGAGCCTGGATTAATGTGAGTAAAGTTGAAAAATGCACCACTGAAGAAATAATTAAATCCTTTACCAAGATAAAACTGTCATCAGCAAAAGTTGAATATTTTATGATCAGTAAAAATATTGAGTGCCCTACTTTTAGAGTTCCTTTAGACTTAGAATTTAAAAATGAAGTAATGAAACCCTCCTTTTGGCCTGCACACGTTTAAGTCCGCCGTTTTTCTTGGACAAACAGGCAACATGCGAGCCGTTTAAAGAGTAAACTCCTATAAATCTTAAGAAGTGCTGTGATGAGAAATCGAACACTTTAAATGGACTTTACTTGAATGCTCAGAGCATAAGAAATAAGCTCGATGAAATTGAAATTTTAACATCAGTTTTTTAGGTGGAACTGGAAAAAATAAAAAAATCAATTTACCAAGTCTTTTTGAAGGTACATAATTATGAAATAATAACAATAAATAAACTATTACGTATTTAAAATCATAAAACTATATAGTTGAAAGCTTGGTAAATTGTTTTTTTATACCAGTTCCACCTAAAAAAACTCATAATTCTCAATACTGTGCTCTCTAACCTTTTAATGCTTGAAATTTTATGTAAAGAAAAATGTTTAGACCTGCTATTACTAACAGAACACTGGCTTGATAATAGTGAAGAAGGTCTTTATGTACCTCATGAATTGCTTCTGCTCTCTACAGATGCGTTTTAAAACATGATGGAACATATATCCTTCTTAATAATAAGTTAAAGTTTAAAAATCTTTGCAACGTTAAGAAGCATTCATTAGAAATGCATTGTGAGTTATAAGTCTCGTAAAGTATGCTCTACCAGTTTGGCCAACATATGTGCTGTTACGTTCTCCACCCCTCAATGAATAAACACCAGTTTTCTTGCTGGAGTCAATTTTATCTTTACCATGGAATAAAGAGCTACGAAGTGATTTAAGGCTCTGTTACAGGTACTAGCGTGTTTTGGTAAAACACTCCTACTGTTACACGCATGAGTTACACGCACGATGATATTGTGTCAACTATTCATGTTTTGCAAAACTCTGTAGTATCAAATGGTACACAATTTTACTATTCATACACATTTAATAGAAGAACTATCTGATCTTCATATGATCCTTTTTAGAGTACAAAATAAAATAAAAAATCTACAAGAGTGACATCTTATTATCGACCATTAACAGAAAAAATAAGATACTATTTTACTTATCTTTTATCTCAAGCTGTTACCTGGACAGTTGAAAATAGTGATAAATTTAAATTGTTTATTGTTAAAATGAGTTATCTATATCAACAAGCATTTCTCTTGAAAAAGCTTAAAAATAATACTTCTAAGAAAAATTATAGTCCATTGATTTCTGACTTGGAGGGGGGTATAAGAAAAAATCACTTCAAAAATGGTATGATATTGGCAAGTTACATAAATGGGAGTATGTATTCCCATTCTACTTCTAATTATGTAAATGTGAACTTCTAATTATCAAAGGAAACGCTTTTCCGTTACTCAAAGAATTCATTTCACAGAGGGTGCAATTCGTGGAACACAACAATGTATGCTCAGAACATAAATGAATTAATAAAGGGGGTGTCACAGGGGTCCATTTTAGGCCCTATTCTTTACCTTCAAAGCACGAATGTTCATAGTCCTATGAACATGCATAGTCCTACTGATACAGACAAAATTATAGAAGACTTACCTACCTTTGCAGATGATTCCAACCTGACTCACCGTCATTCCGATGAAACTAAGCTGAATCAAATAGGGAATCAAAGATTAAATAAAATGGTATATTGGTTTAGTAGCAATGATTTCATACTAAATAAAGATAAAACACAGTCATTAAGAGTCTCCGACTTAATTACAAGCAACCTCCAATAAAATTCCTGGGAGTCGCTATTAGCTGTAAATTCAATTGGAGAGACCATGTCACAACAATGACCAAAAGTATTGCTAGGTACTTATTTGTTTTTAGGAAGTTAAAAGAGTCGTTACTAGAAGAAATTATTGTGCTCGTCTACAAATCTCTTGTTCAAAGAAGGTTAAATTATGCTATTATTGCATGAGGAAAAGTCAATTTAGATGCATTGCTTATTTATCAAAAGATGATAATTAGAAGACTTATAATAATGACTTTTAAATCATTTCATTTTTAATTCTGTACACTTTATTAAAAAGAACTTAAATAAATTTAAAACCAATAGTGATTATCATAGAATACAAAGATTAAAAATGTACTTACATTACCATGTCATAAACTTAAGAAGTCATGAAGTGGGTCATAGTGTATTGGGGCTTAAACTTTTTAATCACTTACATGTAAAAATTCAAGAGCTGCCAATAGATCATTTTAAAAAAAGCTGTAAAAAAACCTTGACAGAGTAGCCTTTTTATAGTATTAATCAGTACTTCTCTAATAAAATTATATTTAAGTAATTTATGTTATTTCTAATTTTTCTACTATTGACGATTTGCCATTGTACTTTTATTAGTATTTGTGCAAATAAAGCTTTTATTTATTTATTTATTATTTATTGAATGAGAAAAATTAAAACTTGACAGGATGCAAGAGGAGCAAATAGTACACTCCAGCGGTAAAGGTGTGAAACTGTCAGATATTTTTACTTTTCCTGATTTATACCGTAGGCATATAGGAAAAGTATTGTGTTTGCGAAAAATCCGAAACTGGGATGTCATCGGAATTCTCCGTTTCTAATGTTTTTAAGACCTCCTGATTGGTTTTCACGATGTTGTCTGACTGTATGTGTGTGTCTGTTATCATCGTAGCTCCCAGTGAAGTTTATATTTGGTACAATTATATACCTTCACGTAATAAGCAAATTCAATAAGTTTCGTTTCTATATGACAAACACATCTATGATTTTTGTTGGATATAAAAGTTTATCTTAATCGAGCGTGGTAAGTGCTTGGATTAGTGACTGCTGGTAATGAAACGGTTTCACTTACTATTTAAAGACGAGCAAGCGAGTCCAAAGGTGTTGCAGTATAAATTTAAAGACTTTATCATTCTGAGGACGAGCAAAACGAGTCGAAAGTAGGGAGGATAAGCTTGCAAATCCGATGTAATGAGAAAAAGTTCCGAGATATTTGTTTCCGATTTTATTTCTCCTCTTAGTTGTTGATAAGAAGGAAGATGGCAAGAATTACTAATACTATTGGCTAATTCCCATAGCTTATACCTTTTCTGTTTTTTAGTACTTATTGGTAGCAAACATAAGAAATTTATATTATTTATTGTCTAAATATTTTAAAAATATGTAAACAATGAATCAGTTATAAATAAATCAACAAAAAAGAAATAAAATAGTGAAAATAATGAGACATAAATAAATAAATGAATAAAGAACTAATTCCACAAAAAAAAATCTCTTATTATGTGATTTTCCTAATGCTCATTATTTTCTACTTAAAGAAATGATTTCATTACATTTCGTGACCACATGACACATGGGCAGGTTTAGATCGAAATGAAAAGGGATTTATGGCTTGAAGAGTGGATTGTTGTGACTCGGAGTGGCTAAGTCATGATGACCGAGTAAGAGTTACAGTCATCAGGTCATAAGGTAAGCTAAGTCATAAACAATACGGTGACCTGACCCAACCTCATCATACTATTCAGTTCATTCCTTAAGTAGACATTTAATTTTCTTTAGCTTCCTCATTTTTAATGTTTTAAAAAGTTACTATCACCATAGACTTGTCTTATAGACTATCCTATAGACTTATCATCTGCATAGTGCTTACACTTAATGCAGATGAGACTGATGTGTTGCCGGCACCTCTTATAAGTTCCAGACTATTCCGTTCCTGACTATGTGATGCAGTGAACTGTTATTAACTAACTATTAAACAAAGGAAATCTGCAAATAAATAGTTTCCATACTGATGTTTTATTTAGTAACGTAAAAGAATATTAGCTCCGAAAAACATAAAATGAATTTCACTGTCACTGTCACTGGTAGTGACAGTTCATAATTGTGAAGTACCTTCAAATTCTTATATGTGCTTAGGAAAATAATATCCAAATAATTGTTCAGTGTATTGAGATTTAATTAATTTTTAATTTTTCTCATTTAAACCGTGGGTATATAGGAAAAGTATTGTGTTGGCCAAATAATCCGAAACCGGGATGTCATCGGAATTAAGTTTCAGATGTTTTTAAGACATCCTAAGTGGTTTTTACAAAGTTGTATGTGTGTGTGTGTGTGTTTGTTATTATCGTAGCTCCTAGTTTATTTATGCTAGAGAATTATTTTGTACAAAAATTAGTCTACCGCTGAAAGTGTGCTATTTGGAAAATATTTTTATGACGTCTTTAACTGTAATAATGACTTAGCAAAAATGTCAAAAAATCATGCGATTGAATTGAGATTTGGCACGCATTTAACCATTTATAAGAATAAAATTTGTCCCAAGTTTCATTTCAATATCAGGATTACTTCAAATTTTATAAAATCATTTGTTTACGTTTAAAAAAATCAGTTAACAATCTAATTGAGTTGAAATTTGGTACAAGAATATACCTTTACGTTTTGTTTCAATACGACAAGTATATCCATAATTTTTGTGGGATCATAAAAGTTAAACAGCTTTGAGCGTGGTCAGTGCTGTATGGGTGACCGTTGAGAATAAAACGGATGTAATATACTATCTAAGGACGAGCGCAGCGAGTCCGAAGACATGCTGCAGCAATAAATGTGGTGAAGTGTATATTCTGAGGACGAGCAAAGCGAGTCCGAAGACATGCTGCAGCAATAAATGTGGTGAAGTGTATATTCTAGGACGAGCAAAGCGAGTCCGAAGACATGCTGCAGCAATAAATGTGGTGAAGTGTATATTCTGAGGACGAGCAAAGCGAGTCCGAAGACATGCTGCAATATAAATTTGGTGAAGTGTATATTTTGAGGACGAGCGAAGCGTGTCTGAAGCAGGGAGGATGAGCGTAGCGAATCCAATGTAGTGATGATAAGTCCCGAGGTACCCCGTACCCGATTTTTTATTTATGGTTTAATTAATCTTGTAATCATGATTACAAAATTAATGTATATTGACACGTGGAGGGAGAGATGAGAACTACTTGTTCGATCATCTAGCAATTACTTAAAAAAGATTTTTGCCAATTCGCGATTAAGACACTTTATCTACATGTCTGGTTCTTTCTCAAACGAGTGTGATTAATATGGGTAAATTTCCTTGTTCATGACCACTCTACTCTTTGAATCCCTTTTGAACCTCCTCTACTCTCACCAAGAGATAAAGGAAGGATCCCCTTATTTCTTAGATAAGGAGATAAAATGTGACTCAATCCCAAGAAAAGTGCCTTGCATCCGCCTCTGAACACGCTAACACAGGGTTACGCAAAGTGTGATCCGTGGATCCCCAGGGGTCCACGGAAAGATGTTAGGGAGTCCGTGGATGTACTATAACAAAAATATTAACGCGCTATATACTTAACTGAAAAAAGACAAACGTCCAATTAACTCAATATTATCGTCGTCATTGAATTCATCCATAGCTTCACACTTTTACTCAAAAATGTAAAAGCTTTACAAATAAACACACAAAAGTTGAAACAAAATGAACGTTTTTAAAGAAACCTCATGAAGGTTTTACACAGATTGCTTTTTTACTGACTGACGTTGAAATGATCAGGTGACATAATTTTTTGTTGTTTCTATTCCAGTGTTATGTTTTTGTTACTTTTACGTCCTAGGAGTTTTTTTTACCAATTATTGTCCTCGGAGGTGAAAGTACTAAATAACCTCCTATAACAATAATGATTGGCTTCTCATCCTAAAAACGGTCCAATAAAGTGCTCAATTACGTACTACCTCAAAAACATGTTATCAATTTTATTATAATTTTTCAAAATTTTACTGACTGACGTTGAAATGATCAGGTGACATAATTTTTTGTTGCTTCTATTGCAGTGTTATGTCACTGTTACCTGTCAAGTAGTTCCTTTTGTTTTTGTTTTTATTTCAAACTCTATAGGAACTCTCCTACATGCTCTAGACGTCTTATACGCTCATCCTTAATCCATATTTTTATTTTATATTTTTTTTAATTATGTATTTGTACATATGTTACAAAATAATTGTATTTACATGAATACTTCATTTATTTTTTTGTTAAAATAAAGCTGGGGGGAAGTCATAAGCAACGAATATTTTTCTTTTATTCAAGATCCTTTATTGTTTGTTATAAATAATTTAATCCTTTTTTATTTGCTTATTTTACGTCTTTACTTTCTCCTACTCCTCTAACACCTATAGCCATACATAGATGACACTTGAATTTTATGTAATATAAAATACGAGTTGTATTTTAAAACCAATTTCTTGAATTCTGTTTTAGTTTGTTTATTTTATAAACATCATGTCTCGTCCAATTGTTTAGTTTTTCTTTAAATTTAATTCAACTTTTAAGATATTTGTAACATTTATTTATCATGTAATAAATTAAATTATATAATCTTTTAAATAATTTGTATTATCTTGATTATTCATTTAGTGTTATTTTTTTTATATAGTTATAAGTCTGTATTCATTTCTTTTGAAATTATTTGTTTACTTATTTTAACCATACATATTATTATACAGGGTAAGTTTTTAATAAAACGCTAGCGTATTTCCAAAGCTATTAGCTTTGGAATAGCTAATGAGCGAGCGGATTTTTAAAGGTTGAACAGCTTATGATGTTAAAGTAAAGAAGCGAACATACATAATGCCCTTAGCAATAATGTATATTGCTAAGGAAAGGTCGTTTAAAATAATTGGGAATCGCTTGGAAATTTATTTATTTTAATCGCTTTTTAGGTTTCCTTAAGAGGTTCATATGGGGTTTCTTAAGCTGTTCTTGAGTTGAGGATATCTTAAGTTGCTCTAAAGGGGTACTTTTGGTAGTCTTAAGTTGAGAGACTACCAAAGAGGTCGTAAGGGATACTAGTTGGTTTTAAGTTGCTGTTAAGTGTTACTTTAAGTGGTCTTAAAATTACTTATGAGTTACTTTAGGTGGACTTAAGTTGCTGTTATGGACTACTTTAAATGGTCTTAAATCGATTTATGAGTTACATTAGGTGGTCTTAAATTACTCTTAAGGGATACTAGTTGGTTTTAATTTGCTGTTACGTTGCTTTAAATGGTCTTAAATCGACTCATGAGTTACATTAGGTGGTCTTAAGGGATACTAGTTGGTTTTAATTTGCTGTTACGCTGCTTTAAGTGGTCTTAAGTTGACTTATGATTTACGTCTTAAGTTGCTGTTACGGGTTACTTTAAGGAGTCTTAAATTGACTTATGACTTAGATTAGGTGGTCTTAAGTTGCTCCTAAGAGCAACTTAAGACCTGCTTGTTTAAGGTTGAGGTAAGAGTTCGGTGAGAAAAATTAATTATTGATTATTTTTCTAATTCTCTTTTTGTGCATTTATTTTATTTTATTACCGGTAAGCTTTATTGTATTATATAAAACGGACATAAAGTCCAGCTAGTGTAATTAATTGTAATGAAAAGGAAGAATACAACGAATGATGACATACAATGGATCAAGGGTAAAGTAATGATTAAAAAGATAAATAAAATAAAGAAGAATAAATAACTGAAATAATGATGTCATAGATCAAATATTTTAGGCTTTATGCTGAAAAAACCGTGATGAGTGAAAAAACTTCAGAACAGGACTAGTTTATAAGTAAACCTTGATTATTTTTTTTTTAAATTGTAAAAAAGCATACATAATAATCGTGCAGGGGTACATCTTAAGAGATAGAAAAATATCAGGTTATTGAGTAAACAAAAAGGACATGCGCCGATGGAAGAAAGATGCGCCACTGTCCTTGAATATTCAGAGGTCACTGATTTCATCTAATTTGTTCATCTAATGTTTTGTACCAAAACCACTTGTTGAATGCGCCAATAAAAAACCTTTGTGTTTTACAGTAGTCAATGAATGTGTTGTATTCGCCACTGATCGTGATAATATGACCTTATCTTAAATAGAAAATTTTCAATTTATTTTGACGCTTTTTCTAGGGAATCAGATCTTGATACTTCTGATTAGAATCGATAAACGTGATAAAGTCATTTTTCAGAAGTTCATTCATAGCTTCAGAAATTAGATAATCACATACATTCCCATATACAGGATTCAGAATTTTTATGGAGATATTTGAAATAGACAAAAGTTTTATGATCATCGATGTCGTACTGCATGATTCAAAAATGATGTAATAAATAAATAATTTTTATGTAGATATATGTATTAGACCAAGAGCCCAGGGGTGTTTTGTTAATAAAAAGTGTAATGGCTGGAACCGGTCTCAATTATTCGTAAATACCTTCCTGAACAAGGATCTGCAATTCTGCCGACTCGTATCGGATGGGTGTCCCAGGCAGAACGAACTTTAGGGGTCAAAGGTTCTGCCTAGGACACCCATCCGATACGAGTGGGCAGAATGGCAGATCCTTGTTCAGGAAGGTATTTACGAAAAATTGAGACCGGTTCCAGCCATTACTGTTTGTTAACTTGGGTGGTAAATTTGACCTGTAAAGTGCGTTCTGCCTGGGACGCCCATCCGATACGAGTCGGCAGAATTGCAGATCCTTGTTCAGGAAGGTATTTACAAAAAATTGAGACCGGTTCCAGCCATTACACTTTTTATTAACAAAACACCCCTGGCTCTTGGTCTAATACATATATCTACATAAAAATTATTTTATTACATCATTTTTGAATCATGCAGTACGACATCGATGATCATAAACTTTTGTCTATTTCAAATATCTCCAAAAAATTCTGAATCCTGTATATGGAATGTATGTGATTATCTAATTTCTGAAGCTATGAATGAACTTCTGGTTACAAGAAAGGATTTATAACAAGAACACAAAGTTCGTGAATATCGTGTGCGAGCTTACTAAGTTCACAAAGTAACTTAAGAATCTTCTTTAAGTGAACTTCTTTTACTTATCTTTGTACACTAGATTATACAAGAAAGTCTATTTAAGGCATTTCAATAAATATTTTTGGAACTCTTCCTCTCTGAAAGAAAGTTTGGAGTAGCGAAATGAAGTCACGGAATTATCTCGCAACTAAAAGATTTTTGGTTTTAATAGGTTTAGAGGTAGCTACTCTCGTTTTGAATCCTCTTTTGTTCTAGATTATTAAATAATATTTTTGAATAAATCCCACTCATTTATTTATACTTTAGATCAGGCCTGGGCAAACATTTCTAGCAAAGGGCCGCTTAGTCTTTTTACAGCCACTCGCGGGCCGCGTTCCCTTAATTTCAAAGTATGCTAAACCCGCAACAAATTGCAGTTACGCTGGTGTTTTACTCAAGTAAAATTTATTCTCAAAGAATAAGAATTGGGGAACTTAAGCACTAAACAGAGTATCTTTGTCAGATCTTTAAATATAATTGAAGACAAATTTGTCTTCAGAATCAAATTTTTACACTAGAATACTAGGTGTAAAAATAATTTAAAAAGTATTCCGATGAAATATAAGATTAAAGAGATTGTATTTCATCAACTCCTTTTCGGCAATTCACAGAAGGCAAAATAGCTTTTTTTTAAATTTATTATAGTGAAAATAAAAATTCCCTAAAATAATTAAAATTCGCCAAATCTGACAATGAGAATTGATATGAAAGGCGACCGCTCTTTATGCAATTGTTTCTTATCTTACTAGTTTTTGTTTCTCCAAACTTTAAAGTTACAGTAACAATCCATTATTTCCTTACCTTGATATCTAACTTTTCATAATAATTTTGAATTAAACAATTTATTTGCTTATATACCTAATATTTTTGTTATTTTTAATTTATTTCATTTTTCTAAACATTTTAATTTTGCCCGCGGGCCACATAAAAATGCTCCGCGGGCCGCATGTGGCCCGCGGGCCGTAGTTTGCCCAGTCCTGCTTTAGATAGAACCTCTAAGTTGTACTGTCATTTAAACTGCACCTTTATTTAGATTGTTACATACGTTGTATGTTACTAAATAAATTACATAGGGTAACGACCAAAGACCTAATTTTATGCCCCGCTCTTAAATTTTTAACCATTTGGACCCACAAACATTGAAACAAATTATTAATCTTCAAAAATATTGTATGTAATTATTAATCTTTTTAGACATGTACTGCTACGTATGGTTAACAAAAATAATTCTGGCGCGGTGGTCCGCATGTCGGGCGAATTTCCTTTGGATGCGTCGTTTTCGTAGTTTTTACATTATTTAAGTTTACAACTTTTATTACTAAGTTACATTTCATTATCAGTTTTAGTTCTGGTTTTATTGGTTGACATTTATAAATGTAAACAAATCTCGTTTTATGACATTCGCTTATATCGTGGCAGTATACCACTTATATACTCTAGTGATATGACGAACTGATATAGGATAACAGCCATGTAGTCGCAAAGCGGCCCCCAGAGCCGGCGACAAGTAGAGACCAATCGTTTCTTGTTTTACATTTAATTTTTTACTTAAGTTTCCAGCTTATACCTTGTAACAGTAAAGTAGCATTACAACTTATCATTTAATTTTCCGGGTTTAAGAAAATGCGGGTATGCACCCAATAGATAATACAAAAATATAGTAATCGTGTATACGATATATCTTAAAATGGTTTGTGGTTTGCAAGCCAGACAAATTCTCTATAAAATACGTACTTTCTTGCTTAACAATCCGTTTCAAAGCAAGTTGTGACGATATTGCTCAGGTTATAAAGCATATACCGAGTACCTCAGCAAGAAAACCCTCGTTTCGAAGAACATTCGCCCATGTAGACCGCTGCGTCAGAATTTTTTATTCTATAGAGTTTAAGCATTTCATCTGAAGATAATTACAAGAGCACTATAGTCTGAGATTTGTAATAGCTTGCATTCTACCGGAAAGTTTTTACACCAGTAGCAGTTGCAGTTGATATGGGAAAACTTCAATGCAACGCTTTATATGATGTTTAAAATTCTGTATTTAAAAGCTTAGTTCAACATTTTTCTTAAAATGTTTAAGAAAATGATTTATAATTTCTTATCAAGAATAAGTTATTATAATGCAGTTTCGGTTAGTTCTATTCCCACTTGATTCCGACTTAAATCTTAAAAGATTTAAAGATACTATTTATGTCCTTCTATCCTTCGTACCTTAGTCACTTCCTTTATTTCTGCTGTTTTATTACGATTTATAATAACTTTTTTATTTAAAGAACACACACACACACACACACACACACACACACTATATATATATATATATATATATATATATATATATATATATATATATATTTGTGTGTGTTTGTGTCTGTGCATATAAAGTTTTAGCTGCAGTATCAGAATAAAAACTAGGGATATTTCGAAATAATAAAATTTCTTAGCTATTTATCTATTGTTAATTTATGCATTTAAAAAAATATCTTGCCTATTTTCTTTTTATTCGCCGACTTCCAAGTCTTAATTCACAATTAAAATTCTCCGTAAATAATCTATTCAACAAATGTTCTATTCTTTTTAATTAATTTATTTTTATTTATAGTTTTGTATTTACTGAAAAGAAGCAAAAACTAAAAGTGGGTAAAAAATATGTGTTGGCTATTTTTAGGTTTTGAATTTTCATCCACGCTTATCTTAATTTAAAATTTACATTTGTCGTAAATTTTACTTTTCATCATATTTTGTTTCTGTTTAATTTATTTAAAATTTGTTGCCGAGAATGTTCTTAACGGGTATAAAAGAGAATTAACATGACAAAGTCTAGCTTTTAATTAAAGAATGCATCTTTACATTTAAATTACAATTCTTAATGAACTTAAAAAAGAATTTAGTTTTATAAAAAATACCATATGACTAAAAAAAATTCTGGGTTCATAACCTCATATAAAACTTCTAATTTTATAACCAGTTTAATAGTAGATGGGTTTAAAATTATGTAACCTTCTTTGTTATAGAAGAAATAAAAAAGAACAGAAGATGCATTTGATTTAAATCATTTATGTACTAAACTTAAATATAGGTTATATGATTTTTTTAATATGTTGACTGTTGCAGTTAATAAAATAATTCTGGAGTGGTGGTCCGCATGTCGGGCGAATTTCCTTGGATGCGTGTTTCCGTGCTTTTACGTTATGTAAGTTTACAACTACTAAATAAATAATTCCGGCGCGGTGGTCCGCTGTCGGGCGAATTTCATTTAGTATGCGTGTTTCCGTGCTAAACAACCCATTTCTTGCTTATGCAAGAACCATGCTCATTGCGTGGTTCCGGTTCATGCTTTAGAACCTAAGCAGTTACTCAATTGTCAAGCACTGCTCGTAACTCATTTTGTCTGTATTTTCCAGAGGAAATGTGCATAATTATCCAGTTGATTGTACAATCAACCATTTATAATTACATTTAGGTATTAATTAGCTTTTTTGTAATTTTTAAATTTTTTTTAAAACATGAAAATGCCCTGTGATTCCTAATAAAGGGGAAATATAGTTTTTAATGAAGTAATTTGTTTGAATTTATTCTGTCCCATCTAGTGTCTGAAAAATAATATGCAGATAACTTTGTTTATTTACTAATTACGCAAAGCGCTTTTAAGTTTTTGAGAATATCTATATTATGGTATGGAGCATCCTATAATAACATATTAATTTAAATTCAAAAGTTACCGTGGAAAACCTCAGTTTTTATTTTAATAACAGGTTTGTTATTTTGATAACAAGTTTGTTATTTTAATAACAGGTTTGTTATTTTAATAATAAGTTTGTTATTTTAATGACAGGTTTGTTATCTTAATAACAGGTTTGTTATCTTAATAACAGGTTTGTTATTTTAATAACAGGTTTGTTATCTTAATAACAGGTTTGTTATTTTAATAACAGCTTTGTTATTTTAATAACAGGTTTGTTATTTTAATAACAGATTTGTTATTTTAATAACAGATTTGTTATTTTAATAACAGGTTTGTTATTTTAATAATTGTTAATAACAGTAATGTTATTTTAAGCGTATTTATTTTAACGTTACAATACGTTTTTGTTAGTTATACTCTTAGTTGATTCATCAAATTTAGCAATAATGAGATAAAATGAAGCCTGGAGTTAAAGACCTTTTGCACAAGTAGGATAAATTAATTAAATATTTAATTAATTAAATTAGTTCTAGGATGAGCACAAATGGAGTCCGTCTTAAAACAAGAAAGTTAAAAGTCTCTACACAGATAACTTGTGTAAATTTGTTGTTTATTTACTAATTATGCAAACCGCTCTCAACCTAACAAGATGCCATCATATGTGCCTGACGAACAAATAAGAAAATAAAAAACTCAATGATAACAAAGATAAAATATTTAAATAAATATAAGAACATACGAAGGTAATTAAAATAAAAATAAGTATAGGATAAATAAAAAAATAAATTACCGTAGACACAAATCAAAGAAAAAGAAACATATTTAATACATAAAGAATTAGGTACGAGTAACCATGGACGAGACCAGTAGACATATTAATAAATCAACTCAATAAAAAGTTTTAGTAACAATAAAATACTAGAAACCTTGAACATAACAACGTAAGGACTCTATTCCTCTTGTGTGAAATGGAGTGTACATAGTTAGTGTTGGTCTGGATCCATAACATAATATGGATATTCTATAAAACTAAAATACTTGCTAATTAATTTAATACTAATATAATTAGATTACAGGAATTCGCTACAGAGTTATTTTTGAGATAAAACCCAACATTTGGTAATCCAAACATTTGGTACCCCAATTTAAATTGCACCATCCTATTTGGACCTTTTCGAAAACAACCCTTCATCCAAAACAATTTATATACCGCTATGACAAAATTTCGTCAATTTTTTATAAAACTAAGGCACCCAATAAAAATTGGTAAAAGTTCTTGTGTTTATCAAAAATAAATTTTCTGACATTGGTAGCTTTATTTTTCAGAATAAGGCCTTGTCCTGCTCGTTGAGAAATAATTGGGATGATGCATTCTGGAGGACTAAATTTTTAATATATATATATATATATATATAATATATATATATATATATATATATATATATATATATATATAATATATATATATATATATTATATATTATATATTATTATATATATATATATATATATAATATATATATATATATATATATTATATATATATGTATGTATATAAGAAGGCTACGAAGCTTTTTTTCGTGGAAAATGTATGGCTAAATTCATGTTATCATCGCAATATATAAATTTGGAAAGATGTCATTAGTTGAATGATTATTTTTTTGACATGTTCAATCAAATACGACCGGTTACAGCTAGATTCGTCTAATTTATTTTTTATTTCGCATGCGCAATAATAATTGCGCATGTCTATGTTGTATATGAGGTTATTATTTTGGTTTAAGGTTTGTAAAATCTATTTAATTTAAATAAGACGTTTGAATAAAATTTATGATTTAATTTTTTGTTTCATATTTGATTTTTTTTTGAGATTATAATTTGTTGAAGGGGTTATAAACTTTGGTTATAATTTTGAATTATTTAATTAAGTTTATGATTGTTCAATCAAAAGTTTATTATTGCAAAAAGCTAAGGGGTTTTATTTTAGTAACGAATGTTATTATGATGAAGCAGTTCTAAAATTAGATCTTTAAATAATAAGGAAGATAAACCTTAATTTTAAAGTGTGTTCATGTAATATTGAATGATTTGGAATACAGAGTGATAAATAATTTTTTCTTTTAAAATGTTATATATGACTAATAGCAAAAACAACAAAGTGCAAAAGCAATAAAATCAGGGATGAGGTACGCTCATACTCTCAACTTCGGACTCGTGTCGACTTTTTCAGCCGTGACGTCATATAAGGACGTCTCTAAAGCAGTAGATCAAGCTAAAATTATTATAGCCAGTATTTTAAAGTGGTGCATTTATAATAAACTGGTAGTGAATGAACAGAAAACTCATTGTATTTATATTAAAGATAAGGCCTATTCAAAATATTTTGACATAAATCAAACAGACTCTGTAGGAAAGGAAATTATTGAGACTTCATATTGACCAACAATTAAATTTTAAAAATCATATAAAACATTTAGGTCAACTAGCTTCTAAAACTTACTTACTTTACTTATATAGGACTTTAGTGGCTACAGATGAACTCAAGACTCTTTGTTATGCTATATCTCCTCTAGCTATATCTTCCTAAATATAGAAAAATAAATCAACAATAAAAATTACTATATAGTAAAGATGGAATTAATAAAAAATGAGAAAAATATGAAATAACTAATTCTGTATCCTAGAATGTAAAAGCTAGGTGTAGACTTATCATTGCTGATCTCAAATTTTTATATAACATTATCCATAATCTTATAGTCTGTCCTAAGCGAATAGAATTATTAAATTTTAGAGTACCAAATCATAGCACTAG
Source organism: Microvelia longipes (assembly GCA_018340805.1). Taxonomy (NCBI): domain Eukaryota; kingdom Metazoa; phylum Arthropoda; class Insecta; order Hemiptera; family Veliidae; genus Microvelia; species Microvelia longipes. The sequence continues at coordinate 11,242,739 of JACMZG010000008.1, read as the reverse complement.
AACTAAGTATTTTTTAAAATTCTCTTAATTTTAAAATTTTGAAATTCTGGTAACAATTCCTCTTCCTGAATACATGCAGAATTCACCCAATTATAAGGATTCAAAAGAATAAATAAAGTAAGTATTGATAAAGTATGTTGCTTCAAAATATACTTTAAAGGACATTAAACTTTCATTTTTATTCACATTATTTTAGTTTGCCTATTTATGAATATTTCAATAATTGTTTCTAGTCCAAATGTTTTTCCTACTAGTATTACTGATATTAATGTACCTTTAAATGATCCTATATGAATAAGTTACCTATTAATATTTAAAACCTTTAGGTGCCTTATTTGGTTAAAGTTTATAAGTTTACTTTTAATTTGTACTTCTTATGTAAAATTTATTACATAAATAAAAATTCATACTAATTCCATTTATATTAATTCCAGTTTAATGTTTAAGTTAAAACTTTGTAGCGAATTTTCATCATCAAAATGACGCTTATGAGGTTGTTCGGATGACAAAAGTGGAGGAAGAGAGTAGGAGGGGGGGGGTCGATTTTTTCTGACTTTCTCATACCAAAAGAGCCTCTATCATTTTCTGAGGAACTAACAAATATATCGAGAAGCAGTGTTCGGGGATGGTTTTTTGGTCAAAATACACTTTTCAGGAGAAATTCGTGTTTGGTGTTGCTTTGCGGGTTTCACCTACTTTCTGAGGCAAACTTCTCCGTTCTTAAAGTTAGGTAAAAGAAAAGAATGCGTGTTCCGTGCTTAACAACCCATATCTTGCTTAAGGTTCCAGTTCATGCTTTAGAACCTGTGCAGTTACTCAATTGTCAAGCCCTGCTCGTAACTCACTTTGTCTGTATTTTTCAAAAGAAATGCGATTTTTCATAATTATTCAGTTGGTTGTACAAAACTATGCCTCTGAAATTAGAAGTACGCACTATTATTTGTTCTAGCTTAAAGCTTACTTACTTATCTTTAAGCTTATAGTCAGTGATCTTTAAAGGTTTTAGCGCATTTCCTTAAAAATTATCATTCCAATCAGGATTGTTGCTAAATAAAATTCGCCTGACAGCGAGCCACCGCGCCGGAATTATTTATTTAGTAGTTGTAAACTTATATAATGTAAAAAACTATAAAAATTATCATTCCAACCAGGATTGTTGTTAAGCACGGAAACACGCCTCCAAAGGAAATTCGCCCGACATGCGGACCACCGCTCTAGATTTTTTTTTATTTATATTATATTTTTATTTTATAATTTTTTTTATATTATATTTAAATTATATTGTTTACCAAAGGACAGTTAAATCCTAGAAGAGTCTCTCCTTCCGAAATAAAATCATTGCTTGGTGCTTTTGCATTTAATATTGGTTTTGATTTTGTGGTTTTGATCATTGGTTATGATCATAAGTTTTGTGTAAACCAGTTTCATCTATAACGTTACCTTAATAATTTATACTTTTTTAACAAAATTTGCATTATTCCTTGTTTAGTCTTACATTAATTTCTCGTAATATAAGAGAAAGAAGTCTCTCCCCAAAAATATATTTCTTTATAGCAAAGCGCTTTCGACCTAACAAGAGGCCATCATCAGTGCTAGCCGTTGAATAAAGATGAGGGTGATAGATGAGTCTTACAGATCAGATATCAAAGATAGTCTATCTTTGATATCTGTAATAAAAATCTTAATAAAAATCATTGTTACTTTTAATGGCAAACAAAGATTCGGTCAAATATTAAAATTTATTTAAAATTGAAATTTAGTCATTAAGTTAAATATACTCAACAATTGAGATGGATATCAAGTTACGATGCATGAAAAGAAAGATTATCTTTAAAATGCATCTTATAATAATGCAATAGTAAAAATCATGCACGATTCCGTTGCTTTTTTCCACAGCTTTGTAAATAAAAACTTTATTTTTAAGTTCAAAAGTTCATGAGTATAATACATCTAGAATTACACATTTAAGCACATGAATGGAATAAAATTTACGTCCTAGACAAAAATAACGATGGATCTTCTCATGAAGTTTAGTCAGAGTAGATGACACTGAGCGATACTAGCGCTATTTATGTCAAAACTAACGGTGAATTAAAATATTTGTTTAAAAATTCATAGAATAAAGTCCTAGCTTGAATTATTGTATAAAGTTCTCTGTGCTGACTTATTCGGAATTTAGAAGTTAATATTCATGTAGACGCAGTTCTTTTTCGAATTAAAGAATGAAAAAATTAGAAAAAACAATGAAAAAATTTGATAAAAATAAAGGATGTTTATCACTTTTGGACTCGGGTTTAATGAGAAGACTAACAGATTAAGGAAACACACACTCACACACACAAGGATTAAAAATTCTAAATTATTTTTACAAATCTTACATTTAATTTCAATTAAATTGAAATCTATTAACCCAAAAACCTTTAAATAAAAAAAGGGTTGCTGCACAAAGGCTCTCGATTTAAATTCTGATTACTTACCTAACTAGATAGTTTTCATTCATAGATACATATATATATATATATAATATATATAATATACACACACCACACACACACACACACACTCACACACACACACACATATATATATATATATATATATATATATATATATATATATATATATAATATATATATTGGACGAAGATTGATGCTCAGTAGAAGTGCGAAGAGGCAAAACAGGTGGATTAACACATTACAACATGAAGAAAAAATCGGGTAAGGGGTACCTCGGAACTTTTCCTCACCGCATCGTATTCGCTACGCCCATTCTCACAACTTAAGACTTGCTTCGGTCGTCATCAGGATTTACAAATCGCCAAAATAATACTGTAACACGACATCGAACTCGCTTTACTCTTTCTTGTTCTATGCTGCTTTATTTTTATGATCTAACAAAACCGGTAGATATACTTGCCGTATTGAAACGAAACTCGATATACATTTTACTTTTTCTCGTTGTCAGAGCGGCCAAGTGGCTGAAGACCTTTTGTTTTATTACGTTTAGTCATTCGATTGTATCAAATATGAACTCAGTAGTATTATTTTTCGATGTTTAATAATTTTAGTCAATTAGCACGGGTTTCTCTCTAATCGCTCCACCTCTACTAACCTGTTATCTCATCTACACCACATTCATACTACTTTCTCATTAAAAGCCCTGTTAGACCCTGTATATTACAGATTTTAGAGTCATTTCATTCTATAAATATCCCTCTTTTTGATTTAAAAACTTATGGCTTCAATAGAGCCTTACT
>JACMZG010000008.1:11221983-11234483 GCA_018340805.1 Microvelia longipes | reverse complement strand
TATACTACATTTTAGGACTGATCCATTGTTCCTCACTCAAAAATAGTTATTTATACCATAAGGCTGAGAGTGTGTCTTTATGTCACGGCAATAGATTTACCGACGAGCGAAGCGAGTCGGGAAAAATTGCCTAGACATAAGACATTCTCTGCCGGATGGCATACACTATTTTTTTGACGGTAGCACTCATTAAATAAAACTGCGCTATATACTTAATAAAAAAAGACAAACGTCCAATTAACTCCATATTATCGTCGTCATTAAATCCATCCATAGCTTCACACTTTTACTCAAAAATGTAAAAGCTTTACAAATAAAAACCACAAAATTGTCAATTAGAACACCTTTTAAACACTGAAAAAAAACTGTCTACGAACAAAACAGAAACCAAATGAACGTTTTTAAAAGAAACCTCATGAAGGTTTTACACAGATTGTTTTTTTTGAACACGCTACATTTATATGAATTACTTTTACGTCCTAGGAGCTTTTTTTACATTCATATTAGTGTCCTCGGAGGTGAAAAGTACTAAATAACCTCCATAACAATATAATGATTAAACTTCTCATCCTAAAACGGTCCATAAAGTGCTCAATTACTACTACCTCAAAAAAAATATATTAAAATAACACCTAAAATATTACAAAACGCTTGTGATTAAAATTAAAAATCTTTTTTGCAAACAATTCTGAATATGCTTGGCAGCATTACTTTGTAATTACAACATATTTTTTTTCTTTTATTTTTTCAGTTGGCATTCGTGTAAATAATTTAATTACGATTTGTAAAAATAAATACATTATATCGTATTTTTATCATCGTTTTTTATTATTATTTTATATGCCGTGTTGTTTTAATCATTAAATTTATTGCTTCGGACCCATAAACTAATGTATTAGTGTACATCATGGTATTATGGTGTGTTTTTATATACTCTACTCGTATAATTATTTTTTATAGTTTTATGTAGATGTTGTTTCATTACAGCGTATTAGGTATATTTTTTTTTGAAAGAAATAAAACTATTATTATTGTATGCTTCTTGTTGTGACATTTGATTGTAATAATAATAAATATTTGTTTTGTACTTTTTATGGACTTTTAATTAAAGGTTATTATTAAAAATCTTCTAAGACTAAGATTTTTTATTAATGGCAGATTTATATTAATTTTTAGCTCATTAGTAAGCATTAAACTTTTAAAAGATTTTAGCGGATTTCCTATGAAAATCAAGAAAAATTAATTAGCTCGACAGTCTATTGCTCAAGTTGTAAATTATTAACCGGGAACGTAAGCGAAAATGGATTGTTCCGCAACGAAGCACGCATTTTAGAGGAATGCCGACCTCCGAAACAGAATAATTTTGTTGATAGTTATAAACTTCCTGACTTCGAACCTGAAATCCTGGCTTTGAGTGCTCTTAACAACTCGTCTTCGTTTTCATTAAACTTTTAAGTTTAATTAAATGCTTTAGCAACAAAAACATTGAAAACTGTTAGTATAATTTTAAAGACTATGTTACACAATACTGCTAGACCCGCATAACATTTCAGTCATGCATATATGATCTAGCTAGAACGAACCTGGATAACAAGTGTGATTCGCTCAATCCCGTTCGCCATCTTCTAGACATATGTGTTCCGTGGATGTATCGGTTAACATCCATTTTTTAGTAATTTATTCTGCTACACTGGTTATGGGCCCAGTTTAATTTTGGGGTTATTAATTATTATTTTTTTTATTTTTGTAAAAATTTAACATCAAAATGTCCGATAACAGTAACGGAATTGTGAACCTAGTATTATGCAGCGTGGAAGCATCGAATGACTGCAATTTTGGAAGCTTACGGTTTAGAAGAACATTCAAGTAACAATGATGTAGATACGAACGATCCGTCTGGTTGGAAGAAAATAGGAACCTCTGAAACGGATTTGTGTCGTGGTCCGTGGTTCGAATTCTACCATGACGCCTATCCCATTATTGAATTTTATTTCCAAAGGAAATTCGCTACAACATTCCAAAGCGAAAGGGCTAGTCGGGTGTGCTATGGATGATCAGCATGTTGGCTTTGTCTTGTCCTGCACAATGTGGAAGGATGTGTTTAGTACAATGAAAAATAGGTATGAAAGTGAAAATATAAAAAGAAAAGTTGAAACTCGTTATGATATTGCTCGACTTGTAATGAATAGTTCTGAAAATTGGCAGCAGTACATTGATCGGGCTGAAAAGATGCTTGAAGAAGCGAGGACTGCAGGGTGTATGATTGAAGATCAAGAGTTTATAGTGAGTCTACTACGTGGTCTTCCGGGTAAATATAATGACATAGTTTGACAATATGATAATAATAACTAAGCTACTGTTACCGATATTAGGTAACAGTATGCATTAGCTTTATGCTTTTTGATGAAAGATCTCTTTGGCTTTTAAAACTTCTACTCCTAGTGAGAAAGAAGCTAAGCGCTGTTTTATCTGTTCTAAGTCAGGTCACTCTACCAAACACTGTTGGAGCAAAAATAATAAAACCAAAGTAAAGTTCAACTTCAATCGAGATCGTGGTAGGCGACCTACCGGTAGAGCTAACCTGGCTGGCACGACCAGTGAAACTACATGGACTGTTTCAACCTCTAAAGTGGGTTTTTATTCTAATAATAAGAACAATTATGTACTTGATAGTGCATGTACTAATCATATGACAGTAAGAGATGACAATTTATTTGATATTTCACAGTGTACTAGTACAGTAAAACTTGCTGATAACACGATTATTGAATCTAAAGGTATAGGCAGTACAAAAAAAATAAATTTCGCTTAAATGACGTTCTTTTGCTTCCTGAATTAAACAGTAACTTAATATCAGTTTCAAAGCTCACAAGTGATGGCTGTAAAGTTACATTTGATGAGAATAGAGCTCTGGTTTAGTTAAAAAGAGAAATAATTTTTACTGCGTTAAAAGAAAAAAAAAATGGATTTTACTATGGTATTAATGGTGTTTGTCAACAAGCGTGGAAAGTGAGTTTTGACAATTCAATTCACCATAAAAGATGGGTCATTTTAATAATAATTATATGAACAAAATTTACAGAAACGAAATGGTTTTGGGCTTTAAATTTAAACCTATCAAGGAAACAGAAACTTGCATTTCCTGTGTTAAATCAAAATATTCTCGGAAACCGTTCAAATCTATTGTGAAACAACAATCGACGAGACAACTAACCAATAACAACACCAAAAACTCTCCACAAAACCTTTATTAAAACCAAAGCCTATACGAATTCTATACCATTTCTTTTCTTCATTTTTTGGTAACATTATTATAAATTTACTTCTCATATCATGATAAACTTTTAGCTTCTTAATTCCATATCTATTAAGAAAAACTGGTTCTAAATTATACTTTATACATTCGGGAACAAAGTTAATGCTGGATATGGCTGACTCTTCACAATCAACGACACCTCTTCAGCTCATCTCAATTGTGATCTGATTAGAAGAATTAGAAAAAAATTTTCCATCAGAAATCTTTAAGAAATAAAAAATCTTAAGAAAATAAGAAAAAATTTTTTTTATCTCAATAGAAAAATCAGTGGGACACTCAAAATATATTTTGACTGCTGTATGTGATTATTCTCGTAAAATATTTACAAGTTTTTTATGTAGTAAATGTGAAACTGCGGATAAATTAGAATGCTTTATAAAGTGGTCTATTTTATTATTATTATTAATGATTGGGGTTGGAGTCGAGATCTATTTGCACCGCGTCTGGAAGTCTATTGTACAATCTCCTTAATTGGTCCAGGTCAGAATAATCCTTTTCCCCGGACTAGGTCTAGGATCTTTTTGACCAGTGATTCATTGGTAGAGTCAAACTTAGTGAGAGTGCTACTACCAAAGTTGGAGAACCTTTGAAAGGCTAGGGCCTCACATCTCAGAAGTATGTGAGAGGCAGTTTCAGTTTCCGATTCACAAAGCCTACACACTGGGTTATCTTTAAAAATACCAATGGTACTTGGTATTAGTACTTGGTGGACTAATGACAGTGACCAGTCAGTAGTCCAGTTACTGTTCTAAGATCCCTTCTACTTAGACTTAGGAGGTCCTCAGTTACTTTGGGACTGGGTCCTTTCAACATAAGTTTACTGTGCCTCATGCCAGAGGATTTGTTCGTGTGGTGCAGGTGATTGGTTAAGAGCCAAACACCTTTGACTAAAGTATTGGATATGGCTACTATGGGTTCAGGGCCCACAGGAGTGGTCTCAGACCCTTTTTTTGCAAGGATGTCTGCTTGCTCATTACCTTCAATTCCCTACATCATTGTTGATTGCTACATCATTGTTGAGTGACAAGGTCAGAAGGTTTTGTAAGCACTCTCAGACAAGCTTAGAGTTAACTTTGTATGAACCAAGAGCTTTAATAGCAGCTTTGCTGTCATTAAAAATATGAATAGTAGCCTGATTAAGATTCTTTTTAATTTTTTTTTATTAGACAGGCATTAATAGCAAATATTTCTGCCTGAAAGACTGTGGCATACGTTCCTAAAAGAAGCGAGGTTTTGATATTAGTATGAACCTTATATATGCCACTCCCAGAGCCACAGTCCATCTTAGATCCATCTGTATACCATACAGTGTCACCAGAGGATTGAGGTGGTTCTCCATTGAAACTATCACTACTGAGTGTGAAGGGTTTTTCATAGGAGTAGAGGGGGGTCATGTAATCAGAGTTCATAGATAGTATGGGACTCTGAATTACATTCACTATTTTGGAGAGGTCTCTAGTAGTAGAGATCTTCCAGTTCCCATAGTTCTGTAGTCTGTGAGCCGCCAACCTAGCCTCACTCTTTATAACAAGATCAAGAGGCGGAAGGCTCAGCATGACTTCTAGAGCAGTAGTTGGTGCTTAGTTCATGGACCCTGTTATGGTCCATGAAAAAAGTCAATAGGTCTAATGCAATAGGTAAACCTGTGCTTAGAGTCCATTCGGATAATGGAAAAGAATTTGACCATTCTCACCTACGAGCTGTTTTTAATAAATATGGTATCAAGCATGAACTCACTGTACCGTTCTCACCACAGTCCAATGGTGTCGCTGAAAGGCAAATAGATCAATTATTGAATGTGCGAGAGCCTTGTTGAAACATTCTGGTCTGCCTTATAAGTTTTGGGCTGAAGCCGTTGGAACGGCTTGTTACTTAAAAACCAGTTCTCCAACCATGACTGATGATACTTGCACGCCTGAAGAAGAAGTGTGAGTGGTGGACTCCTAACAGGTATTTTTGTTGGTTATTCTAAACTTAGCAAAGCTTATAGATTTTATAACCTTGACTCTGATTCAATAGAAGAGTCAAGGGATGTTACTTTCTTTGAAAATATACCAGGTTATTCTCTTCTTCCCCAAGAAAGTATAAGAGATGATTGATTATAGGAGTATTTATGAATTTTATGAGTCTAACAGAAAGTAAAATAACAAGTTATGTGGATATGTTGACGCCAACTGGAGGGACGGCAAACTAAATCAACGATCAACTAGCGGCTACCTGTTTAAATTTGGAGGAAATATCATCTCATGGAGGTTTGAACTTTAAGGGTCCGTGATAGTTCTACCGCTGTAGTTGTGCTATACGGAAGATATTTTTTTATGACGTCAATAACCCGTATTAATGACTCTGCGAAAATTTCAAAAAATCATAAAACGCGGAAAAATGATGCGATCGGAATAAAATTAAGCACGCATGTAGCTATGTATAAGACTAACATATGTGCTATGTTTCATTTCATTATCAGCATTAGTTCAATCTGTATTGAATGACTTGTGTACGTTTTTTAAAAAAAAATGGGAAAATGTCTAATTGATCTACAATTTAGTACAAGTGTATATTATTACCAAATAAATAAGTACACAGAGTTTCGTTTTAATACAACAAGTACATCCATGATTTTTGTTTGATCGTAAAAATTAAGAAGCATTGAGCGTGGTCAGTGCTTTATCGGTGACTGCTGAGAATGATACGGATGCATTTACTATCTGAAGACGAGCGAAACGAGTCCAAAGGGATGTTGCAGTATACATTTGGCAAACTGTATTTCTGAGGAAAAGCGAAGCGAGTCCGAAGCAGGGAGGATAAGCGTAGCGAATTCGAAGCAGGGAGGATGTGCGTAGCGAATCCGAAGCAGGGAGGATGAGCTTAGCGAATTCGATGTAACGAGGAAAAGTTCCGAGGGACCCCGTACCCGATTTTTTCTAAATTATGTTATTTTTACTTTTCCCATTTATACTGTAGGTATATAAAAAAAGTATTGTGTTTGCAAAAAAATCCGAAACTGGAATTATCCGTTTCAAGTGTTTTTAAGGCCTCCTGAGTGGTTTTCGCGCAAAGTTGTCTGCTGCATGTGTCTGTGTCTGTTATCATCGTAGCTCCCAGTGTATTTATGCTAGAGTTGAACTTTTGTACAAAAATCAGTCTACCGCTGTTGACTGCATTTTTTGAAAATTGTAGAAAATAATTTTTTAAGACGTCATTAACCCGCAACAACGACTCAGCGAAAATTTCGAAAAATCATAAAACGCGGTGTAATACATAGCACGCATGTGGCTATGTATATGACAAACATATGTGCCAAGTTTCATCTCATTATCAGCGTTAGTTAAATTTTTATCAAATGACTTGTGTACCTTTTTTTAAAAAATTGTAGATATCCAGAAACAATTGAATTGATTTGAAATTTGGTACAAGTGTACACATTTACATAATAAATGTACACAAAGTTTCGTTTCAATACGATAAGTACATCTATGATTTTTGGTTGGATCATAAAAGGTCGCAGAGAGTGAAACAGACGCATTTATTATCTGATTACAAGGTAAGTCAGTCTGAGGAAATGTTGCAGTATAAATTTGGTAAATTGAATATTGACTCTGAGGACTAGCGAAGCGAGTCCGAAGCAGTCAGAATGACGTAGCAAATTTGATGTGGTGAGGAAAAGTCCCAAGGTACCCCGTACCCGATTTTTTTCTAAATTATGTTATTTTTGTTATGCAAAAAAAACCTTCTTAAAATTAGTACCAAATATTTTGACCTTTTGAGTGGGTGGCCCAAATAACATTTCCTTTGTATTACTCATACTTTCATAATTCTCTTGACAGGTACGTAGGATATTTTGAACTAAATTTCATCCTGTCAAACTATTAAAAAGACTAGTTCACTTTCTAACTTCTTTTATTATAAACATTTTGTTATTGTTTTAATACTTATTTACCCTAAAGGAATATAAAGGATATTAGTTACAAAAGTAAATCTTTTTATTACAAGAAGATTAAACTTCACGAACTCACGAAGAAAGAGAAAAAACTTCGTGCCAAAAAAACAAATAAAAGTAGCGACAGAAATATACGAACCTGAAAATGCACTGCCGCTCTTTCTTCCGGTCTTACAAAGCTCTCTTTAAAGAACTAAAAGGCACTCAAATGAATTCGTACTTCAGACATAGCAATGAATTAAATAAAATAATTTTGCAAATAAAAATATCTACATTTTATCATACTTTTTAAACAATTTTCATTAATTAATTTAATTTATTAATTGAATATGTTTTTTTTATTGGGATTATTAATGTACATATATTTATTTATTTTAACTAATTTTATTTTTTATTTGTATGTATTGAAATAAGTACGAATTTTTCTTAAGTTTTTGTATACCCATCTTTTCGTGTGTAACATGATACGTTTTGTATAAGATTTGTTTAGAAAGAAAAGATTATTTATTCTAAACAAAATTCGTTATATAATTGGGTACAAATTAATCTTATTTATTTTATTCTTGTTTATTGATAATCGTGATTCTATTTAAAATATAAAATATAACTTAATCCTTTTGCCGAAAATTCGGCGGAGGAGACAAAAGAATGGTTTTGGATTGAAAGGATTACACTTCCTGAATTGGAATAATTGATGTAATCCACAAAAAAAATTGAAAAGTTTAAAAGGGAAATTAACAGGGGATTTGGTGAAGTTGCGTCATGGGTCAAATATATCTTATGGATCCTGTAACTGATGATTTTCAATTTTATGTCAATATTCTCTCGAGAGACAATTCGACTTTATAATGCTTGGTAGTTTAGAATTATACTCAATTCTAGTTTTCTTTAATTCAACTTTATAATGCTTGGTAGTTTAGAATTATTCTCAATTCTAGTTTTCTTTTAATTCGACTTTATAATGCTTGGTAGTTTAGAATTATTCTAAATTCTAGTTTTCTTTTAATTCGACTTTATAATTATAATTCGACTTTATAATGCTTGGTAGTTTAGAATTATTCTCAATTCTAGTTTTCTTTGTCGACAGTGATTGGTACGTGATATCTGTTATGCGCTTGTTTTAGTTCTAGATTTCTCCTATTGATTTTTAAATAAAAAAGGGATTAATTACACAAAAGTCCTATATTTTTTTAATCTATTACAAATAACTAAGCTTTCGACTAAAAATTATCATCATCAGAGTTTAACAATATAAATTATAAAATAAAAGCAAACAATTTTACAAACTACTTCATATTGCACTTTGGTATGGTTGGGTAAGCCATGTTTAAAAAAACAGAGTGGGTCATGACATTATGTCGAGCCATCAATGATGACGAATGTCGAATGATGGAACAGTTCCCAGATGTAGCATTTCTTTTTGCTTGTTACATTTCCTAGGTGTCTCTCGCACAATTATATTGTGTCAAATTTGACTATATTTATCATTTCATTAACTTTCCTTTTTTGCCAATTAGGATCGTTTTGTAAAATCAGTTTAGTAAAATCAAAACCGTGTCGTGTATTATGTTTGTGGTTAGAAAGTCCAGTATTATTTTTATCTTTTTTGCAGTCATACTTATGTTGGGCCAGTATGTTATTTAGATATTGTTTAGTTTTACCTATATAATATTGGGGACATTGGGAACAGGGTTGATTTTAAGTTTTATTCAGCCATGCTCAACAAAGTTTTGATTTGAATCTTTCGGTGCTGAAATCTTAGTGTGTGGAGATAGTTACAGAGTGAATAATTTTGTCAATAAAAAAGGTTTATTAGACGGTATGGAATTACATATTAATCTACTAAAATCACTGCTGACTGAATAACTTGTCAATACTTCTTTGCTCTGTACTGCTATCAGTTACTCATATTTGTCCTCGTCGTTAAGTCTAGTTTGTCCACTACACTAGTCAGACTACAGAGGTAAAAACTGTCAAAAATACCCAAGTACAAATCTATAAACGCTGGCTTAAAATTATTTAATTAATCACCGAATAATATTAGATTATTATAGATAGCACAAAATTCAGCAATTATTTAAGAAAAGTTCTTGTAAATAATTCTAAGTATAGTTTTTCAGAAGTTAATGTCATTAATTTTTAATTTATGGCTATATTATAAATTAATACTAATTTTTAATTATAAAGCCTGTAAAATATTTTGGAAATAAACTATATTTATTACAAAAAAATAGATTTATATTTTTTTTTATATTTTTTTTATTATTTTATATTTATTTTATGTAGTATATTTATAGTATTTTATTATTTTCTATTTATTTTTAATAGTATAGTTATAGTATTTTATTATTTTCTATTTTATTTTACATTAGTATAGTTATAGTATTTATTATTTTATTTTTATTTACATAGCATAGTATTTATTTTATTATTTCTATTTATTTACATAGTTAGTATAGTATTTTATTATTTTCTATATTATTTTACATTAGTTTATAGTATTTATTAGTTTCTATATTATTTTACATAGTACTAGTTATAGTATTTATTATTTTTATTTATTTTACATAGTATAGTTATAGTATTTTATTATTTTCTATATTATTTTACATAGTATAGTAGTATTTATTATTTTTTATTATTTTACATATAGTTATAGTATTTTATTATTTTTTATATTATTTTACATAGTGGTATCTCTATATATATATATTTATATAGTGTATAATTTAAAAAAAGAAGGTTTATATTCTCAAAAGGGAATTAGTGAAATTTTCTAGTGTATTAGTAATGAGCTTTTTATACAATAATATGTTTATGAGACCTCCTGTATAAAATGTTAACCCTTGTAACATAAAAGCAACAAGAAATAAGGTGAATTTTTGATTGTATAAAAAAAAAGAAAAACCTCCATATAAACTGCTAGAAGCGTAATGCTTAGAAGCAAAGGTTTTATTATTATATTATTATTATTATAAAGAGGGACCGATTAATTTTTATAACCTATTAAATATTTCTCGGGGGCAGCACCCCTAAACTTTATATGAAGGACCCGACCAAAAAAATAATATTTTGACTCAAAATCTATTTCTGACCAAAATTGCTTTATTGCTGTTTACAGGGATAAAAAAATTGTTTGGGGTCCGGCCCGGAACAAAAAGAATGAAAAATTCAACAAAACATATATAATAAGAAAATAAACAATAGTTTAAATGACGTCAACGTTTGAGATAAAGATCTGGTATGAACTCGTGGGTATATGTTTCCCTTGTCTTTTCATTTTTGGAACAACTAACTGCTCAGGGAAATAATAGCATATATATTCACCACTTGGAGCATAAACAACTATAGCTCTCATTTCGTTTCATTTGTACCTAAAAATTAAACCACTATAGGAGTGAATCTGGAGTTCTTCTTAGTAGTAGTAATATAGGGGGGGGGGGGGGGTGTAGTAATTACCAGCAAGTAGGCCACGTTGTTGGGCCCTTTTTGGCCAGCTCCCCTAAGATAGTGTTCTAAGTGTACGTATATTTCATCTAATCTAGGGACAGAAGGGCCGTGAATTTGTTTGGTTCCTCTCTGCTTTTTCAGCAATCAGTACATATTTTTCACTGAATCTTATAGCCTAGTGGAAAACTAGGAACCACGTGCCCGGTGTTAACCAAACCTCTATTACCACTTTAAACTACAAGGCAGCACATATAGTATTATATAATCATCTACTGAGGGTCCTAAAATTTTGCCTTACCCTGTTTCATTTAGGTTAAGGGATCTTTAAAACAAGACAAGTAAGATTTTGCGTTTGTCAGTTACCTGACAACGCACAGGCTTCAGACCACCGGCTTTACGTCCTTTCTTGAAGGGCGTGGTATGCAGAATTTTTTATCCCTTACTAAAAGTCCAGAGGCCCAGTGCTGGGATTGAACCATGAACTAATAAACTCTTGGAAATGGTTTAAGTAAATTCATTTCTTGTGTATTTGTCGCGTACCTTAACCACTACAACCACGGGTGACTCCTGAAGTTCTTAAATCTTACTGATCCATTTATTAATTTACTTTTTGCAGATTGCTTTGTCAGATATTGCATCCACTCTGAATTTCAATGAGAAGTTTTACAAAAGCCCATATAACCATTATACTTCTATAATTCCTTTAATCCTCATTACTTGACATTTTGAACTTTAAACTATCATTATATTTAATCTTTTACCTTTTATACCACTGCATCTCTAAGTAATTGTGGGTCGATGTTCGAGAAATAGCTTCACGACTTCATCTATCGAAGCATTGGGATTAAATATGTCCACCTATAACTTAAGTGACAACATTTTTACAGCTTAGAATGTCAGGAAATTAAATCATCAACATTTAACTCCCAATTTTTATCAATAAATACGTCAATGGAATTTAAAATATATGGGAAACACGATATAAATTATATTTCCTTCTAATTCTTTGGGTTTCAGCGTACTTTATTATGATTTGAAACTTGTTTGGCCATTAAATGAATTTTTAATCAAATTTTTCATTGACTGCCCAAAGTTACTTTAAAAGTACCAGTAAAGTACAGTAATTTATTTAAATATTTACGAATTATTAAAATTATTGTATCGTGAATTTTTTGCTGGTATGTTCATTTGAAACGATGTGCGTGTATGTTGGGGCTTAACAAATTTTTTAGATTTGTTGTAAATTTTAACAAAAAGACTTAGGATTAAATGCCGAGGGCAATCCTGTTGAATAATTTAAGAAAATGAAGGTTAGTTGGAGTAATGTTAATTATTATTATAAGTCACAAATAGACTTAATACCGCCTTAGTTTATAATATATATATAATATATATATATATAGTGATTGTATGTATATAATAAATATATAATAAATATATTATATAAAGTATATATATATATATAGTGAGTGGTATTGAGTATTTGGATTATAATATTATAGTTATTCATTAATATATATATATATATATATAATTAAGATACCACGGACCTTCTATATAAACGAACTTGAAGTTCAAGTGAAAAAATCGTTATGTAGAATTCGTTGTATAGAAATTTGAAAAAATAAATAACACTGTGGGTGGTTATTACTATTTATGATATTTTAATGGAATAATGAATAATAACCCGCCCAGGTGCAATCAGCAGCTTTTCTATTAGCGGTCCGTCTATCAGCAATGTATTCCTGTAACATTGTCAACCCACTGTTAAAATTGCGTCATCAATGTCTTCGTACT
>JACMZG010000008.1:11062468-11216781 GCA_018340805.1 Microvelia longipes | reverse complement strand
TATACTTTTCGCCGCGACTTTGGTTCGACTTTCGGCGCTGAATCAAATAAAACCGGTCCAAAGTTGATACGACCACTCCAAGTGACCAAAAAGTCGAAAAAACTGTGGTCAATTAATTACCAGAATACCTAAAACGACTGTTAAACAACACATTTCAAATGGGGAGTCGTTTTCGATGTTTTTGGGCCTGTGATTTGAGTAAGAGTGGTACAGAGTGGATACGAACACTTAGAGTACCTGGGTTCGAATCTTGGTAGGATCGATATTTTTTTTATTGGTTTTTATATTATATAAATTAACCAGCGCCAGGTGGTCCGCATGTCGGGTGAATTTCTTTTGGAATGCGTGTTTCTGCTTAACAATCCATTTCTTGCTTAAGGATCCGGTTTATTCTGTATAACATGAGCAGTTACTGCATTATCAAGCACTACTATCGTATAACACACGGCTAAAGTCAGTTGACAGCCCGCTAAATCTCATTGCTTTTAACCCTGTTGTCTTAGTGGAAAGCTATGATATTAGAGAATCTGGAAGAATCATCTGAATCAGTAGCATAGACCTGATCATAACAAACTTTGAAACAAATATAATAAAAATCAAAAATCGTTCTTTTCGCGCACAAGATTATGGTCAATATAATAGAGCAATAGTGACTATGATCAATAGCCTAAAAATAAGGTTAACTTCGCTATCTAAATTGCTAAGAATTTAATTATAAAAAGGGCTAGCTTTGCTCGCTTCGAATTTTGAAGATCATTTTGATGCATGGAAATTAGAGGCTCGGTCTGCTCGCTAGATTGCAAAAATATAGAATAAGGTGTATTAAAATGGCCTCGTTTTGCTCGCTAAATTGATATAAATATGTGTGTACATGTAAGAAAAGAGGTTCGTTTCGCTCGCTAGATTAATAAGATCGCTAAGTTACTTATTAGACTACTATAACTACGTAGTTATAGTAGTCTAATAAGTAACTTACGTATGCACTTGCTTCGCTCGCAATATTGCTAAAATATAAAATTAGGCATATTAAAGAAATCTGGCTCGGTGGTCCGCATGTCCGGCGAATTTCCTCTAGAATGCGTGTTTCCGTGCTTAACAACATTTACTTAAGGTTCCGGTTTATGCTTCATAACTTGAGCAATTACTCAATAATCAAGCACTCGTTACTCATTTCTTCTGTATTTTTCCAAGGAAATGCGCACAATTATCATGTTGGCTATACAAAACTATGCCTCTAAAATTGGTATTATACACCATTATTAGCACTATTTTAATGCTCAGGTCGTGTTTTTAAAGTTTTTAGCACATTTTCTTTGAAAAAATATAAAGAAAAAATGAGTTAAGAGTAGTGATTGATAATTGAGTAACTGCTCAAGTTATGAAAAAAAAAATGAATTGTTAGGTACGGAAACACGCATTAAAAAGGTTAGTTGCCTGACATGCGGACCACAGCGTCAAAATGATTTTTTAATTATGAACTTACATAATGTAAAAAAACGATAAAAATTGTTGTCCTTGCCAGGATTTGAACCCAGGTATCTTGTCTTTGCATCTGGCTCTTGGACCATTATTAAAACAGTATATCACCTGGCAGGAGCTTAAAGTCTCAATATTTAGTGTATTTTATTTTAAAATAAGGACGGGTCTTTAAAACTGCAATGACATGAGTATTGTGAAACTTACATTTTCCTATTCAGGACCATTTGTTCTGATTTTACTTCGAGTATTTTAATTTTTGATAAACAATACTATTATTCTTAACCCAGTTTAATATGGCGGGTCGAAGATGTCATCACGTCAATACATTGTAATAGTTCTTTTATTTATAACTTCTTAAAAGTAGTCGGTTCTATAATGGGATGTACTAGATTTAATGTGTTTAGGGTATGAGTGTTATTGTTGTTTCTTGTTTTATTTCGTCATGATGCTTAATTTAGAATTGTTCTTTATTATTTAATCTTATTTGGTGGTTTTAGAAATTATTAGATTCGATTTTGGGTCAACGTAATAACCAATTAATCTGTTATAGTTAAAGTTGTCATCAATTTTCAGTCTGTCAAAACTCAGCTCAGGAAGGAATTCTATTTATTTTTTTATTACATAATTGTTCATTTTAATTTTTACAGGTAAAAATTAAAATTTTTACAGATGTACACAAACTTTCTTATCAGGTTAATACTTCTAATCTTGAACTTACTTTTATTAATTTTTTTTTTCAATAAGTCCTAGTATGACCTTTCAAAACACCCTTTCTCAAATCATCCTTCGTTTTATTTTCTTTTTTAGTTTGAAACAATAGATTATATTTTTAAGTGATAACTTATAGAAAATTGAATTTTGAGAATTTTCTGATTAAAATTATATTTATAACAGATTAATTTTATTTTTAGATTTTAAGAAAAACCAGTTGTGAAGCAATAGCCTTGTCTGTGTCGCACGACGTTTAGGATTTTTTGATTTAATAGCTTCTTGTTAGGATTAAAAACCCGAGGACATTCCAGCCGGGCCGTCTTGTAAAATATTGACTGTTTTAGTTCTTCCAAACTCTCAATTCTTCTAAACATAATAGATAAGCTCTTTTTTCCCTTGTACCTGTTCTTCTTATTATTTATGAGACCTGTGAAATGCTAAATGGAACGTAAAAATAGTGAAATAGATAAAAACATCAGGAATAGTAGTTAATGGTTTTTCCTTGCCTAGCTGTCTTGTAAAGTCAAAAAAATAAAAGAAGATGTTGAATTTCGTAATTTTTAAAAAAATTCCTCTGCTTTGAATTTTCTTTTGTTTAATTAATTTTAGTCAGGTTTAAACACTTAAAATATTTTTAGTATTGCTAAAAGCTGAAAAAAATACAGTAAATGAATAAATAAATGGGTTCAATTTATTCAGCCCCAGTTTATACAAAAAATCCTCTTCCCCAAATATATTTTAATTATGTTATATCCTGATATCATTAATTAGGACCATTTATAAGTACTTATTTTTTCTATTTTTAAAAAGAGCCCTCTACAGATTTATAAATTATAAAAATTACATTGGTAAACTACATTTCCATCTACATCATTTGTTTTTACTTTGGTGAAACAAATCATCTGTGAAAGAAAATAAATCTTATTGGTAACACTTAAGGAGATTAATCGAATAATAACGTTATAGTATATTAGTATTAATAGTATAAGGCTGAAAGGCAGCAAAATGGAATCTCGCAGACGAGTTTTATAAATTAGACCCTAAGCCGAAGGCGAGGGCAGGCTTTGGAATTTACTAGCCTAGGCGCAAGATAAGGCTGGAAATTAACCCATTTGATTGACGAGCTACGCGAATGGCGAATTGTCTACAGCAGAGCCGATGCAGGTAATTGCTAGCACGAGTCGGCAATGCTTCCTTTGCTGCATAGTAGCACATACTATTTATTCTACTTGCGGCAGAAAAATATACAAAATACTATAATGCTTTAACATGTTATGTTTAACTTTAATCGGCTATTAAAGTCCATTCTTGCTTAATTGTTCGGTTTATGCTTCATAACCTAAGTTGTACCATTACTGCTTGTTACTTAAATTTTTCTGAATTTTTTAAAGCAAATGTGCTAAAATCTTATAGAAAAATAGCATAAACCGAGCTACAAATGAATGCGAATAGTGCTCTGTATTGTCAATTTTAGAATGATACCCATAATTTTGTATAACATAAAAATATCTTATTTTTATGTTAGGGATAAATATCTGCGATGTCATTGAAAAATCCGGGAGATAAAATTGATTGGCATAAAGAAATGCTGAGGTTATACGCATAAACCGAAAAATTAAGCAAGAAAAATATCTTTTGGTAAGAAAGCCGGAAGAAATGAAATTGTGGAGGAAAAAAGTACGCACGCGTTTCAAAAGAAACTCGCTTGCAGACCTCCTTACTAGACTTTAATTGGAACGAAAATTGCATAACAGAAGTAGTAGTAGTAGTAATATGGGGGAGGGGAGAGTGGTAGTAACTACCAGGCAAGTAGGCCATGTTGTTGTGCCCTTTTTGCCAGCTCCCTAGATAGTGCTCTACTCCTTTTAATTTTCAAGTGTAGGTATATTTCATTTAATCTAGACAGAGAGCCGTGGATTTTCTATGGTTCCTCTCATGCTTTTTCAAGAAAATTTACATTTTCACTGACTTTAGTCTAGTGAAAACTAGAAACAAACACGTGCCCTCGCTGTTAAACTAAACCTCCATACACTAAAACTACAAGGCAGACACATTATAGTATTATAATGAATCTAATATGAGGGTCCTAAATTTTGCCTATACCCAGTTTCATTAGTAAGGGATTTTTAACGAGTACCTGACAACGCACAGGCTGGAGACCACCGGCTTTACGTCCCTTCTAAAGGACGTGGTACGCAGAATTTGTATCCCTCTCATAAAAATCCCATAGGCCCGTGCTGGGATTGAACCTATGACTAAATAAACTCGGAAGTTTAAAGTCTATTCATTCTGTGTAGTGGCCGCGTACCTTAACCACTACACCACACCACGGGTGACTCTTGCATAACAGAAGTAAGTATCTTTAATTTGTTTTGGAAGTTTTAAATGTTACATTGAGAAACTTTTATACCCACCTCCTCCCTGAATGTATATCTAGGTATCCTTTATTTACATGAAATCATACGAATGTAATCATTGATCACTATATGTCAAAACGAACGTTCGCTTGAACCATATGGTTTGGCTAATAGCTTATTGCTTTTGTCTTGATATGGACATCTTTATACCTATTATTTGTCTAGACGTAGTTTTTTGATAATGAGGACCTCATGTGTACGTTTCGTGACCTCCTGAACCCGTACCTGGTGAACCCATATTTCATTCGGCTGTATCCTTCGTCTTCCCTTTCTAGTTCTCTTACTTATTAATTAAAATACTTATTTTTTTATTATTTCAATCCTGTGGCTTCTTCAAGGTTTATTCCTCCAAATTATACATTTTTTGACGTTTTATAAAAATTTTTAGTACAACTTTCAAGGCCTTTCCATTGAAAATTTGTTGTAACGAATTGAAAATTTTTGTAAACTTCTCTTTTTAAGTTAATACAATTTTTTTAAAGAACAGATTCTAAAAAGCGATGTAGTAATGAAGGTTCAATTATTAAAATTTCAAAAAATCGTGTTAATTTGTAATTAGGTGGTTTCTCGTTTGAAGGACCTAATGAAATTATTTTTGGCATTTTTCCTAATTTCATTTTCGTAACTCGGTATAAAGGTGATTTCTTTGTAAAACATTTTTGATAGGACTTCTTGTTTTAATAGGTTTTTGATATTTTTTCAAAGGCAATTAACACGTCTAAAAGTTTGATGATAAGTTAAAGAAAGGTCTAAGTTCAATGGTATAAGTAGGGATTCTCGTTCAGTTCGTGCTACTTTAGAGTACATAATAGGAGCGATGCGCAAATTCCACCAATCTAATCAAGGGTTTCAAACTATTATTTTGATCATTTTAGATGATCAAAAAAATGATCTCAAAAAATGCTAAGGGGAATAGTTAATTTTATTTACGAATTGAAGTGTTTTTATTATATTTTTTAATTTGAGAAAGTAGAGTCTTGATTTTTTTCAGTCTTGTCTTGGATGTCTTTGAATTTTGACTTTCTGATATAATTTTGATCGTTCTTGTCTTGTATTTGGGACAGTCTAGTAGAATATGTTCTACGGTCTCGTCTATTGTGGGGCAGGTGTGGCATACTGGGGAGTCGCTTAATCCTATTTGTAATGGTATTGTATGCATCTCGCGTGTTGACTTCTTAATCGGTTAATTTTTACAATATCTCCTTACAATACAAAACACCATCAAAAAAATATCTTTTAATCCTGCAAAAAAAAATCAAAATAACCAAACCAAAAAATTGGAAATTATCCTTATTTTAAATTAAAATTAACCTGAACAAACCCCCTCACACCCCAAAAAATAACCAAATTTAATACCAAAATTATTAAATAAAATAAATAAAGAGCAAAATCACCCCAAATCAATAAATTAAAATTATGGCTCCGGTTAACAAAAATAATATTGTATACTTTTGCCATAAAGAACTTGTTTAAAAAACTATTTTTTCATTTTGATTACCTTCTAGTGTAGTAAGATGGAAGTTATTGTGCTCCACGTAATATTCAAATGTTAAGGTTACATCATATTCATCAGTTTCAGCATTTTTATGCTGTTTTTCATCATGAGGAATATCTGTGTGTGTGAATATCTGTCGCTGGTTCATGCTAGAGAGTTGAAACTTGGTACAAAATAATACATTATAATAATAATATAGCTAAGCTTATAATAATTAGCTTACCAAACATATAATATTATATATATATATATATATTTATATATATTATTATATATTTATATATTATTATATATATATATTTTATTTATTAATTGTACGAGATATTTGTGTCCTAGGACGTTTCTATAGGACACGATAACTTTTTAACGCTTTCTTGGATGAAATGAAACTTAGTACAAAAACAAAAATCATTCCACTAACATTTTAAAAATTACACAATCTTCATATAGTGTATAGATTGGTTAAAATTTTTCAAACTGTATGGTTCACATCATTTCAAAGGTTTCAGTATTCATTTCCGATTTATTGCTTGACATATTTATGTCAAGGAAACCAATTTGTCATTGATTGACTTAATTGTAAACAAATCACGAATTTGATAGGCCAAGAGCCCAGGGGGTGTTTGTTAATAAAAAGTGTAATGGCTGGAACCGGTCTCAATTTTCGTTACAATTTACTTTCCTGAACAAGGATCTGCATTCTGCCGACTCGTATCAGATGGGTGTCCAGGAGATCTTGACCCCTAAAGTGCGTTCTCCCTGGGACACCCATCCGATTACGAGTCGGCAGAATTGCAGATCCTTGTTCAGGGAAGGTATTACGAAAAAATTGAGACGGTTCCAGCCATTACACCTTTTTATTAACAAAACACCCCTGGGCTCTTGGTCTATGACAAATACATTTGAAAATTCCCTTATATCGTGGCAGTATGCTAATTATATATAAACCAGTTGTATGAAGAACTGATTAAGTACACCAAAAGTATTCGAGGGGCGGGGGCGCGAAGCGCCCCTAACGCCGACGCTGCGTAGCGGTCGTGGCGTGAAGCACCGAAACCGTGAAACAGCTGAAAGGCCGATGGCCTCTTGTTTTTTTTTCTTAAATACCTCTTTGTTGGCGAACATGTTATCCTTAATTTTATCATTTTGCCTGAAACGGATTTTAGCCTACTCGAAGTTCGATTCCAGCAATCCACTCATCCTAGTAGGGATTTTTTTCAAAAATAAATTCATTCAAGGAATCCTCACTTAAAGTACTTACTTTACTTATTAGATTAGATGTATTAATAATCAATATAGTAAATATTGTATTAGTCTCCATTATTATAGGCAATTTATGATAAAGACCTTTATGGGACGTTAATTAATAATTTCAACTAATTAAAATCAAGTGTCTATATCATAAATTGCAATTTAGTAAATGTTAGTAAACAATGTCTGATCGCACGATAGATTCTTAATTGACAAACTTGTCAATTGCTGAGTCATAGTTAAAAAGACTCAATTTCTCTTAAGAATAGTAATTATTATATTAATAATTACCAGCGGCAATAGCTAGTCCAAATTATATTTAAGCTGTGGTCGATCTTTGTTTGATGTCTTTTTTTAATATGTATACACGTCTAGTATTGTGCAATACGGTTCAGTTTAGAGGGTTTAGCATATCTTCTTTCTTTTAGAGAAAATTCTCACTACAATTCTAAATATCTCTTAAGCAACATAGTCTATTGGACCTTCACTAAACTATGATTCCATAATTTTAATGAGTTATAAATAATTTGTCGAGTCATACGTAATTTTTATGTATGATGAATACTTTTCATGGATTTAGCCAAAAAATTACCTTAATAGGCTACCACTACTAAAGTTAAGAGGAGAGCGGGTCGATTCCGCTTGGCTTCTGATTCGATATATATATATATATATATATATTATATATATATATATTATATATATATATATATATATATATATAATATACATATTATATATATAATATTAAATTTATGACACAGAATGGGACGTAATAAATTTTTCTTAATTTGCATTATAACTATATTTCGCCTTCCTTAGCAATACAAGGCATATTCATGTTAAATAACCTAAAAGAAAAGATTAATTACAATCAAAGCATAGATGTTAAAAAATTACAATAAGTCATGCTTCAAGAGAAGTTAAAAATAAAGCTACTTACATACACGTTAAAAAATAAACTGAGTCATTCTATGAGAAATTCTACAGGGATAATAAAGAATGGGAATAAATTCTACCTACACAGAAAAAACCAAAAACACAAAAACTTTACAACAAAATTGTCATTTAAAAGGAAGCATAGATTGAAATTAAGCATGAAGAAAATTAAAACAGGTAAAAAGGGGGACTTACCAGTAACAGTGTTACTGGTAAGTCCCTTTTACCTGTTTTAATTTTCTTCATGCTTAATTTCAATCTATGCTTTCTTTTAAATGACAATTTTTGTTGTAAATTTTTTTGTGTTTTTGTTTTTTCTGTGTAGGTAGAATTTATTCCAATTCTTTATTATCCCTGTAGAACTTTCTCATAGAACTGACTCAGTTATTTTTTAACGGTGTAATGTAGTAGCTTTATTTTATAACTTCTTTTGAGCATGAAACTTATAGTAATTTTTTAACATCTATGCTTTGATTGTAATTAATTCTTTTCTTTTTAGGTTTATTTAACATGAATATGCCTTGTATTGCTAAGGAAGGCGAAATATAGTTATAATGCAAATAAGAAAAATTTATTACGTCCCATTCTGTGTCATAAATTTAATATATTATATATATGATATATATATATATATATTATTTATATAATATATAATATATTATATATATATATATATATATATTATATATATATCGAATCAGGAAGCCAAGCGGAATCGACCCGCTCTCCTTCTTAACTTTAGTAGTGGTAGCCTATTAAGGTAATTTTTTGGCTAAATCCATGAAAAGTATTCATCACATAAAAATTACGTATGACTCGACAAATTATTTATAACTCATTAAAATTATGGAATCATAGTTTTAGTGAAGGTCCAATAGACTATGTTGCTTAAGAGATATTTTAGAATTGTAGTGAGAATATTTCTCTAAAAGAAGAAAGATATGCTAAACCCTCTAAACTGAACCGTATTGCACAATACTAGACGTGTATACATATTAAAATGACATCAACAAAAGATCGACCACAGCTTAAATATAATTTGGACTAGCTATTGCCGCTGGTAATTATTAATATTAATAATTACTATTCTTAAGAGAAAATTGAGTCCTTTTTAACTATGACTCAGCAACATTGACAAGTTTGTCAATTTAAGGAATCTATCGTGCGATGCAAGACATTGTTTACTAACATTTACTAAATTTGCAATTTATGATATAGACACTTGATAATTTAAATTAGTTGAAATTTATTAATTAACGTCCCATAAAGTGTCTTTATCATAAATTGCCTATAATAATGGAGACTAATACTAATATTTACTATATTTGATTATTAATACATCTAATCTAATAAGTAAAGTAAGTACTTTAAGTGAGGATTCCTTTGAATGAATTTATTTTTGAAAAAAATCCCTACTAGGATGAGTGGATTGGCTGGAATCGAACTTCGGAGTATGGCTAAAATCCGTTTCAGGCAAAATTGATAAAATTAAGGATTAACATGTTTCGCCAACAAAGAGGTATTTAAGAAAAAAAACAAGAGGCCATCGGCCTTTCAGCTGTTCACGGTTTCGGTGCTTCACGCCACGACCGCTACGCAGCGTCGGCGTTAGGGGGCGCTTCGCGGCCCCCGCCCCAGTAACAGTGTTACTGGTAAGTCCCCCTTTTTACCTGTTTTAATTTTCTTCATGCTTAATTTCAATCTATGCTTTCTTTTTAATGACAATTTTTGTTGTAAAGTTTTTGTGTTTTTTGGTTTTTTCTGTGTAGGTAGAATTTATTCCCATTCTTTATTATCCCTGTAGAACTTTCTCATAGAACTGACTCAGTTATTTTTTAACGGTGTATGTAAGTAGCTTTATTTTTAACTTCTCTTGAGCATGACTTATTAGTAATTTTTTAACATCTATGCTTTGATTGTAATTAATTCTTTTCTTTTTAGGTTTATTTAACATGATATGCCTTGTATTGCTAAGGAAGGCGAAATATAGTTATATGCTAAATTAAGAAAAATTTATTACGTCCCATTCTGTGTCATAAATTTAATATTATCAATTATAATGGAGACAAATACTAACAACAATAATATATTATATATATATATATATATATATATATTATATTATATATATATATAATATGTATTCACACACACACATATATATAATTTGCTGTTAGTATTTTTCTCCATTATAATTTATACTAATAAAAATTATGACACTGTTTTTTAGAAATTTAATTATAAATTCTTCAATTTTGCTATAAACTATATTTTGCTTTCCTTAGCAATACAAGGCATTATTCATGTTAAATAAACCTAAAAAGAAAAGAATTAATTACAATCTGATCATATATGTTAAAATAATTACTAATAAGTCATGCGCATGAGAAGGTAAGGATATAACTACTTACATACACCGTTGAAAGAAATAACTGAGTCTAAATGTATGGGAAATTCTAAAAAAAAATATTTAGAGTAAAAATTAATCTACCTAGATAGAAAAAAACAAAAACTTATTTGAAATTATCATCAAAAAGGAAGCATAGAATGAAGGAAAAGGAAATATAAAAGAACTTACCAGTAACAGAAATCAAAGTGCATATAGTTATGTATGACTAGCATACATACATTACATATTTATTAATATATATATATATATATATATATATATATATATATTATATATATATTATATATATATATATATAATATAAACATATATATATATATATATATATATATATATATAATTATATATATATATATATATATGTGTGTTGTGTGTGTGTGTGTGTGTGTGTGTGTATGTATGTATGAATGAAAACTATTTATTTAGGTATAATCAGAATTTAAATCGAGAGCCATTGTGCAGCAACCATTTTTTATTTAAAGGTTTTTGGGTTAATAGATTTCAATTTAATTGAAATTAAATCTAAGATTTGTAAAAATAATTCAGAATTTTTAATCCTTGTTTTATTTTGTTTTAATTCCCTATTTGTACTTTCATTTATAAAATGCCGAATATAATTACAAAAAATGTTTAATGTGAAATTTAATTCACTTTTATTCTTTAAAAATTAAGTAATTACTTATTTATCTTTGTACACATTTTTGAATCAGACAATTATTTTATTTGATTAAGTTACGAATTAAATATAATAATTATAGTGTCTGTAAAATAACAAAAATAATATAACTTCGGTAATGAAACTCAGGTTACATCAAGATAGCTGTTAAAGATGTAACCTGGGTCAAGTTTTTCTACTTAAATTTCTAGGTCGATCTCTGTCAATATTTTGGGATGGTTACTTGATTTTTTTTGCTGGATTGACAGTAGGTTCGCCTCCGGAGGTCAGAGGTTAAGCCGTGAGTGACCTCAGAATTTTTCATTTATATTTTTTACACAGATGATTATATTCATGACGAAATAAATAAATAAATAATAGCTCTAGAAATGTTATTTTGGTTTGGATCAATTCTGAGACGGTATAATTTTATCTAATATTTTGTTTACACGCTATACGCATTAGATTTTGTTTTTCGGGTATCAACTTTAAAGTGAGATTAAATTGCCAAAAAAATAGTTGGCTTTCTTGGGTAAGAAAGGAGGTCAAGATTAGAATGACTAAGGGATTATTTGAAACGTCTTTTTAGTGTAAAAATAAATCTTTAGTAAGACTACATGAAGAATTTGTTCTTGTGTAGCTCTTTTCTTCCTTTATCAAAGAAGATACATTATTTCCCTCATATACCGTCGTTACTATAGAGATATTACTAGAGGGGGCCTATAGGTTAAATTTTGAAAAATCGAAAATGTAACCTGACCACCTTCGCTAAGAAATAAAATGAAATAATCAGTACAAAATCACAATAACTTATCTAGTAGAACGTTAAAAATACAAATAAAAACACTAACAATTCGCGGAAGTCAAAATCGATTGATTAATTATAACCTTAATTTACTCTTGAAGGAGGTTTCAATAAGGTTACACAGAGCCCCTGAGAGTCCCAAAACGAGTTTCAGGCTTCTCAATGTATTGAGATAGGGTTTGCCCCCTCTAGTATATATCTCTATGGTCCTTACGTCATAACATGCATAGTGGATCTTCTTATTTACTTTTCTTCATTTATACAGGTATAAATGAGGAAAACATTTATACAGTAGGTATAAATGAGGAAAACTACTTATATAAACTACTTTTATAGGAAAAGTATTGTATTTGCAAAAAAAATCCAAAACCGGGATGAAACCGAAATTATCCGTTTCAGGTGTATTAAAGGCCTCCTGAGTGGTTTTCACTAAGTTTTCTGTGTGTATGTGTATTATCATCGTAGCGCCCTGTGTATTAATGCTAGAGAGTTGAATCTTCGTACAAAAATCAGTCTACCGCTGTAGTTGCACAAATTCGGAAATATTTTTTATAACGTCATTTACCCGCACTAATGGCTCAGCGTAAAGTTCAAAAAATTATAAAACGCGGAAAAATAAAGCGATCGGATGGATATTTAGCACATGTATAAGAAAAACATATGTGCTAAGTTTCATCTCATTATCAGCATTAGTTACATTTTTTTAATGACTTGTGTACGTTTTTTTAAAAAAATCAGAAAATGATTTAATTGAGTTGAAATTTGGTACAATTTTATACCTTTGCCTATTAAAAAAGTACACTAGTAGTAGTAGTAGTAGTAGTAGGGGGTGGGGAGGCCCAGCCTGACAAGTAGACCACTTATTAGGTCCTTTTTACCAACCCCTTATCTTATGACCCTCCAACCACTACTCCACCCTAACTTCCCTGTTGAATTTTCTAGTTTGACTTATATAGTTATGAATATCCTGCCAGCTGATAGATTCCAGATCTTCTTCCTTCAATTCTCTTTTCTGCTCTGAGATCTTTCCATTCTCAATTCAGCCAAAAATTTGAAAACGTATTCTGCTGTATCCTTCGCAGTACCCTATAAAGTGGTACTTAGTCTCCCTTTCCTCATAACACACCTCGCACAGAGGGTTTTGAAAGATTCCCATTAGAGTTAGGTGTCTTTTAAGCGGGCAATGTCCAGTTATAACACCAACCATGTGTTATAACTGATGCCCGAAGACATGATGCAGTATAAATTTGGCGAATCGTATGTTCTGAGGACGAACGAAACGAGTCCGAAGCTGGGAGGAGGAGCGTAGCGAATCCGATGTGATGAGGAAAAATTCCGAGGTACCCCGTACCCGCTTTTCTTTCATAGTTTTGTAACGATAATATAGCGAAGGTGTAGTAGATCCGTGTAGGGAGATCGGAGCCCCAGAATCGTTAATAATTAAATTCGAATAAAACGTAAAGAAAATGTGAATGTAAAGAAATTGTTTACATTCTAAATTGTTTTTGAGACTGCCATATAACCACTTAATTTTGATTTTAAAAACATTTCCAAAAAAGACCAAAAGAAAACTTCCAAAAAAACTAACACTGCATATTGAACACAAGCATTAAATACATGCTATCTATTTACTCTTTAAAAGAAGCTGGACCAAAGCGACCAATACTTAGAGGGATGGATACAACTGCTGTTATAATTACCTTGGTAGCTTGGTACCATAACTGTGCATTGGTGACGTAATGTTTTGATAATAATCATAATTTTACGTAAATATAACATTAATTTTCGACTATTTTGTCTTAAATCAAGTAAAATTAATTTTACATAAGCTTTAATTATTATCTATCGCATATATTTTTTAATTATATGTGTTGCATAAAGTGATTTATATGTGACGTCACTGAAAAATGCCCACCGTCAATAATAATGAGTGCTCCATCGGGGTTTTTAAAGGGGTGGAGAGCCTCTAGTCTCTCTCTAGGGATGCTCTAGTTATGACACCTTACTGGAAACTGTCTCACTTCCAGACCACTTATCACAGTATTATTCTACCTATCTTCCCTTTAAGTATTAGTCTCCTTGCATTATGAAGAAGAGCTGATAATTTTATCTTTTTATTTTTGTCCATAAATTTTACTAGTCCATAATTTTTACTAGTTCATAAATTTGATTTTAGTGCCCAACCTTATCATTAATATAGTTAATACAAGGGACAACAGTAGAAATTATTATTTACATAAATGTTACTACCTTCCTTAGATTCAACTAAAGGAATCTAAAAGTAAATCCACTCCAAATCTAATTCATCCCTAACTAAAAATCCGTTCACATCATAGAGGGCGCCACTTAGCGGGTCTTAATTTAACTACAATTGTTTTATTTCAGAGTTTGTCAAATGTTTGTGACGCTTATGAGATGCTTTGAAACTGACAAACCAATAAATTCGTTGATTCACCTGTTAAATTTATTTCTGTATCATTCATTTATTTGTTTGTAAATTTCGTTTACTTTTACTGTCTGTGGAGTCTTTGACCCATAAACAATCTTTCAATCTTAGTCTTTGACTAAGATTGAAAGCGCTTTGGTGAGTTAAAATATTTTGTGGAGACCTTTTTTTCGTTTCTAACGCCTAGACTGGAAACTACTGCATTGCCTGATGTTTATTCGGTCAAGGTATATTCTATATCAACTACTGTGTTATGGTAGATAGCTACCATAGGCGTTGAAGCAGTTATTACTTTTAAGTGTTTGCTCTTTCCTACAAACACTTTATAAAACACTGTTACTAGATTTAATTATTGATAATAAATTTAATAGTATTAATTTTATAAATTGTTAAAATTTGTCTCATCTTAATGTTTCATCCTTAAGTGGCCTATTTTTTTTAAGTATTGAATTATTTAAAAATCTGGGCCACTTCATCTGAGAGTTTAATTATTTTGTTCTGATATAGAATCAAATTTAAAAAGCTGGTGAAATATTAGATTGTTAATATTCTTTTGTATTACGACTGTAGATTGTAGATGAGATTGGGAATAATAATTTATCACTTCTTTAAATAACTATATATTTCGCATGACTCCAGAGGAGTATTCTCCGTTATTTTAAATATTTTGTTGAGATAATTTTTTCGTGCCTAACATCTACAACTACAGCATAAACTGAATTTTATATGGTCAAGGTATATTCTACCTCGATCATTTAAACGTAGACCAAGTCCATATAAAGGTCTGTATCCAAGTGGTAATAGTTAGCACGTGATTTTGCCACTCAGAATATCCTGGTTCGATCTCGGTCTGAGCCTCGTATAACTTTCATGCAAGGGATGAAAGTTACAGCATATGCCGTCATTCTAAAGAAATGTTAAGGTGATGGTTCCAAGCCAGTACGATGTCAAGTACTCGTAGAAAATGTTTAACTTTAGATGAACCTGGGTTTTGACAAAATTTAAGACCCTCAATAGTAGCATTATGTAAAGTAGTATAAGTTTCTACCTTGTATATTTGAAAACCGGAAAGCCTATTATTGCAGTGTTCATTTTAGTTAAGCTGTAGAAAATTATAGTGAAGTCAAGGTTCTTCTGAGAATTGCAACCCAAAATGCTTGCACGTAGATTCATAAGGTATAGCTGTATTTTGAAAAGGGCACTTGGTAAACAATCACATCTCTCGAATTACTGTTACCAGATTTCTCCAAAATACATAGCAAGACAAGTAGAGCGGCCGATAATTAATCTTAGGGAACACTGAGATGAAATCTATCTTAAATATAACACTTTATCGAGTTTGATGTCAGCCCGGTTTGCTGAGTTTGGAGCATTTTCAAAAAAATCGTTAAAATTTAAGTTTATTATTTTTCGCCACGAAAAGGACCTTTATTTTGTCGAATAAATCTGGTTCGACCATGGTAAATTACAGAAATCTTAAATTTCGTGTATGGTGTTGTTTTTAACACCATAATCGAATAAAACTGGTCCGGATCCGATACGACCACTGAAAATGACCAAAAAGTCGAAAAGCAGTGTTCAATTATTTAAAAATCTAAAATACGGTCGGTATATAACATATTTCAATAAGTGAGGATCGACTAAATGTCGATGCATCTGAAATATTAAAATTTTTCTTGTACGAGCCGAGCCGTGTACTACTTTTTTTGCCGTGCATCAACGAATGGTAAACACGCCCTTATTCTCGTGTTTCTTAAGTTTTCCTTATTTTTCTGGTTAAAGAGAGGTATTGACGTTATTATTAAATTAGTGTTAGTAACATAGAAAAAAACATAATAATTGATAAATTAGTAAAACTGTAAGCGTGATTCATCAAAATAGTGTTTCGTATTTATGCCACAGCCTAGACATTGCTC
Source organism: Microvelia longipes (assembly GCA_018340805.1). Lineage (NCBI taxonomy): Eukaryota > Metazoa > Arthropoda > Insecta > Hemiptera > Veliidae > Microvelia > Microvelia longipes. Next base: position 11,200,257 of record JACMZG010000008.1, on the reverse strand, counting down.
CACTTTTAGAATATAATCATGAAACATTTTTTCTTGATCCTGCTCAATTACATTTATGTTTTTACCCAATTTTAATGGATTTAAACGATTTAATCTATAAAACTGTCGATAAGGATTTGCTAGTAGTTGTTATCTTGGTAACTGGAGTGCCAATCTGTGCGAAAATGTTTATATTACCAAATTTAATGTTTGCGTATTTGTACGCATGAAATTTACTGTGTCAATTTAACATTTTTAACAAGCATAAGTAGGGCAGGGTCTAGTGGCCACCCTGACCTGGTTTAATTGATTATTTTATTAATAAAATTACTGAAAATACACGAGATTATGATATATCAGTTATTATTGTTTTAATTAAATCGATATTCTGAATTGTTTATGTTAAATAAAAGACGAAAATTTCTCTTTATGGTACTGCGGAGTGTTACTTATTACTAAAAAAACATTTCCTTAAGTTATCTGCAAATTTTCATAACAACGCAGCATAGCACAGTTCTCGGCAACAAGTTCTTTCTAGACATTTCTTCACACTGTCACACACTTCACAATTTTCATAGCCTATGTCAATATGCCATACTTTTTTTTCGTAATTTCCAGCCATTCCTATCAACGAAATTTTCCAAAAGGTAATTTTCTAACAGAGAATAGATTTTCACTCTTGAAGAAGCGCAAGATAGAGGGAAATCAAGAGGCATTTCTTCGCCAGCCTGAGACTTAGTAGTATATAGGTGTAACGTGTAAAGTCAAGAATATCCTAAAATCTAGATGTCGTGTAAAAATTCTATTAATTTTGTTTATATATTCACCCCATTTAATTTTTAAAACAAAATTTAGATTAAATTTCTCATGGGAATTTTTTAAAAGAATAAAAAACAGTTATTTCTAATACAAGTGAAGAATATTAGTTAATACCTGTCTCTTTATGATCGAATATTTTCAATCTTTTGCTATCCTTGGTATGAAAGCTAGATAACTTACACGTATAGACGAGGAGCTCACGACGCTGTGATGCAACCACGTGTGATTGACATCCTAAAAACTAAGTATTTTTAAATACCCTTCATAAATTCTAAGTTCGTAATAAATACTTTTTATTTGGAAAAGACGACACATATATGCTTTTTATTTCAGATATTATGTCACAGGAGTATGGATGCCCTAAGAATTTTCAAACCATGATCTGTCATGTTCCGTTCTCAGAGAATCCTATTATACTAAAAATTTTGTAACAGAATTTTCATAGCCTAAGGTTCTGCGGGATTTAACTTCCTCGGGATTTATTCAATTAATTCTTCTTCTTTTAAACTCTACCACAAGCGATCTATTGATACTGTTTAGTTCCTTAGAGTTGTGCATTGTTTCTTTTCCTCATTTATACCGTAGGTATATGGGGAAAATATTGTGTTTGCATAAAAATGAAACTTAGTACAAAAACTATTCTTTAGGTCTTGTTGTCCAATGCTGGAAATATTTTTTTATGACGATATCAACGCGCATTAATGTCGACATGTTATAAAACGCAAATATTTTTTTGATCGGGTTTAGATTTAGCACACATAAGTCGTACGTAAGTCAAGTATTCCAAGTTTATTCTTATTATCGGCATTAGCTCAATTTTTATCGAATGAATTGCATATTTTAAAACATTGTACAAATCTAAAAATAATTCATTTGAGTTAAAAATTGGTATAAGTGTATTTCTTAACGTGTTAAATAAGTGAACTAAGTTTCGTTTCAATACGTTAAGTATGCCTATGGTTTTTGTTGGGTCATAAAAGTTAAGCTGCATCATGCGAGGTCAGTGCCTAGATGGGTGACCACAACTAATGTGTGCCGGCAACACTTAAATACTATTCTATTATACTAAATTAACTATTAAGTGAGATCGAAAACGGACAAAACTCTATTTTCAACAAAACATTGACTATTATAAACTTAAATTTGACATTTTCTATCGAAATGACCATGTAACATCTTCCCGCCCTCCTAATTGATCTTGCTGTCCTCCGTGGAGAGTAGCAGAATTATTTTGTGTATAGGTCTCTTAAGCTCTCAGGTTGCAGTCCTGACATCTTTTACTCTGACCTTATTATCTCTCCCTAGATAAAACTTAACTATAATTCCTATTGGCCAATTATTTCTAGGATTGTTTTCGTCAGCAATAATAACGATATCATCAATGGCAAGATCTTTCTTTGCCTTGTGCCATTTGTTTCTACTGACTAGAGTAGGTAAATACTCTTTCACTCATCTCCTCAAAAATAAGTCTGATATTAAGGGACTCTTCACATTTTACGGTGGTGTAGATCATCTCTAGAGATGAACTCCTGGGGCTATTACCTGACATTCATTGTCGATGAGTAAGTGGTGAGGTATTAAGTTTTTATAGTCTTGATGGTCATAAGATACGTAAGTCAGCGGATGGCTGTTAACAGAATATTTAGCTTCAAGCAAGAAGGTGTGAAGGACTTCTTTAGTATTCATTTAAAATTGCCCTTAGAGCTACTTTCACAGACCTTACCATTCGCTTCCAAACTCCCCCCATATAAGGTGCTGCTATGGGATAAAATGACCATTGGATGTGTCTTACAGTCCTAAATTGATGAATTTCGTTCTGATCAAAATTATTTACAATTTCATCTCCTTCTCTGCTCCACTTAAGTTTGTTCCATTATCCGAGCACAGTTGTCTAGTATAACCTCTTCGACAGATGAACCTAGGAATAGCCATTATGAAAGAATTTGTTGTGAGATTTGCAGCTAGTTCAAGGTGAACCGCCCTTGTAGTTAAGCAAGAAAACAGTACTCCATAGCGCTATTGCCGCCTTCGACATATTTTGACATTCATCGACCCAAAATAGTCTATTCCTATCAACATAAATGCTTGGGCTTGAGGAGTAAGTCTATAAGTAGGCAAGTTCTCCTTGATTTGATTTTCACATTTAGCATTTTTACGCTTACAGAAAACACACGACCGCTAACAATTTCGCACGGCGTTGCGTCCTCTTATGATCCAAAATTTTAAGCGCAACTCGTTGAGAATTTGTTCCCTTTCTTGGTGATGATTTTTTTCAGTGGTAATGCCTGATTAGTAATTGTTTAAACCGATGCTTTTCATTGATTCCGGGGGAGTTGGCCACTGTGTCCTGCGGCCCCCACCCTTACTGTATGAATTTATATATCACTTTACTTCAGCCACTATTTCATTATTACCTGATTGAATCAATTAAATTAATAAATCACTTAAATGAAAAACTTAAAAATAATTAGATGCATACTGTGTAAGATTAAAGTGGTAGGGAAATAGTTAAAGGGATATAAGATATAAGATTAAAGAGAATTAAGATATAAGAGAAGATATTAGATATAAGAAGATATTAAGATATAAGAGAAGGGATATAAGATTAAAGGGAATAGTTAGAAGTATAACTATAAAAAGTATAGAAATTAAATTTCTATACAAAACTGACTGTGGACAAAAAGCGGGAAATTAAGAACGCCCACTCATTTGAAAGGTAGGTCCCCCGCCGCGCTAGTGTCAACTGGAATCCAAATTTCCCACCATTGAGTCGACAGTCTTACTGATTAAGTATTATACATCTCTGCTCTACACCAATATACAATTCAGCTCATCTAACTTATTTTGTATTGTTTTATTTTAAGGGGACCTTCACAAAGCTCTGCATTCTTCAGGTTCTTTAAAATCATGTAAGGTTATAAAACACAAGTTCACGATTCGACTCAGGTTGGAAAGTGTTGTAGACAATCTTATAACAAGTTGTAGTATTTGGAGTTACAAAGTTCGTGTTCATGCATTTCCTTGTTAACAGAAAATTGCTGTTATTTGTTTTCTTAGCGAGTATTACACTTAAATTGAGGCTTCTTTTTTGAAATATGCCATGTAATACACCAAAATATCTCGGATTCTATAAACAAATATTAAAAATGTATAAACTTGATTCCAAGAGAGAAGTGTAATGTGATGTTTATTGGCTTGTATTTTAAGGGAGAAAAAGTATAAAAAAAACATATATCATTTGATACTACCGAGTTTTGCAAAACATGAATAGTTGACACAATATAATTGTGTGAGAGACACCTAGGAAATGTAACAAGCAAAATGCAATGCTACATCAGTACAAAAACTCAGTAGTATTAATTTATATATGTTTTGCTTGCCATGCATGATGGCGGTAAGAGAGCACAGCTCGTCCCTGGTAAATACTTCACATTATATTCTTCGGAATTAATTGAAGGTCAGAGTGAGTTCAGGCTCTGTCGGCGCCCTGATGAGTTAGACGTAACGAAACAGAGTGGGACATGACATTATGTCGAATGATGGAACAGTAGCATTGAACCCAGATGTAGCATTGCATTCTTCTTGTTACGTTTTCTAGGTGTCTCTCACACAATTATATTGTGTCAACTATTCATGTTTTGCAAACTCTATCTCTAAAGATGATTCACTTTTCAGGCATGCCGCCAAGGAGAAGAAGCTGATGATTGCCTCTCAATGTAAATAGGGCCCCTAACTATTGCCAACCTAGCAACTTCTCTTTAAAACACCTATGACAGTCTCCACACAATACACATTACTTGGCGGGACGGAAAAGTTGATTTCCCTACTTTTTTAGACCAAAGACTTGACTTTTACCACATAAGTGGTTTCGGTAAGATTTCATGACATTTTGTGCGGCTCCTGTTTTATGTAAAAACAGTAGTAAACATGATGCGTGTAGAAGATAAAGCTGTAAATAGTGTCAAGGTATTGTATATACCACTCTCTAGCTTTGTTTTCTGCGGCGCGTAAAACATAGGATTTTATAAATTTGGGATTTATTGATACAGGAATGTTAAAAGGCGTCAGAAAAAATCCAAAAGTCCTCAATCACCAAAATCCATTCATTAGTAAAGAGTACAGATGGGTCAATTTATATAAAATTAGCGTTCGCTGGCTTAGTTTCTAGCTCCGTGTTTAGCACAGGAATGTCGAATTTGAGATTTGATCAGGTAGAACTACACACAGGCATAAGACAAATTAAAAAAGTTACCACATTTCAAAATGTGTACAGTAGTTTAGGCTGCAGGTTAGTATTTTCGTTCCACGTTATGCGTAAGTACGTCGAATTTGAGATCTTATGAGGTAGGAATGCTCATAGCATAAGACGAATCTAAAAAGTCCTCACACATCAAAATCCGTTCTGTAGTTTAGGCAGTAGGTACGTCAACGTGTTAACCTATCGTTCGCGTGCTTAGTTTTTCGCTCCGCGTTCAGCATAGGAATGTCAAATTTGAAATTTCATGAAGTAGGAATCCACACGAGCATGAGACGAATCCAAAAAGTCCTCATACGTCAATATCTGTTCAATAGTTTAGGCTGTAGGTGCGTCAACAAAAAATGCAGGAAGAATAATAATAAGAATAAGAAGTCGTAAAATTAATATTCCATTTTCAAACCTATTTTTCTCTGAGTTTCACAAAGTAGCATTCATATAACAGTATTTATGTATTTGCTAGCGTGTTACAAGATTTGCCTAAAAACACACACAAAAGCCTTGCGATACCTATTTTTCTGTGATAAGGGACTTCTTAACGAACACACTCCCGAATCCGACTTCCGCCACCCCACCCATGCTATTAATTAGCCAATTGTTTCAAGGTAAATTTAGTAAAAAGGGTAATGAAATCAAAATTCATAAAATATTCTTTTTTTAAACATTTTATTTTAATTTGTTTAATTAAATAAGGCTGATAAAAAAAAATAAAAAGATTAAAACGAAAATAATAATAAATTAACACAAAATTAAACAATCAACTGGTAATAAAATAATAAAATTATTTATTTACAAAATTTGAAAAATATTAACTAATATTCTGACTCGGTTGGAAATCAGTCTATGACTTAAGTTATGACTTATAGGGCGGTATTTAGGGACATTAAATAAGTTTGAGTGAATTTCATTGGTCAGAAATATACATTTGTTTACATTTTTATTCTTGCTGTTGTGTATTAGATTTATATATATATATATATATATATTATATATATATATATATATATATATATATATATAATATACATATATATATATATATTATATATATATATATATATATATATATATTATGTTTTTGACGCATAAAAAACTCAACCTTAAGATATGTTCGAAAAACCGGTTTATACCGGCCATAGTTTATTTAAAATTAAATATTCGTTGGGTTAAATTGTGCCGTAAATTGTAAGGTATTTTATACCTTGATTTTATAAATAAATCAATTGTATGATAATTTATACATAAAAAATAAGCATTACTTTTAATAAAAATTCAATTTAAGATCAATAACAGAATTGTAAGATAATTTAGCATCTTTATTTAAAGGTCTAAATTAAATTTAGATTTTTTATCTTTCTTTATAAAACGAAGAAATTAGAATATGTAGTATTACTAATTCATATCTTGAATTTAGAAATGTAAATATTGTAAAATACATTATAAGGTAATTTATACTTTGAATATAAACTAGTAAACATTGTAAGATATATTATAAGGTAATTATTCTTGGAATTTAAACTCGTAAACATTGTTAAATATATTATAAGGTAATTTATACTTTGAATTTAAAAGTGTAAAATTATGAAGTAATTTATACCATGAATATAAAAACAAAGATGTTATTAAACTAATTGAGGATATTTATTTATGGATGAAGTATAAAGCAGATCATCAGTCTACTATACTCAGTTATTTCTAAGGCTTACTTGAATTTTTCGACATACTTTAATTGAGTTAGAGTAAAACTTATTTCTATTTTAATAAAAGAGAGGTATTGAGTAAGACTTATTCCTATTTTATTAACATAGGTAAACAATTTTGCCAATAAAAAACTTGATTAAAAAATAAAATTGGAAGATTGAGAAAGTGTTATTTCTATTTTTATAATAGGAAATATTAAGTAAGACTTGTTCTTTTTTTTAATAACTCAGAATGATTAGGTGAGACTAAGGTCGGTATTCAAAGACATTTTCCTTACCTAAACCTAACATTTTCTTTAAGGGCTCCTTAAGGCTTCCTTAAGGAGATCTAACATCTTCCTTACCTAAACTGTAAACCTAACATTTTCCTTAAGGGCTCCTTAAGGAAAATGTTTGGTTTAGGTAAGGATACGGTTAGGAAAATTTCTTTGAATACGAGACTTACTACTAAGTTGATAACGTAGGAATAAATCTTACTCAAACGAAATCAATGTTGATGAAAATCGCTCTGAACAACAACCTTTATACCTTAAATATTTTGAATAGTTTAAATTAATAATGATAAGAAATTCAAAAAGAATATTTCTTGTGCATTTTTTTGTTATTTTGAAGATTTTTAGGTTGTTATTATTAATATAAATTTAAGTTTTATTTTTACACTTAAGTAGTGCATCCAAAAGACTTCTATTGGGGATCATTTAAAATAAAAATATATATTTGATTCTAAACCAAATCTGTGTTATTAACATAGAAATAGGTCTCACTCAATCTCAAGTTGTTTCCAATACCGCCCTAGTGTTTATCTTATTTTAATTTCGATAGTATAATTATTTATTAATAATGGCACAAACAAATGAATAAATTTCAAGATATATTAGAGGGGTGTTCTAGAACATATGCTTACTTTGAGTGGGGTCCGCTAAATACTAATAAACGTTTCTTATAAGGCTGTTTGTATACCTTGAATTTAAAATTTTAAAATACACTGTTGAGTGTATTTCACCTGAAATTTAAACATTACCCCAGCCTCATAAGCTTATTTCCCTTTGGGAATTCGCTCAAATAATTAATGTTCCATGTTATTATAACCTAATAGAATAATCGATTTGAAAATATTATATAAGAAAATAAAAATATTGATTTATTAATATTTAATTTATTTTTCGCTTTTAATATTCTATTGGTTTATTTTATTAATTTAATGGTTTTATTTATAAACATTGATTTATTAATATTTTTCGCGTTCAATATTCTATTGGTTTATTTTATTAATTTAATGGTTTTATTTATAAACATTGATTTATTAATATTTTTCGCGTTCAATATTCTATTGGTTTATTTTGTTAATTTAATGGTTTTATTTTTTATGAGGTATATTTCGTTTTGTGTTTTTATTCTTTAATTATATGAATCGTTTTAATCAGTTTTATTTAATAATTTTTTACACGTTTAATTATTATTTGTTTAAGATTAAGCCATAGTAATTACAATATGAAACAAATTAAGAAGAAAATTATAATAAATTTAAATGAATAAAAATGACTAAAATCACTCGTAATATGATATATAGGGGTATAAGCAATGACCAAGTGGAATCAAAACTTAAACAAAAACATTGACTTTGATTGGTTTATAATTTTGTTTATTATTTCATATAAAAATCTATTGATCACTTCGTTTATCCAGATAATATCAAAAACTATTCTGATTCCTTGAGTAATCTTAAATCAATCAGTAGTTGTTTTGACGGAGATTTTGTAGTCTACCAAAATCCACCATGGTGTTTAATAAAAAAACACACACTAGAATTTCTAACAATTTAATATATTGTCAACCACAATAGAATAAAAAAATATAACTGATCAGTTTCGATTTTAAAAGTCGAAACAGTTCATCAGAGCTGTCTTCAAACAGCTCTGATGTAAAGTCGAAACCGGTCAGTTATAATTTTTTTTGTACTATTGTGGTTGACAATATATTCATTATTTTTAATTCTAATGTATTTTTTTATTAAACATCATTGAGAAATCTTATTCGTCCATGACTGCGTTTATCTAGATAATGTTAGAAATCAACCAATCAAATTAGATAATGTCAAAGTTTACGTAGGTTATGTAAGTTTATAACCAATCCCAATGTTTTTGCGTAGTAATGTTTACATTTAGATTTTTGATTGCTTGTTTTCCCAAACTATGTAAGAGTAAATCCACAGCGTTATGAGCATGAATTTCAGAAGATTCTGAATGCTTACAATTAGTTTAAATTTTGGTGCAGAAGAATCTGACTATGCTTCGGTAACATCGATTGATCAACAGGTCTATTTCAAACATACGTGTCTAATGTTCTTTTTTTAAATTCCTTAAGCACAATACGACTTTGTCGAAAGATTAGATATTACGGACAAGAAACCAAGTATGAAGAAGAGCATAAGAAAAAGTTAAACACATTATGATACTCTAAGCACAAAATTAAGGAATATCTAAAAAAAAAGCTCATTCAATATTGAGAGAAGGAAAATGATAAGTCATGCTGCGAAGTAACCATTATAAAATTATAATGCTTTTAATGTAAAATTTATGCATTACTGACTCAATATAAATGTGCGAGAGACACCTAGGAAATGTAACAAGCAAAATGCAATGCTACATCTGGGAACTGTTCCATCATTCGACATTCGTCATCATTATCGTTACGTCTAACTCATCAGGGCGCCGACAGAGTCTGAATGACGAATGATAGAACAGTTCCCAAATGTAGCATTGCATTTTGCTTGTTACATTTCCTAGGTGTCTCTCGCACAATTATATTGTGTCAACTATTCATGTTTTGCAAAACTCGGTAGTATCAAATTATATTTATACATTACTATTTACTATGCAACAAGTGTTATTTCTGACTAACGTCAGTAATTTCTTATTTAACCATGTTATATATCAAGAAAGTCGTTATAGATGCTTTTTTTAATTGATACTTCAAAACATATTAAGATCCTTCGTCCCAATATTATCTTACATTTTAATCGATGAATCTCTATCTCTCAAAACATTTCATAAACATATTTTTTATGAACCATAACTTAAATATAATAATTAGCAAAAAAACTAAACCGAATACCTAATAATGAAATGACGAATGTAAATACTACAAATAATTAATTACAAGAAATTATAATTTCAAAACAAATTATTGTACATAAATTAATACATATATACAGTTAAAATTAAAAATTAAAGATAATTAAATAAATTAAAATCTAAATACAATCTCTCTTATTTATGATAAAAAAAAGAAATAAAAATATTTGGTAACTCTTAGGTAATACTGGTATTTTTCCTAATAATAACAATAATAATGGTTAGAAACTAGTATAATAATAATGAATGGGAAAAACATTGAAGTAAAAGTGATATATATATATAATATATATAATATTATATATATAATATTATATATATATATATATATATTATAACTTGAAAATAGAGTAATACTTGGTTAATTATAAATATGGAATTGAAAATAATTAAGTATAAAATCATAAATATAATTATAAAAAGTATGATAATGACTTTAAATTTTGTATAGTATATAGGGGGGGGATAAAATTAAAATTGGAGTAAATAAGTATAAAAACACCATAATACCTTTATCACATATTGGCCATCACAGAGTTCCACAAAGTAGCATTCATATAACAGTATTTATGGATTATTTATTAATGGAGTTTTAAGAATTTTTTTAAGATCGCTTTAACTTACTTAAAATATTATAGAAAAAAATTTGTTATAAAAGGAGCATATAGTATAAGTTGCATAAAAATGAAATTATTATAAAAAAAATACTAATAAATATTTTTTACGTATACTGTTATTTAAAAATTAACTTAAGGTATTTTTAACTAAATTGAATGTATTATTTTGTAATTTGATCTATTTTAGCTTTTTATTAGTTTTATTACTCCATTAATAAAATTTGTTCCTAAGTCAATATTTAAATAAGCGTAATTTTTTGATGAAAATTCGCAACAACATAAAATAATAAAACAGTAGTCTGTAAAATTAAAAATTGCAATTCTTAAAAGGTAATAAAGTAGATTTATTGCTAAATAATTAAACAAATTAATAAGACTACTTACGAAAATTGTTTGTAAGACTACTTAAAGAAAGAAAGAATGAAACTACTGCTAATAATTCGTACAATAATTGAACACAATCCGTTGCATTGAGGCACTTTGAGTTCGTTACTTTAATTATTTTGCTAGGAACTTTTTTTAATATTATTTATTATATTTTTAAATTTAAAAATGTTTCGTTTTTATTGTTAGATAAATTAGGCACTCTCATTAAGACGTTTAGTTTATAAAGAAAATAATGGCATATTAGATAATCTATCATGATATTAATATTGATAAAATAATATTTTATAACCAATATTGTTTTGTAATATCATAGATTGTACACTTTTAATTAATATTATTTTGCTTGATTTATTATACATCATAATAAACTGTGTACCATCTTATATTGTTATAACTAGATAGTATAATCAGAGTACCTTGCGAATGGGCTATAGCCTAGAGCTAAAAAACGCTACGCTTTAGTTCGATAATGTAACACTTGGAGCGCGAGTAGATTTGTTTATTCTTAAACTATTTCTGCCATTTCTTGTGTTTTAAATGTTATGTCTAAATATTTAAATTTGTTCTTTAAGATGGTTTTATTATTTTTTTAAGTACGTTATCAACTTTTAAATACTATATTTACACAAATGATTGTTAGTAATAACAAATTTATCAAAATGAGCACATTTTTCTTGGAAGACTTGGTTTTACTGAGCTTCATTTTGATTTTACTTTTTGGGCTACTTTGCATTTAATTATTTTGTCTCTGCTGCTAGTGTTTATTTCCTTAAGTTGGTTGAGTGCCTCTTTTACTTAAATTAAAATATAATTAAGTAAATATAAATTAAAAATGAGCTAGAATTTGTAAAAAACTTAAAAAGTTTTTTCTACTTAAGATTAAGATAAGTTGATGTGAGGTAAATGAGTGGGAAGTTAAGTAAAATTTTAGATGTATCCTTTGTCAGCGAATTCCTGTACAAGGTCAGCGGCTGCTAGGTGGAACGGTATCGTCGGTTGGGTGTGCGGTAAAAATAACAAACCCACTGCGAGACCGTACAATGCGCATCTTGCCATATCTTGAGACAATTGGTGATAAGAGGGTGCTAAATGACCGGCTGATTCTACCAGAGCGCTCCTGTAGGCGTGGAGCAATGCTTCGGTGCCACTTCTTCTAGCCAGCGGTCCTAGGCTAGTGTAAATAAGGTGAAGCACATCTGTAGTTCCGCACCCCCACCTCATCATCTGAAACACAAAAATATACAAAATTTAGTTTAAACAAGTGATATATTTAAAAAATAATTCTTATTTTATGTCGTAAGCAATCGACCCAACAGTTTATTCCGGAGAAAAAATAATTTTGTATAGTTTATACTCAGCTTTTAATTGTTCTTTTAATAGACGATAGTATATTTGCTGTAATAACTTTTAGGGGTATAAACTTTAAATTAAAGAAAACTGAAGCGATACTATCACTGGACCACGCTGGCCAATTTAACAATTAAAAGAGCAGCTAAGGAGAATTTATTTTAAAGCCAAAAGTTTGTCTTAAGAAAAGTATATCTTTTAAAGTTGAGTAGTTGACACTGTAAGAACTTAACTATTATTATAATTTTTTAATACCTAATAATAATCACTTAAATCAATGCTCACGAAGCCAGGTGTCCAAGCCTCCTGAATTCCTTGAACTCCTTGGAATTATGCTTGATTTTTTTTGCGTCCTTAAAAATCCTTGAATTATGCTTGAATTTGAGAAAAATGTTAAATATCCTTGAATTTGAGAAAAGTGGAAATTAAATAAAAATCAGTATGTTATTTTTGTTTTTATTTTTAAATAGATGTTTTCATGTTATATTGTTTTTATTTTCTCTTTTTTTATTGAATTTTTAATCATGAAAATTGGCGCACATTAACCTTATATGCAGCTGTTTGAAACACACGTTTGATTTAGGTAGACTTGACTGAGTGTTTTTATAAATTGACTTTGGGTTTGTCTTAGATGGACCATAGAAATAACTCGAGTAATATTATTTACAGCTGACTTATTGAACAATTGTTTTTAAATTTTAGTTAAAGTAGGTTTAAAAAAATACTTTTTTTAGTGTCAAAGCTATCTTCTTTACTTGATTTTTGAACGAACGTCAGTGAGTTTTTATTTCAGAGACAAATTGACTTTGAGTTTGTTTGTCTAACAATAACTGCCGTAAAAGTTGACCGATTTTCATAAAATTTGGTATGCTGGTGCGTCTCACTATACAGCACTGTATAGTTTTAGGAAGGAATATAAAAATATTTTCAATATGGCGGACCAGGACCACTTAAACATTTTTGTTGAGCTAAAAATCATATATATATATTATATAATATATTATATATATATATATATATATATATATATATATATATATATATATATATATATATATATATATATATATATATATATATATATAATATATATATATATCATACCCACATATTTCAAAATGGCGGAAAAAATTGTGGATTGTAAAAAATTCCTATTCTCAGTGCTGTTTGAATAGTATCCTTAAATTTTGTTAAAATTGGTCCTTGAACTCCTTGAAATATGCTTGAATTTTGAAATTTAACGTTGCTGGACACCCTGGAAGCTGTTATCTTAAGACCTTAAATTCTTCCAAGGGCAATATCCTTCTTAAGGAAATTACAACAGATAAAAACCTTTCAGCCATCTTTACTTCAGGATGATTCTAAGAAAACAGTTCAAGGGTCTTACAAAATTCCCTAAACATTAAAATCCAACAACTTTTTTTTCTTCTAAATCTAGATCCTCCTTTATTGTTATAAAACATCATTAACTCATGAAATTGCAACATCTCTACTAAGCCGCTTTATTCTTTATAACCTTGAATCTATTTTTGATGGAAAAAGGAATCGATTAAATGTTATTTTAAGAAGCTACTTGATATTATATGGAAAGTTCAAAAATAAAAAGGATTTCAAAAAAAGTATTTCTTTTTTTTCACTTTAAGGCTCGATTTTAAAAGGGTATCAGAGGTCATCTTCACATCACATTTTAATTATACTTTTTCTTAAAAGCTGCATCTATATCTTTGACATATCTATACCGTATTTTTAATAAGTCGGCTCTATTTCCACACAAAAAATATCCTGACGATGTATCTAACTTTATGTTACGATGTATCTTACTTTACTCTACGAATTGGCTCTTGCTGGAAATAAGTTCCTCTATTTTGTACTTGTTCCAACATACAAATTATTTGTTTAAATTCATCCTTCATAATTTTTTCAATAAGTTTTTTTACATCTATTTTGGTGACCTTTCTAAAATTTTGATGACCAACTCCATAAGTCTACTTAAAGACTTGTTTATCCATTTAATCTTTTTATAAACTCTTTGTTTCGGATATTGCGATCTCTGAAATAATACCTTTTTTGAGTAATTTAAAAAGGCCATAAAGATCAAAAGATAAAAGTTACGAGGGTTATATTTACAGTGAAGTATTACATGTTTAAATTTGTTATTATTTCTTGGTCAACTTTTTTATTGTTTTAAGACGTCTCGTTTGATACACCTAGAATAAGTGAAGACATAACCTATTTTTCAGGTCCTAAAAAATCTAAAAAGGTCACTGTTTATAAAACGTTAATAATTTATCTCTATATTTTGTAAAAAATATTTTCTTTAACCTTTTCCATCCAATTCAAATTTCTTATTACGAGCAAAGGAAATATGACATGTATTACATTATTCCTTTTTAAATACTTTATTCTATTGTTGCTTTTATTTTGTATTATTGTTTTATTTATTCGTAGTAGTCAAAAGTGAAGAAGTCATACTAGTATGACTAGTATTACTAGTAAATAAGATTGATTAGTATAACAAATTACATTACCTGTAGGTCTATTAAAATGACGTCATCAGGTTTAGGTCCAAACAAAATATTATTAGTCCAGAAGTCGCCATGGCAGACCACTTGCAGCGGTCCTAATGGCTCGACTAGTGAAGCGGCTTCGAGAAACAAGCGTCCGGTTCTAAGATGTGCTAGCCTAACTGCTAGGTGTGATGGTAAAGCTGTTATAGCAGCTTCTAAAGCACGCTCTAATGCTGCTCCTAGAGCTCCTCGTCCAGCTGCTTCTCCCCACATTACTTCTTCAAGTGAATCTGCCAACGCTTCTCGGCCCATCGCTAGAGATACACCGTGGAGACGTCCTAGTGCCTGAAACAATAAAACCATTGTTTAGATTTTACCTATATTTGCCTTTAAAACGTTCATTGAGATGTTTCATTTAAGTACGACACACGGCTAAAATCAGTGTACGACAGCGCGGGAGTGTTGAGGAACCAATAAGGTTGGCCTGATTTGAAATTGTGGGCGTGGTTTAACATTCAGAACTAACCTCATTGGCTCCCTCGCATTATTTTCCCACGCTGTCAACTGATTTTAGCCGTGTGTCGTATTATAGAGGGAACATACTTTTTTTTAATACACTGGTAGGCTTAAACAATTTTTTCAAGACTCAAGCATTTTAAGGTTATAAGAAATCTGTGGGTTGTTTTATTTTTTAATTTTAAGGTTATTTCTGGGATTTGTAGGCCCCAAACGTGGACATTATATTTAAAAAGGGGGTTGCCACTAAAAATAGGAGAAAAACAAAAAATTCAAGTAATCAATAGTCGTTTCGTGTTATTAAATTTTACCATCATTATATCATATTTAAATTATAGTTTTAAATTCATTTTTCTTTTAACTCGGGGTTATCTCTGATAACAATAAATTGTAATTTCAATTTAAACTACATCCCTAGTATTATTTTATAAATTTAACTTTATATTTTACTCTAATTTCTAAAACGTGATCTGTTTTGTATCTTGGATCTCTGTAAAATACAAAACTGTATTAATACTTTTTAATGGTATTGTTTATGATATAGTAATGAGTTTTGGATTTGTGTGAAATTGATTTTTTGGATTTGTGTGAAATTGATTGTACCTTACACATGAACGGGATTTGAAGTTGATAGTACTCTCTACTGAAACACACTTGTAGGTAATCGTAATCAGGTATGTGGTTAACAGTGTATGAGTTCGTTTTGTTGGTCGCGATTAGATTTTACCACAAAGTTTAGGTGCAAAACAAAACTTTTACGCTGGACTTTACTCATTATAAGTTAACTTTCTTCAAATTTTCTTTTATTTCTATTTCTATGCTTACAGATTAAAAGCCTTTTTATTTTCCCCTCAGGACTTTACCTTTTATAAGATGACTTTCTTTAGAATTTCTTTAATTTCTATGCTTACAAATTAAAAGCCTTTCTATTTTTCCCTGAGGACTTTATTTATTATAAAATGACTTTCTTCAGAATATCTTTCATTTCTATGCTTACAGATTAAAAGCCTTTTTGTTTTCCTCTCAGGGCTTTATTTATTATAAGATGACTTTCTTCAGAATTTCTTACATTTCTATTTCTATGCTTAGAGATTAAAATTATTATTTTCCCCTCTCTTCCATTATTAAAGGCTTAATTGGGTTCCACCAACTAATTTGATTATAATACTATAACTAAACTATTAAATAAGTACCTTTATAAACATTTGCTTCCCTGTAATGGGAGAAGAAAGCATTGTAATAAAAAAATTACAGTTTAATTTGTCTAAAAATATTTCTAAGGCTGGTTTAAGGTGTGAATTAAACAAGACCACAACCACATGAGTGGCCAGCACATTTCTCATTACATTTTAAAGTTAAATCGAACCATAAAGTCTTGTTTCTCTTACATTATTGATAAACTGATAAACAAGGCGGCGAATTTTAGGTCCATATGTGGCAACTTGTTTTACAAATATTATATTAAAATATCAACTCAAAAAAATTGACCTATAATCAGCCGAACTGTAGAGAATAATGTCATACGTCGAAAACTAATAATTTTGCTTCACATTGTCGACAAATTAAAAAATAAATAAGTTTTAAAGCCCAAGGTTGTAAAAGCAACAGTTATTTCAAAAAAAGTCGTGACATGATTTTTGAGACTACACACTCGGAAAATTGCGACGTCCTCTTCGTCAACCCTTCTAACATAATTTCATAACCTGCCTCATTTTATCATATTTTTTTACATTTAATTCAGTATAACCACCATTGTAACCTCACGCTTTGCACCTTACTTTTATCTTTACCATCCACTTTTTTGCAAAACTTTTTCTTCATAAAAGTCGTACTTTTTGCAGGGAAAAAACTAAATATTACAATAATTTTAAGAAATATGTAAAAAATACAACTTAAATTATTATCTTTTGTATGATATACAAAATGATAAAGTCATATGAATAAACACAACTACGTATAATCCTCATACTTATACATTATTTCACACGACTTTAAGACCTTTTAAATCATAAAAACTCAATCATGTGTTAAATCTTTAAGTACTCATAAACTATATTACTTGCTTGTTTATATTTATATTTATCTACTTATTTTAACATACTTAAATGTATAATTTAAGTTTATGCATTTGTGTTATTATTATTTGTTAATACTTAGTTAGTTATTTTGTTTACTAATTTTATGTTTAAATTATCTATTTCTACATTTTATTGCGGATAAAATGTTTTTAGGTTCACCATTTAATTAATTTTATAGAAAAAGTATTTTGTGTTTTTATTAACTTAAATCATTTTTTAATACCTGAATTCTGCGACATAGGGAAAGATCTCTCCATGAAACCAAGGATCTTGAATAAAGGGGATGACGCACCTAGGGATAAACCACCTCCTTAGACATCCCTAGCTTTTTAGGAGGTGCACATATTGCATTTAGTATATTCAAACAAATTTAATAAGAATTATGTTTTACAATCTATTATATATTTTGTGAACAGTATATTTTTTTTGTATTAATATATAAAATAAAACAATTTTTTTTAGTGAAATTAAATATTTTTGGCATTTTAGTCATAAATAATTTATAAACATTTAAATTAAAAAATAAAGTATTAAAGAAATAGTTAAACTATATTTAACACTAAATCATATCCAAAAATCCTGAATAAACTGATTTTATTATCACTTATAATTCAATAAAAAATTATGGTGTTTCTAAATAGTTTCTAATAGGGGTTATTTAATCTTCTCAAAATATAAAAGAAATTTATTGTTATTTTAATCCGTCATAATTTTATTAAAGAAGAGTGTTATTATACCTAAAAAAAGTATTATTAAGTAATTATCAGAACTTCTTTAAACCCCTATTTTGAAGTTTAAAAAGCCATATCACAGTTTAATTTTTTTAAACCTATAGTTAACGTTTAAAAAGTAAAATAAATCAAGGACTGACCAATTATTGTTTATTATTTCACTACTCTTTCTTACTATAGTAGTATAATTCTTGTTTCCAAATAATCAATGAATGAAATTAATTATTGGTTAAGATTGATTTCATTTATCTTTCGTAATGTATAAATAAGGAATTTTATCATTATTTTCTTTAATTCATCCTCCTATAGTTCATTTCTTTATTTTTATTTTTATTTTGTCTTTTCTTCTTATAATTTGTTATTCTTCTTCTTATTATTATTTTGTTTATTCTTTTTTTTATTCTTCTTCTTATAATTATTTTGTCCATTCTACTTTTTCTTATTCTTATTATAGTTATTTATTTTATTATTATTTTATTTTTTCTTCTTCTTAATATTTTATTGCATTTTTTCTTTGCTCTTTCCATTAATTCATTTCTTCTTTTTTGTATTGATAGTTCTTTCAATAGTTAGTTTTAACTAAGTCCTCATTTGATTTTTTGTTTTAGGTTTATTGTTTTCTATATTATTATTATTTTTTTTCCATTCCCTTCTTCTCCTTTTGTAATCAATTTTTCTTATTGCTTATTTATTTTTATAATTTTTCCTTATATTGCATTTCTATTTGGTTATTTTTTTTATCTTTGTTTATTTCTTCTTATATATTTGCTATTTGTTTCTCCGGGAAATATTATATTTTAAAAAAATAAGATACTTCCTTTTTTTTATTCGACAAAAATAAAAGAATTTATAATTATTTTACTTTACTCGAAAATATGAAGAAATCTTAAGACATTTTTCAAGAAATGGATGCGCCGTAGTAAGATTAAAAATTCAAGATAATTGATTGACTTTAAACTCAAAGGTTTCATCTGTGACATTATATATTCCCACGTTTCGAGTAATATGATCTCGTAGTTTTCTTTACGTGACACTTGTTGCGCATCTTTAAATTTTTTTAACACCTGTTGATCCTATTTCCGATATATTTTAAAATATTTCAGTTTTATTATATTTTTTCCTTATGTAATAAAATATTTTTTGATATATTGCTTCATCTTTTACGGTTTTAATCAAAATGTATTATCAATCTTCGTTTATTGAATATTAAGAATATTTCGTAATTTTATGGTTAAAATTATTATTTTTTAACAACATAAGATTTAAGTCCAATTTATTAAATTAAGGAAGAAAAGATAGCTCATCAATTTAATAAAATTTATTTTTAAAATCTATAATGTATTTTATAAAAAAGATTTATTATGTTTAGAGACCTTAGATCTAAAAAATTTTGATTAATAACGCTTCGTAGAATATCAAACATTGGTGGTACTTCATAGGGCTTTTTGTTTCCTTAATTCAATCAAACCGCATTAAACAAAGGTAAAATTTTAACATGAAACTTCAAAGAAACTTGTTAAATTTTCAATTGATAAAATACTTCGTCTAGATTTTATTCATTTTTTTTTCATGTTATAAATCAAATTCTGAATGACTATTTTATTTATATTTATTTAATCAGTTCGATCTTCTTAAAAGAAGTAAAAAAAAAAATATAAAAAGAGTTATACTGCAATTAAGGTAAAAATGGTAAAACAAATTAAAATTAAACTGCTCTCTTTAAATAAGGAAAATTGGGCTGAATTTATTTAATAACTTGAAACCAAGTATCAATATTAACCAAGTAATATTAACATTTAAATTGTCAATATATATACAGCTACTGACACACACACACACGTGTATGCATATATATATATATATATATATATATATAATATATATATATATATATATATATATTTTATATATATATTGTATGTGTGTATTAAAAATTATAAATCATTTAGAAATTTATATATAATATTTATGTTGGCTTTATTTTAGACTTTATATTTTTTGACTTTATATTAAGAATATTATTTTTTACTTTACTACATTATAAATTTTACGTTTTAACAACGAAATTGTAGGATTAACCTTGACTTTACACATATTAAACCATTGGTATTTTTTTTTCAATCTTATTTTAATAAATTCATTATTCAATTATTATATTTTCTCAACCTCCAAAACTCAGCATTGACACGACTGAACTTTCTTTTCATGTTTTAATTTTACATCTTCAATTCATGTTTTAAGTATAACCTTCAATTCTTCTTGTAACGTTTTAATTTAAACAAGTACTTAACAATACATCAAGGAATACTTACACAATGATAAAAAAAACACACTACAGGGGACTTTCCCGACTAGTAACCGATCGTGATCAGCTATTTAATATAATCATTTACGGATCGTTTTAATGCAGTTTAAACTGCACGCAACAATAACTTATTAAAAAACTAGATAATTATCTAAATTATAGATGCTTTTATGTTTTGTAATGTCTTCCATTAACAGCTAACTTGAAATCAAAAAGATATTGTAATTTGTTAAAAAAAGGTTAGGTTCTTTGACACGTTATAATTAAAGATTATAAAATAGCTTCATATATGCGTTTTTTCTTGTAGGATTTTCCTGGAATATTTGGTAACAAAGGAGTATTTAGATAGGATATGCAGTGGGCAGGAATGCTTGTGATGTTAATGGGTTTTAATGATAGATCCTGTGTTATTACTGATTTTAATCACCGTAAAGTTTCTGTAATATCATCATCCCTTAGGCTAAATTTTACGCGTTTATTAGGTTAGAACGAATTAGGGTACGTGTTACCTCAAAACTTATGCATGACTTAGGACTCGCTTTGCTAGTCCTCAGAATACGAAAAACTTAACTTATTATGGAGTATATCTTTCTACTCGCTTTGCTCGTCATCAGAAAAGAAAACTTAGTTAGCTTAGATGATTCTAGTGGTCACCTATTTAGGTAATCACTTAGCTCGATACTGCTGAACATTAGTGATCCAACTCAATCCGTAGATTCACTAGCTGAATAAAAATGAAACTTAACATACTTTTATAATAGAAAAAGAATCTTCTCATCTTGTACCAATTTTTTACACATTTGGCTTTGTTTTTAAATCATATTTTAAGAAATAATTAAATTAATGTACACTACAAAATTATATTTTTTAAAAATTTCTTTATTAAGGGAATTCTCTGGTACTACCTACTTGAAAATTTATTAGAAATATTTTCCTTTTTTAAAAAAAACTTATACATGTCATTTGAAAAATTGAGCTAAAATGATCAAGAGATGAACCTTGGCACAGTTGTTGTTCTTATGTACGACTATATGCTTGCTAAAGTTCAAATTGATCCAATTTTCCGCGCTTTTTGAATTTCTCAATTTTTTTGACATTTTTTATTTTTTTTTATTAAAACGTCATAAACATTTTTTTCGGAAGCTAAATATCAACCAGACCTTGATAGATTTTTCTATTATGTTTCACTGATGGAACTACGATGATAGCAGACACACACACATACAGACATATAATTTGGTAATAACCATTCAGGAGGTCTTGAAAACACCTAAAACCGATAAATTTAGTCGCATTATCAGTAACGGATTTTTAGTGAAATCACACTACTTTTTCTAAATATATTGATGCAAAAAATTAAAAAAAAGCAAATATTTATTTGTAAAACAAATTAAATAAAAAAAATAAATTTAGTAGCATAAATTATAATGCATTTTAATCATAAGATTAAAATGCAATGAATTCTTCATTAAATACTTCCTTTTATTAATTACTGATATATTATTTTATTTCTTTAAATGATTAAATCTAATTTAAATACATTTAAGATGTTTTTATTAAGATTAATTTTATTTTTTGTGTTTAAAGAAATAAATTTATTTCATTTTAAAAATTTGAATCTTATTATTAAGACTTTTAATAATATTTTTTAAATATTTAATTTTTGAAGTTATAAATTGTACTTTTTTTATATTCTCAGTCAATGAAATTGAGGCCCATATCAAGGGTGTGAATTTTTTTCACAGTAGTGTGTGTAGTATTAACTTATATTGTGTTTGTGTTACGTACGGACTTAATCAAATGGAAAACAACATTCCTATCTATACCAAGACGTATAAATATGAAATAAAAACAAATAAAAAAATATGCGATTTATATTAAAATGGACCTTGAAAATCGAATTAAAAATTGAAATAATTCTCAGGTGAAATCCTTAAAAAAACAGGTTGACATTTTTTACACAAAAAACGTTAATCTTTTGGTCGTGTAGTGAGAATAAAAATGTTTGGATTTATTACAATGATAAAAGTGTATTATTTACTACTACATCGTACATCGCAGAGAAAAGATAGTGAGAAGCTAACTGTTAAGTTACGGATCATCGGATTCGCCCTTGAAATTAGGTAATTTCATATCTAGTTGATCTTTTTTTTAGAAATTAATGAAAATGTTAATAAATTTCATTAATAGAGAAATGTGGTATCAATTCAATTTTTGCAAAAAAAATAAAGTTATATTTTGTGCATCAAAAAAATTAAAATGTTCAAACGAGGTATAAAAATAATAGAAAAGAAAACACGAGTTTCCGCCAATCTGTCTCTATACGTATAAATTAAAGATTGGGCTTAATTAAATTATAGTCTTTCAATTTTATTTAAATACTTTTATTTCATCTAGTACTGTCAGGAAAACAGATTTAATTAACAATAATTAAATTATAAAAAATATTTATTTTTTTCAGCCGCTAAAGTGCTTTTTGCAAATTTTCAAAGAAGAGATAAGCCACAAGTTTGTCATCATGGAAGGGAGGAACAAGCAAACTGTCTAAATAGACGACTCATTGATCAAGAAAATATATAATATATATTTCTGAACAGTAAGGCTTTTAATAAAATATGTGTATATATATATATAATATATATATATATATATATATATATATATATATATATATATATATATATATATATATATATATATATATATATATATATATATATATATATATATAATATATATATATATATATATATATATATATATATATATATATATATATTTATATATATATATATATATATATATATATATATATATATATATATATAATATATATATTCGGAAATTCGTAATTTTCCAAGAAAAATCTATGACATACCATAATTTTATTTTTATTCCCAAATGTTGAATTTTTTTTAATCTATTTTAAGTTTGTTAAACTAAATTATTACCTTGAGAGCTGAAGCTGCCTGCTGCAAAGTTAACGAAGAAGCCATACTATATCCTCTTGGTTTTAAATCTTCTAATACTATCAATTCGTTACTAGCATGAAGACATCTTGGGAAAGGTAGTGATTTACCATAGAATCCTTCTAAAGCTGGCAATACTAAGCTATAAGCACCAGCTTCGTTACGGAACGCCGGATCGCACCTGAAAGCTGCTCTTAGTGCTTCTCCTGGTGGTGGGCGCTTGCAAACAACCCATCTCTCGTTACCTCCGCCTGCACATACAATAGATGATTACATAATGCATGTTTTCACATTCATCACACGTTCTTTTGTAAATTAAAAATTTTAATGTATTTTTACTAAAAATACAATTGTGAAAGAGATAAATATTGTAATATCAATTGAATTAATAAAGTCTTCAGTCCTTTTTTATTAAAATTTATTGAAAATAAATTGACCAAGAGCTTTCGCCCTGGGGTCCTGAGCTTCTTCAGTTCTTAAAAATGACGAAAATGAAGTAGTTTGAAAATTAATAAAATTTTGAATGTTTTTCATGTCACATGTCTAACTAAGTAAATCTGAATAACTAAAATATTTAATAAAAAAGGAGTGAAGTCTTCATTAATGCAATTTATATTACAGTCCAAAAGCTCTAAAGAGAAAAATATTGGGTGAATTGAAATGAAAAGAAATGAAACCATTTATTAAGGAAACAATTACATGTACATAAATAATATACATGAATATTTTATCTACATGACTTGGCAATATTATAATTTGTTATTTATTATTATTTATAATTTATTTATATTATATATAATTTATTTATTATTTATATATCTTTTTTATTTTTATACTATATTTATTTCCTCAAATCAGCCTTTCAGCTGTGGTTACTTTTGGGTGAATTATTAATAAAAATACAAATGTGAAAGAGATAAAATAGGGTGAATAAAGGAGGAATATCATCAGCTCTATATTGTCTGATTTTATGCCTCAACTTAACTTTTCATTCGATTAGTGAATTTTCTATGAAAAAAATAACCTTAATTACTTTATAAAATTTTTTTAAAAAGTATAAAAATTAAGTATACAATATTATATTTCTTTCTTTTGCTATTCTTGTTTATTAAGGTTTTTTAGGAATTAAAATTTCAGCGAAGTGTTGAGAACAGCCGAAATCATCTCGAGTAACCAATAGAGCTGATCATACTGACCTAAAATAATCTGATCTGGGTATCATAATACACAACCAGTATGGGACTAAAAAAAATCAAAATTCACTGTAATTCTAGAAGTTCGTTGACTTTATAAATTTTAATTTATTTAGCAAAATTAAATACCCTGCTACAATCTATTGTTGTAATTCTAAAATATTTTGATATTTTTGGTGAATTTCAAATAGGAAAATAACATTAGAGGATAATTAAAATAATTAATTAAAATTAAATAAGATTAGAGGCTTTTAGTCTCTTACAAATAAAACAAGAATTCGGCCTCTAGGCCGCTTCAAGGCGTCGGGGCTAAGGGGCGCTTCACTGCAATATGCGGTTATTGTCCTATATCAGTTCGTAATATTTCTAGAGTATTTAAATAGCATACTGCCACGATATAAGCGAATTTACAAACGTATTAGTCAAAAAACGTGATATGTTTTCATTATGTTATATATGTCAATCGATAAAGCCAGAACTATTTAAAATGCATGCCTGTATAAACCATACATAGTACATGTGTATGACATTTCAACACGATCAGACTATTTATTGTCTGATTCAATGATTTATTTAAATTTTATGATTTTTTTAAATTTTCATGAAGTAATTATTGTGGGTTAATGACGTCATATATATTTCATAAACAATAACTTTAACAAAATTTAACAAGATTTTTGTACAAAGTTTCATTTCGATCCGAGAAAGTATTTAAAAGTTATCGTGTCCAACAAAACTTTGGATTTTGGTTAAACAAAATCTCGTACATTCATAAATAAATAAATATATATATATATATATATATATATATATAATATATATATATATATATATATATATATATATATATACCGCAAAAATATGTATTTATTCTTGATCAGTAAATCCACCTTCCAAAAAAATTCACGCCCCATGAACCCTAATCTCATAAGCTCAGTTTTCTTTGAAAATTTGCTAAAATTAAATTATTGTTTTTAATTATTATTATTGTGTTTAATTTTTACTAATTTTTAATATTTTCTGTGACAATGTAATAATGTATAATAAAAATAGGTTTTTAATAAAGTTTTATCATTTAGGTCAAAAATGTTTAATTAATAACATTAAATCTAAAAACGTGAATTCCTTAAATTGTTTATTTTTATTAATATTCTGTTTTTAATAAATGACTGATTTGACTGTATTATTTTTTAAGAGTTTCATCATAAATGGTCTAATTAAATTTTGGGATTTATAATTAAAACGTTATTTTAATTAAATCTTCCACTCGAGCTGATCTTGACCTTACAGTAAACGGAATCGGAAATCAACTCTTTTGAACCGTAGAAAGAAATAAATCATAAGCTAATATTATTACTATATTCTACTACGTCTTAATTCAAAAAAATATTTATCAATGACAATTTATGTATTAATTATTTTTCATTCAATAATTCTTCTTGGATTAAAAATGAATTAATTGTTCTTAAATTGATAAATTTCAAGGTTAAGTGATTAAAATAAATTTTAAATTTAATAGTTTCTTAAAAACGTATATTTTTATGATTTGTATTCTGTTTAGCGTACTCCAATTCCTTATTGCTTAGTTAGTAATAGGAATAATTATAATTTTAGATAGGAAGGCAATAATGCAAAGCTTAATAATGGCTTCAAATTATTCATTGATGGCATTTTTAATCTGTTGTAATTTTTTAGCGATTTTTCATTTTGATCTAATGTTAGTGCACACTAGATCAGCTCTCGAACCTTGTGACGCGACCCAAAATTTGGTTGCGTACATTTTTTTGGGGGTTACAAGAGGAGGTTTAATGTTTTTGGGTGTGCAACAAATTAATCATAAATATTTTATATTCTCGATCAGTAGGTTATATATATATACATACATACATATATACATACACACACACACACACACACATACACACACACACACAAAGTACTGCGTCCCTCAGTAATTATTAATATTTATAAGAACTTGAGTAATTTACATAGATTTTATGAAACAGAATTGTATAAGATATTTATTATAACAAAATAAGAAGTTTTTTTTATATGTTAGTTTTAAAAGTAATTAGACTCTGAGATTCTGTGTTACAATTTTCGTTTATAATATTTTTGTATAAATATATACAATATATACTCTATACAATAAACGTTATTTCCCTATCCTTAAGATACTAAAGCATGTAATATTCATGTAATTAAACATGCTTCAAACACACACACACACACACACACACACCACACACACACATATATATATAATATATATATATATAATATATATTATATGCTGCAGAATAGCATGGTGAGGGCCCAAGAAGACAATGCCTTTTGTTTTCTTTCTTTTTCTATCAAAATTTATTTTAAAAATTTAGCTGTTACTTGATAAGTAAATAAAACATACCAATTTTACGTATAAAAGTTCGTTACCCTCTACTTATCTTATCAAACTTAAAGAATTTTCATTCAATTAAATTTCTATTATTTATGGAAACAATTCTTTATTATTATTCATATCACTTAAGGAGCTATAAAAAGAAAATTTGAACATGAATGGGGTATTTATGATAACATTCACTTTCTCGCATAATACCTGACCAGAGAATAGGTTCAACAAACTCTTATCAAACCAATATAAATGTAACGTGTTATATATTAAAGAGAGTAATTACAATTTATAAGCTATTAGTCGAAAATTTAGAAGTCACTATATTGGACATTTGACCCAATAAATAGAGTTGCTATAAATGGCTGGCGTGTGACTAAGAAGAATAATTTGCGTCGATTTGTAGAGTTAGTATAAGTTTTTAATAAAATAAAACTTGGTAAAGCGGTTTGTTTTATTACGCTTCCTCGTGCATTGGTAAAGTAACATATTACGCTAATAATCCAAAATCAAGCTTTCAACTGAGTTATACTCTCAGGTGTTTTTAGCTAGTTGTGTGGTTTTGACCAAGTTGTCTATCTGTATTATGTCCTTGTGTGTCTGTTATCATCGTAGCTATCAGTTAGTACTTTTACACACACTTTAGATCCGCGGATCGTATAGAATACGATCTATCAATACGGTAATTTTAGCTGTATGAACCATGCAGAGGGGATCCAATCGCATACGCTAGAACTAGGGAGATGG
Organism: Microvelia longipes; assembly: GCA_018340805.1. NCBI lineage: Eukaryota > Metazoa > Arthropoda > Insecta > Hemiptera > Veliidae > Microvelia > Microvelia longipes. The sequence continues at coordinate 11,172,584 of JACMZG010000008.1, read as the reverse complement.
AATCTAAATGGATCCCCCGATACGCTGTATGTACCTTTAGAGACGATCGTATTAAACGGATAACCTTCTCGTCGAACTTTTATTTCACTTCTACATAACCGTTTTTGATCAAATAACTTTTGGAATATTATTTTTTTAGTGTAACTTAATTATTATGCAAAAAAATCACAATTTAATTAAACAAAACATATAGTTTTAAACTTCCTTATAACCAAAAGTGAACCTTCACTATACAAGACGCCATGTTTTGGCGGGATCAGTTATCACTCGATCGTCTAAACAAATACGCTGTAAGAACAGTGAAGTTAGTTGACCGTATTGCATACGTATTCTAGAGTGTGTGTGAACGTACTAAGTGTGTTTATGCTAAAGTATTATAATTTGATAGAAAATCAATCATTAGGTTGTTAATTGTGCTGTCCGTATGGACATTTTTCCACTATTTCGGATAATATATATTTTTATGACGTCATTAACCGTTATTAATGACTCAGCATGCAAAGGTCAAAAAATCATCAAACATGGAAAATAATCTGATTGATTTTAAATTTGACCACGTATGTAGTCTTTTGAACTAACTAATGTGCTACTAAGTTTCATCTTCACATTAGCATTAGTTTAATTTGTTAATACCATGGATACGTTTTTTTAAATCTTTCATAATCGGAAACTATCCAATTGGTACGACTGTATCCTTTTTAATTATAAATAAGCGCTAAGTTTTTAAATCATTAGTGTTAAGCAGCATGAACGAAGCAAGTCCGAAGTGGTAAGGATGAACTTAGTAAATCTAAATAGGTGTTGGTACATCTGCTAGTACCTCGGATATCTAACATATTATATTTTAAGAAATATATCAGTCAAAGTTCCAGCAGAGATTATCCCTGATGAGCTGTATGGCTCTGATCGGACATTATTACTATTTTGAGTTTCACATTTTTCGGTGCCTTTTTAATTTGCCAAGGAGCCACCCTTTTTTACGTCCTTCTTTAGTCTTTTAATATTATTTGTCCTGGTGTACAGTTTGTTTTGTGGTTAAGTAATCCTCCAACTAAATGACACGTTAGGAGTATTACTGATTTTTATTATTATTATTATTATTATTTTAAATCTGTCAAAACGATTACTAAATAAAAATCTACTACTAGGGTGAAAATAATCTAGAGAATAAAACAATTTAATAAAAACATACAAAATGCGCTTTCGGCGTGGCTAGAGGTCATCATCAGTGCACGAGGAACAAATAATTGGTTTGACAGAGGTATAGAGCAGAGGGATTTGGTATGACTATATATCCAGGTAGTGAGAAAGTTCAATAAACTGCCTTGTAATCAAAACTTTTCATTTCATTACAACTTATTAATGTGTTCGTTTAAAAAGTGTGATTCAAGTTTTAAGATTTTGTCTTTATCGATATATAACGATTTTAATTACTTGATTTTTAATACATTTACTTGATGTGATATGAAGTTTATTGAACTTTCATGTGGTGGCTTACTTTAAGTTACTGGTACTAAAATAATGTGTGCTACAAATTTTGGAATTTATTTTGAAAAATTCAGGCGATTTGCTATTTTTTCTTATATTGTTAGTAATACATTTTAGTGTAATTAGGGTACAATACGAAATGGAAACAAAAGAAAACATATAATGTAATGTTTTCTCATTCAGGATACTGTCTTCAAACAGTATAGTAGAGGCTAAACTGAAATCAACTCTATGGTATTTTATTATCATTATTACAGACTGCCTGTTCTGTTTTTAATAATAGTGATAATTTAATAGAAGTAAAGTGACGCGTCAGTGTTTGTTTGTTAGGTGTAATATTGGTTGTCGATAACATGTTGGATTACATTAAAAATTAGGTTTAGCGTTGTTGTCGAATAGACGTGTTGCATTACATTTAGTTAAATGTGGGTTGTGGACATTCATGTTAGATTACATTAAAAATTATATATTAGTCACCAAAAAAACATGGTGTGCATTATAAATTAATTTTATTGCTGGTTGTCGAAATTACTTTGTTAGATTGAATTATATTGAGGTTTATTGTTGGTTGTCAAATAGACATGTTAGATTACATTAAAATTAGGTTGAATGTTGGTTGTATGTGGCTGGAATGTTGGACCGGTCAGATGGAGCTGGGCTGTACGTGTTACGGTAGGTACAGTTAGCACTCCCACCCCGGTACAATCTCAGTCCGGTTTCAGTTCCAAGTGAAAACGTAAGTGATTTTCAGGACCTACGCCTTCTCCTGACACAAAGAACTCATCTAGGTTCAATGACCTCATTCTACTTTTTATACGAGTTTAACTATCATTATAAAGTACTTATTTTAAATTTGGGTGTTAGAAAGGGGAAAAATATAGTCCGGCATGGTATACAAATTTTAATTGAATCTTTTAGGTAGCAATTGGCCTAAAAAACTCAATTTATTACAAGAGAAAAGTTTGTATCAATTGGAAATTTTCACATTATCAGGACCTGAGTATACCAAATTCTTTAAAGTGAAAAAATTTCCCGAACCACCCTGGGCCTAATTTTTGTTATATAAATCGTGAGCGTGGTTATATAAATCAGTAAACAAACAAACAAACAAACACTATCTGCCATGAGACTTAATTGATAGATGTAACAACCGTCGTAATTAATCTATATTTGTTACTAATGAAATATATATTCATGAAATTTTGACCCTTATTCAAAACTACTTTTACTGTTAAATTTTGACATCGATAATTTTATGATTATATATAATTATATTTTACAAGGTAAATTAGTGTTTACGAAAATTAGTTTGAGTTATATAAGTTTATTTATTTATATTAACAAATATGGTAACAGGAAAGTTACGAACTACAATAAGGAAAATATTTAGAGGAATAATCAGAAAATTTTAATTAAGGGAGAGGTGAATTCCTGGCTAATACGACATTTCGTTCAGACTTTTTGCGAAGTGTAAAAGATAGATAACTCAATAGATATATACCGAGTGCATTTCAGATGCACCAAAATCTTTTAAAATGTAAAGAAAACATGGTCTTAGACTGAAACATGGTCTTAGACTGCAGAAATTACCTTCTATCAGTTGGTGAAAGAGGTAACTCCCTAAATATATTTAGTAGTAATAGTAATATGGGGGGGAGTGGTAGTAAATACCAGGCAAGTAAGCCACGTTCTTGGGCCCTTTTTTCCAGCCCCCTTAGATTTTGTTCTACTCCTTTTAATTTCAAGTGTAGTTATATTTCATCTAATCAGAAGAGCCGTGAATTTTTATGGTTCCTCTTATGTTTTTTTTAAGCAATCATACATATTTTCATTGACTCTTATATTCTAGTGTATACTAGGAACAACACACACTATTGTATTGTAATGAATCTACTATGAGGGTCCTAAATTTTGACTATACCCGGTTTCATTTAGGGTAAGGGATCTTTAACGAGTACCTGGCAACGCACAAGCTCGTGACACCGGCTTTACCTCCCTTCTGAAGGACGTAGTACGCAGAATTTTTATCCATCTCATAAAAATCCTAGAGGCCGGTGCTAGGATTGAACCCATGACTAAATAATCTCGGAAGTTTAAAGTCCATTCATTTTGTGTATTGGCCGGGTACCTTAACCACTACACCACGGGTGACGTGGTGACTATATATTATTAATAAATAATATATAGTTAAAGAAAGAGAGGAGGTGATTGCCTAGACAATATATACGGCAATATTTATTAGTAATGATGGGTAGGTTATCACCTCAAAATATGTAAATCAAAATTCTATCAGATGAGTGATTTGGGGTAAGTAACTTAGAACTAAGCAAGTAATTACTTAGAGAAAATGTTTCCCCGTTAAACCTCAATTGGCTGCCAGTTTCTTTTGAAAAAAATTATTTCTAATGATTCTAAGAAGAAAGATGACTTTTCAAATCTATATTTCTTGTTATACAAGGAACCTTTACTCATCTCTAATAAATTTTATTGTCAACAGTCAAATCCTAACTTATCAAATTACCAAATCTATCAATAAACAATCGTATTCTTTTTCCTGATGGAATTTCTGCTGACCCCAGTCCCATCTTCAAATTTTTAAGAAGAGAAATTGCAGAGTAGCTAGATTTTCTTTTGGCACAAATTTTCATGACGCCGGCAATATTTGAAATTATCAATTTACAGTCTGATATTTTTTTCGTTAGAAATTCGATATCCGTATCAGATTTCTGTCAGTGTATTGTTACCTTCAAGTTGTTACAGTAAGTCTACTAAATTGATATCCTATGTAGAAGTGTCAGTGACCCCATGGTATTTTTTCTGTTGTGGACGGGTTAAGAAAGTCTTTAGAACGATTTTTTGTCAGTTTTCCTTAAAATAACTGCTCTTCTTGTGCTTACAAAAGCTTTTCTATTAACTATCAATATATTAGAATTTTTCTTGTAAACCGTAACAAACCGTTAACCTGTATTGATGAATGTAATAAAACAGTTTTTAAGAAAGGTTATTATTTTCTAAATTTCAAAACAAAAACACACCACAATGTTTACGTTTATGTGATACTGCATGTATGTTCAGATACCAATGTTTTTATTTTTCCTCATTTATACCGTAGGTATATAGGAAAAGTATTGTGTTTGCAAAGAAATTCGAAACCGGGAAGGCATCGCAATTATCCGTGTTTTTAAGACTTTTTAAGTATTTTTCCAAGTTCTCTGTATATATATGTATGTCTATGATCATCGTAGCTTCCAGTGTATTTATGCTAGAGAGTTGAAAGTTTCCACAAAAATTCAGTGGCCATGTATAAGACTAACATATGTGCTAAGTTTCATCTCATCATCAGCATTAGTTCAATTGTAAGAAATGACTTGAGTACGTCTTATAAAAAATTGTAAAAAATCGGAAAATAATCCAATTGAGTTGAAATTTAGTACGAGTGGATACCTCGCGTAATAAATAAGTACACTAAGTTTCGTTTTTATTCGACAAATATATCCATGATTTTTGTTGAATCATAAAAAATTGCAGCATTGAGCGAGGTCAGTGTCTGGACGGGTAACAGCTTGGAATAAAGTGGATGCATTTACTCTCTGAGGACGAGCGAAGGGGAGGATAAGCGTAGCGAATCCAATATAACGAGGAAAAGTATCGAGGTATCTCGTACCCGATTTTTGTATTTAAAGTTCTGTTACGCATACTGATACACTAGTGATACACGTTGTAAGAGTAGTTGTGAGAGTCTTCCATTGCATTGTTACAGTATCAATACTTCGCCATCTGTTATAGTAAATGAGGAAGCAATGGGTATTTTCCTCAGAACTATTCTGCATTTATTTCGATCTCAGGATATCATGTTCACACAAAGCATGAGGTGGTATTACCCTGGCCTCGCTACGCTCGACCTCAGAATAGTTCTGTAAACCAATGTTTATAGTTTTTTAATTCAGTTTCGCTACCTCTACTTCAGAATAAAAAAGTAATTTACTGTCTTAGGTGTTATTAATTAAAGAATTAAAGCTTCGAAAAATATTCAGTATAGATAGCCATTTAATGATGATGTTGCTATGAAAGCCAATCAGAACATGATAAATGTGCCTTTATCGCTAAGCAGTTATTACGCATTATGTGCAAGGGTAAGGTTTCACTTGCGCATGATATATATATATATATATATATATATATATATATATATATATATATATATATATATATATATATATATTATTAATAACATGTTAAAACATTAGCAGCACTAACATTAACAGTTAGTGTTTAACATATAATAATATATAATAATATGTGAATAACATGTGACTAATTAAGCTACAAAGTACTCAAAATTAGTGACTAAATAAGTGACATAATCAATAAGAAGTGACATAGAGTTATGAAGTGCATAGTTATGACATGCAATAGGAGTAATTTGTTATTTTCCTTGACCCTGAGTGACTAGACTCCCAGCCAGTGCTTATCATTCGACACACTAACCTATTTATTATTATAAACCACTTATAACCTTCCGGACACAACCACTATCACGTGCTCTCAAGGTCATCTATTATCAGTTGATAGTTGAGTATCTGTTGCTTTTAGGCTTTATTCCCTGATTGGGTTATAGATATATTATATTGATTTTTTTTTGTTTTGTTACATACAAATCTCATCTTTGTTCTGAACTATTACTTGCTGTTGGCCAACAAATTGCTGTTTATAACAAATACAAAGAAATAAATAAATTAAATGAGTATGATAATTTATTTTTTCTCTTAATTTTATAAACGTGTATATAATTATCTAAATTTATTTCAAGAAAATATGAATATAATTTTAAATTATATATATATATATATATATATATATATATATATATATATATATATATATAATTTTTTTCTGCCATACATTTTTATTATCAACAAGCCAATAGGAACTGACTCCCCCCATTCTCCCTTAAATGTCGTAATCTTAACAACCTCATAAGCGTCATTTTCATGATGAAAATTCGCTGGCTTATTTTTTGCTTAAAAGGTCAAACTATTCATTAAATTTTAAATTTAAAAAACTTTTTCCTTTAAATATATCAGCATTCTAGTTCAAAAATGGATTTATTACTTGAACAAGAGTTAATCCCCTTGTTTTAGCCCAAAGTAATGCTTTACAAAAAATGAAAAATAAAATGAAAATCTTCATTTTATTTTATCATAATAAAAAAAGTCTTGGCATAATTATCTTATTTAATTTTTGTCCTTTCTCTTATGTTTTATTTTTATTTATTTCGGAGAGCAATATACCTTATTCACACATTATTTGTTTTAATCTTATTTATAACATTAAATAAAATTTTTATCTGTTCCTCATATGAGTTAAATTTTTTCAAGATTTAATTTTAAAATTAGGTTAAACCCTTAAAAGCCCGGTATTATTCTTAATACCTGACCTAAATTTCGAAATGATTACCTTTATTGATTGTTGTCACATTGTGGGTATTCCGATAATATATTACTTGACAATGATGACCGACATCGCGATGACCTTGTGCCCACTTAAACCCGATTTTATTTTATAAAGTTAAAATATATAAATTTATGTATTATGTATTCATCCTTGTTCTCAATTAGTGTTGTCATGTATTGGAATTAATGTAAATTAAAAGAGTCTTCTAAAGAAAAATAAAACACGAGTAAATAATAGGCAAAAAAACAAATAAATAAATACAAAAAAATAAATAAATTAAATGAGAGTATGATAATTCATTTTTTCTCTTAATTTTATAAACGTGTTTAAAATTATCTAAATTTATTTCAAGAAAATATGAAATAATTTATATATATATATATATATATATATATATATATATGTGTGTGTGTGTGTGTGTGTGTGTGTGTGTGTGTGTGTGTGTGTGTGTGTGTGTGTGTGTGTGTGTGTGTGTGTGTTTTATTGGTCTAGGTTTTATAGGAATATGTACAAGGTTTTTATGTTTATAGGTCAATTTATTGGATAAATAATATACATTTAATAAATAGTTATTAATGTTATATAAATATATCGTAATTTTGTAAACAAAATATTCCATTAACACATATGCATGTCTAATAATATAGTAGTAGCTATATAAATGTTTTCTTAAATCGTAATTAACTATAAACATTAATTTATTTTAAATAGTAATTTTAAGTCATAAAATACGTAAAGTTGGCTGATTTAAATTCTAAGAAACTTAGGTAATTTATATTAAGAAAAATATAATTATTATATAAAAAGTTAAAATCTTTAAATTATTTAATCTCTATTACAGTTCAATTATAGTAATATTTTTTATAACATGGTATATTTTGTTTTGTTTCAGGTGGTAGACTTGTTTAAATAGCGAAGGAGTTGGTATTTTAAGTTTACAATTAAATGTAAGTTCAAATAAATTGACTCAAACTTATTACTGCGTCCGTTACAATCATAGAGATATATACTAGGGGGGGGGGTATAGCGTATCTCAATATATTGAAAGGTGAGAAAAATCTTTTTGGGGCTCTCAAGGGCTCTGTGTAACCTCATTGAAACCTCCTTCAAGAGAATGCTAATGTTATTATAAACAAATTGATTTCGGCTTCCCGCATACGTTTGAGTATTTGATTTGTATTTTTACCGTTCTACTATAGAAGTAGTTGTAGTTTTGTCCTAATTATTTTATTGTATTCATAAGCGAAAGTGGTCAGGTTACTTTTTCGATGTTTCAAAATTTAACCCCTCTAGTAATAATATCTCTATGGTTACAATTCTTTCTTCCAAAAAGGCTCCCTCCAAAAAAATTAATTAAGTTTAAATTAAAACTATTAAAAACAACCTCGTAAGCGTCATTTTCTATTGAAAAGTTCATCATTAAAATAAATAAAACAAATACTTAAGAAAATTGCTAGAATATTATATTTGAAAATAAAGACGATTATGCTAATTGTTCTGAGTAATAGCGCGTATGTTTTCTAGCAGAGTTCATAAAATAGTTTTTCTGGTTGATATAGTAGAAATGAGGTAGCTACCTCATTTCAACCAGGAAGACTATTTTGTAAACTCTGCTAGAAATACTACCTATAACATAGGTATTAGTAGTAGCTGGGTAGTTTTGTGATATCATTTGTGATACTCGTTGATTAACCAGTTAATCAAGTTTTCGTTCATTCTATTGTAGTTGTTTGTTTTGTAGCGATAATGTTTTTCGTTAGCTTATAAGAGCTAAAACTATTTTGCCGATTTTCTTTTAGCGGAAAATGCCCTAATGAGATTGGGATCGTCTGCAATAGAAAGCTCTTTCTCAAGAAGTCAGCTTAAAATGTTATTTAAGATAATAATAAATAATTGATTACCTTTATCAGTAGTAAGGCGTATCCTAGTTATTGTTGACATGTAGTTTTCACCCTGTTTACAGCATGGTGTCTCCGTCGAGCTGGTTATAGAGAGCTCGGGACATCCTTCCCATGTCCGCAGTAAGGTCTCCAGTAGAAGGGTTTCTATACCCTCTACCTCCCCCATACCTCCGTCTGCCAAACAAACAAACCAATACATTAACTTATTGTTTAACATTTAAGCATAAGTTGAAAAAGTATCCTACAAAATCAAATATTTAGTAATATGTAAATGATAAAAATTAATAATTAAAAAATAAATGTTATCTAATTTTAAACATTAAAACAATCTTATAATGTGTAAAAATGGAATATAAGTAAACATAATTATGTGATCGAAGAATCAGCTATCGTCGATACTTGCTGTTGGATATGAATATCCTTGGACCGGTTTCGGCATAAAGTTATATCAGTGAATAATACGAATAGCACGACGAGCCCTCTGAAGATTAGAAGTTATCACCCTCTTTGTAGTGCTATTTCACTGATAGAGCTTTATTAATTGAGAGCTCGAATGTTGCCCCGCCTGCTAATAATGGCAATATGCCGAAACCGGTCCGGGGATATTCATATCCAACAGCAAATATCGACGGTAGCTGTTTCTTCAATTACTTCTTCAACTTAAGGTAAACACAACCCCTTTAATAATAATTATGTGAAATAAAAAAACAACAAAATATTGCCTTAAAATAATTATAGTAAAATATAAAAAAAAATTAGATAATAATGTGTACATAAAAAATATAATACAAACTGATTATGTTCTATATAAAATCATAATTATAAGAAGGTGAAAAAAATAAATAGAAGTGAAAAGGATATAAATATGAAAATAAAATATTAACAAAAAATATAAAATTAATTAGAATATAAATGAAATATCATAAAAATGGTTATGCAATTTTAAATTGAAATAAATATAATTACAATACAAATGAAATAAATAATAATATAAATTTAAAGAATAAGTTGCTTACAATATTAAAATAATGACAGAATTAATTTTAGAGAAAAAGAATGTTTTTTAAATTGCTTCAAATTGATAATTAATTTATTAATATTGTTCTCATATACCTTCTATGTTAAAAGTGTACTTCATGGTTTTATCCTATTTGTTATTTTATTTGTAAATGAAAATCATTACTACGACTAATAAAAGTGAGTGTAATAGAGTGCAATACGATATTATTTAGAGCTGGTTTGTGTATACATAATTCATTACTACAGCAAATTTACCCTCCTATTGTTTCTTGTGATCACATGATTTAGTTAGTGTTAATATTTTTAAGGGTAGGGGGTAAATTAACCCCACTTACACTTCGACCTTAGGCCATTTAGTGACTAATATGTTGCTATTTCACTTCGATATTTATAAAAATTCACTTATAGGTGACTAATGATAATATTAAGAATGAAGTAACTAATATAATATTGTGATTAATAAAAAAAAATGGACAAGAAATAAGAATATAAATTATTAAAATAAAAAAAATAAATACATAAAAATAAATAAATAAAATAGAAATTAGTATAATAATTAGTCGGGTAAATTTAAAGTCTTAATTTTTCTTTGTACACACTATAAATAGGTTTATAAACGAATAAATAATTCATACGACTGTGTTTGGTCGCATATTGTTTTCAACTGGTAAACATAGTTGATAACGTCATCAAATGTCAAATTTATAAAAATAAAATACTAGAAGTTTTAAATTTAGATCTTCTGACGTCACTTTATGTAAAAATGAAGAGGTATCTAAATTTATTTGTTATTACCTATTACTTCATTAGTTTAATTATTATAGTTCGGGTATAGGGTACATGAAATTTTGTATAATTATTTAATATATAAAGGATATATATAATAAATAAATATTTTTTAAAAAAATCTAGGCTATTAATGAGGAAAATGGATATATTTACAAATACATGATACTTTAAACTTAATATTTCTTAGTTAGCTAAAATATTAAGTTTAGCTTAATATTTTTCAGTTAGCTAAAACATTAAGTTTAGCTTAATATTTTTAGTGACTTAAAAACTTTCAATTAAAAATCTTCAATATTATTATTTGTTAGAAAATATTTTTTTTGCTAAACCCTTATCCTATGCTGCAGGGTTTAAATTTATTTAATTTGATTAAGAATTTTGAATTTATATTTTATTTTTATATTTATGTTAATTATTAATTTATCTTTCTTTTTTATTGTTTCTTTCATTTTATACTAGAGACGTATGAACTTATTACCAATTAGTTCGTTCTGCTCTTTTTCCATTAAATATTAATTTTACGCAAAAGTAAATTTGAAAAGATTTTGATTTTAATTGATATAAAGATAGTTTATTATAATAATCAAAATATTAATTTCTTTTTAAATTAATATTTAAAAAATAAATTTAAAATTGATACGATTTCAATAAGAATAAAAAATGTTGCTTTTTTAATAGAATTATATAATAATGAATTTAAATTTTGTTACTTCTTAAATATAATTAAAATAACAAATTTGATATTGCTTTTAATTAGAATAACAAATTTAACATTGGTCTTGATTTAGCTAGAATAAATCATATATTGTAACACTGAGTATGAAAAATCGGTGACGCTTGAATGCAACTGAGAAATAATTAACTGCAATTCTTTATATTTCAAGTGCAATTTACACCTACTAGCACACTTATAATTCTTGACTTATCGTGACGTCATAACACCTTCAACAAATTTCAATATGGCGGATATTTTAATTAATATCACCTCTCCTATAGTCATACTAGTTCTATGATTGTGTTATGAATTTATAATAATGCGCATGCTCATAAAGTGTCACGTTTACTCCAATGTGTATTCGGAGTGTAAACAATGGATGCATTTATATGGATTATGCAACACTGGGAACCTTGAAGTGCATTTAAATCAGCTGATTTTATTATGCACTTATAGCCTAGACCTTACTGTCACTCTAAACTTGAAGATAAATTATGCATGTTTGATTGCATTTATAACTATTTAATTATCTGCACAAGTTACACGTGTGTTTAATTAATTCTTTCATTACTAATGTAATATTTATTCTTAAATTAATAGACTGACACATTTAGTTTCACGACAAGATATAAATGCTAATGGATGTCTTACAACCTTTTCTTACAGCACATAATATTCTACATTTGGAGAAAACAATTGCTAATTTGATGTACAAAATTAAGTGTTACACTTAATAACAAGTTTGAACTTGAACTGTAGAAAATAATGCTAATATTGACAATAACACTGTAATCGCAAAACGGCCAAGAGCCTCTTTTTTACAAAGTATATTTTATTATGCCTCCGTAGCCGTGGTCGTATAGTAATAGACATCGGCTCATGAAATCCGGAATTTGATGAAAAAAGATTTCGCCAACTTTACCTTTACTTAAGCATAGTAGATGTGACCCACCTGAGGTGGTTCCCGCAGGGCGAATACCCTGAAGGGCCAAAAGGCCCTAAAACTAGCATCATTATTATTATTTTTATATAATTTACTACACTTATATAACACAATAATTAATTTTATTAGTTATTTATTATATACACGATAAAATTATATATCACTTATTAATTGATAAATAATTTTAAATAGAACGTACACAATACTATCAAGCTATACTTTATTATAAAGCAGTTATATTTTTAATAAATTAAATACAGTTAAAGAATATAAAAAATTTAGTACTTAACAAATAACAATAAATAAATAAAGAATAAAATTATCAACTTTTATTTAAAAGTAAACAATTATTAAATTCAAAAGAATAGAAAAAAGCAAAACGTTGATAAAACTATAATTATAAATTTTTAGATAATTTAATGTAAAGAAGAATTAATATTTTTTTCTTAATAAAAGAACAACTTTGCTGAATATCTTATACAGAAAATTGTTTATAATGAGCCCACTTAGTACTTCATTGACCATAATGAACGAATACATTTGCGTTAACAGTCAAGAAAAAAAATTTATTATATATTTATAAATACATACATATAAATACATACATATATATATATATATATATATATATATATATATATATATATATATATATATATATATATATTTATGTATGTATATATATATATATATATATATATATATATATATATATATATATATATATATATTATATATATATATATATATATATAATATATTGTGTGTGTGTGTGTGTGTGTGTATAAAATAATTAATTTTATTTATGTGAAGTATAAAATAAAATATATTTTTTTCAAAAGTAAAAACCAAATATTTTCTTAGAAAAAAGGACAAAAATTGTGGATAAATAATAAATGAATAAATTGAAAAATGAATTAAAGTAATATATTTTTTTATTTATTATATTATTATTAGTAATATATTTATATATTTAATTTAAAGTAATAAGTTAAATAAATAAAATACCTTTTAACATTATCCTTTGTACTGTCTAAAATTTAAATTTTCTAATTTAATACGTTAAATGTTTTAAATTTTATTAATATAAAGCATACTGGAACAAGTTTCGTTACTTAACTACTCTTAGCGTATGACTAGAAAATAAAATAAAATAAATACGATACTAGTCATACGAAACCGTAGAAATGACTGAACAAAAATAAACTATAACTTATACAAATCAGCTGTTATCAGCATATTAATAACACCTTTAAATCAGCTGATCCAATAGATAAAATTATTGATAAGTAGTAATTTTTGGGAGATAGGATGTGTTGCGGGTATCGTGGTAATTGTAATATCTAATAAGGAAGCTCGCTATTAGCGTATTATCTACTATTGTATCGTAGTATAGGTACTATTTCTTACTATGTCATGGTGTTTGGGTTCAACGCCCTCAATGTAAACACTAGTTTTTCGAGTTTAGTTTATGATCTTAGAGATTTCTTATTTTTACATATACACACCCCTTGTAGAGCTATTTTTATCTCATTCATCAAAATTATTTTATTTAAAACATAAAAAAAAATTTGGGTACGGGGTACCTCGAAATTTTTTTTCTCATCACAGGGGATTTGCTATGCTCATTCTCCCTTCTTCTGACTTGCTTCGCTCGTCCTCAGAATATCACCTAATTATAAAAATCATCAATTTATACTGCAACACGTATTCGGACTCGCTTCGCTCGCCCTCAAGGCACTTAAATCGCTCGATGCTTTTATGATTCAACAAAAATCATAGATGTACTTGTCATTTTGAAACAAAACTTGGTGTTCTTATCTATTACATAGTGGTATATAAGTATAGTGGTACATGTACATAGTGGTACATGAGTATATACTTGTACTAAATTTTAAATCAATCACATTATTTATTTATTTTTTGCTATTCTTTAAAAACCCTACACAAGTCATTTAATAACAATTAAACTTCATTTCAAAGAAAATGCGCTGAAACGTTTATATTTAAAAAACAGTAACTAAGCTTTGAACTAGTGCAAATAATAGTGCGTACTGCTAATTTTGGCATAGTTTTGTACAACCAACTGGATAATTAAGCGTTTTTCTTTAAAAAATACAGACAAAATGAGTTACGAGCAGTGCTTGACAATTGAGTAACTGCTAAGGTTCTAAAGCATAAACCGGAAACTTTAACAAGAAATTGGTTGTTAAGCACGAAAACTAGCACTCCAAATTAAATTCGCCCGACAGTGGAGCACCGCGCCAGAATTATTTTGTCTACACAATTTAATTTTGAGGATTGATTGTTTACGCTTCAACGCGAGTGCTTAAATACGTGACATACACAGAGAGCGCAATAAAACCCCTCCACACCTCTTAAATATAAAAAACACCAAAGAAAATCTTGATATTTGAAATTTACGTTAAATACAATACTTCTCTTCACTGTATTATTATTAGGCAAAGAGAAGTTAATTACTAAAATAAATACCTAAAAGAAGTCCTGCTTAAAACTTGAGAGAATTTTGTTTTGTGTGTTAACAAAACTATAAAATCATATAATATATTCCTTTCCTACCCTGACTCAATTTAACAAACATTGTGACCTTACCTTTATTGCCGACTATGACGGGGAATTTCCCGCACTGCGTTAACTTTCATCATCACTTTGCCATCAAAAGACATAAACTAGTCGTTAAAAATACTGAAATACTCAGGGTCGTTAATTTTAAAATACTGGTTCTTAAACATCTTATGAAAATAATAAAATATATAAATGAATTTAATATTCAATTATAAATAATATCGTACGATTGTCACAAATTTGATAGCAGATGTGTGATGTGTTATAATTATTTAAATTGACTAATAAAATTGACGCATTTTGTGATATCGTGATTAGATTAGATTAGAAATGACGGTGGTGTTGTGCTTTCTAAAATTATTTGTCAATAATTTATCTAAATTATAAGATTTTTTCGAAGCACTCCCTAATTCTTCATTTATATATACTACATATTTAATAATAATAATAATTTATGTGGGTAACTCAATAATTTTAGCAAATTCTTAAAGAAAAATGAGATTATGGTCATGAAGGAAAGGAGAGGGTCTCACATATATTCTTAAGGATATACATATTTATATATATATAATACAATTTTTTGGGGGGTTACAAGAGGAGGTTTAATGTTTATATTATTTATATATATATATATATATATATGTATATATATATATATATATATATATATATATATATAATATATATATATATATTATATATGTATGTATATATATACTTGTGAATTAGTGTAATGAAAAATATGAATATATTATGAATATAGTCATTATTCATGGTGAATATAGTTATGATGATATATTTTATGATGTGTTACTTGATGATATATGTTATGGATATGTTATATTTAGTCATGATGAATATATTTAAATGTATAGAATATATTATGAATATAGTCATTAATCAGATATTTGGTTTAGCCAAGGCAATTGTGTGACCAAATTCGCGAACGTACTGGTTGATAAAATCTGTCAGCTTTCGTCTATTTATCACGTCTATTACAATTGTGTATTCCTTGAATATATATGACATACATTTATATTTTAATATTTTTGTCGTCGTGGGTTAATAACTTCAATTGCTAACAACTGTTTTTTTTTAGATTTGATTAGATTTAATCTAATCAGAAAATAATCTTTAATTAAAAAATAAAGTTTTATTTTTTATAAAGTTTATTTAAAATGTCAATTTAATTTATAATTAGCATGTTTTATTATAAATTATTATACTTTTGTTATAATTTTGTAATTCGTTATTTGCTCAGTTATAAGAGCCGATTAGTTTAATGTAAGTTATATTGTACTATGAATCAATTGTATTGTTTGAGTGCTGGCGGAATGGAAGAGACTTCTGTCTCAATTTCGCCAGTTTAAATAAATCAATAAATAAATAAAATAGATTGAAAAACAAAAAAAATTGTACCAGTAGAGCTATAAAAAACTGCCAAATTGAACAAGTTGAAACTTGTTTGGCTAATGTAGTGAAATAAATTATTTAATAAAGGAAAGAATACAGACTCATAAATAACACGAAAATGAGCTGGAACTAAAATCCGAGAATGTTAATTCTTACGTAACCCTTCTAACCAAAACCGAATAAAAACAAAAGTAAATAAAACAGCCTAATGAAAATAAAAGTAAATTGGAAATTTGAATGAAAGATATCGTTATTAATGTCATCTTGCAATATCCGAGAAATAAGTACATGAATGAGCGGGAAATTTAAAAGAAAGATTTTGTTATAGATAATTTAAGAAGTTTTGTGGACGCTTCCTACCACACTTTAACAATTTTCCTTCATAAGTCTTACACAAAAATGAAATGATCTTAAACTGTTATGCTCTTCAACATTACCAAAATTAAGTACTTTAAAAATGATAGTAAATAATCAGTTCCTAACAAACAACTAGGATATGAACTAAAAACTAAACAGAGTGTAAGAATTAACCCTCATTATATAACATCAACATTATAACATATTTTGCCTATAATCATATTCAAATAATTTTATTAATATAAATAAAAGTGCGATTCCACTACACCTTTTATTTTATTTCTTAGAAGCATTTAAAATTAAATATTAAAAGGAGACTTATAAATGACAAGCTATTTTTTGTAAATAAAGACTAAGTTATGACTGTCTGAACAAGACAGAATCTACGCTACAAACTTTATCTTCCCTCCGGTTTCTTAACTAAATAGAACTTACTAAAGGTCAGTAGCGACTTTATTCCCCCTTCAGACAAAACAGACCAAATTTTGGAAAGTATCCAACTGCGCCATATTTACAAAGGCTAAAACATATCCTTCCAACGACAGGTGGCCATGTAACCGATTTTTATGAAAAACATAAGTTTTAGCTAATTTTCATTAGAAAATTATGTATATGTATTTATGTATATGTAAATATATATATATTATATATATATATATATATAATTATATATTATATATATATATATATATATATATATATTATTTACGTAGTGTACTATTACATTTATTGAAGAAGTATGGGTATTAGTAAAGTTTAAATATTATAATAAAATTGTTTCCCCTAAAATAATGTTTCACCACAGATCTCAAGTAGGAAAATAGTTAAAGACCATTTTACAGTTATTGGCATTTGTCAGAGATATTAATTTCATATTTGGTCCTTCGAACCGGATCAAATGATACTTTAAACCTAACTCTTCTTAAATATTAAAAATAAGTAAGTCTCTCCTCAAAACAATGCTTTATTAGTTATGTGCTTTCTAACTGAGAGATCATCATTTGTGCAAACTGTTTACTGAGAGGTCATAAATTGTGCAGACTGTTCTATCCGGAGAGATTTTAAAGAAGAGAAGTGAGTCTATGTTAGTTTCACCATGTTTGAAGTTGTAGGATATACTGATTAAATATTATAGATTAGGTATGACGATGGGCGTCCGAATATCTATTTTCTGGGCTTAAAATCGAACCACAACCATGAGGTTTTACCAGCTTAAAACGATCATAAATTTCTGGATTTAAATTTAAAGTTAAGTATTCTTGGGTGGCTTTAAGAGAAACAAAGAAGTTGATCTTAAAGAAACATAATCTTATGTTAAAGATTCAATCAAAAAACTATTTATTGCAAACCATCTTATTTTAAATAAATGTATAACTATCTAAGAAAAGTATTAAACTTAACTGATTAAACTGGGCTTGAAGGTTTACGTTAAACAGAATAAAATTAAGCTTGATAATAATGTAACAACGGTATACAAATCAGGGTTTAATTAATTTTAATAACAGTTGATAGTTTTAATTTTAAACTTTTGGATACAACAAAAAAGTATTTTATTGAACTTAGTTTTAACTTTAAGAACTAACTAAAACTAAACTCCTAATTGAACCAGAAGTTTATTAAAAGAACAAACTTGAAACAAGGAACTATTAGGTGTAAATAAATATATATAAATAAAATCAACAGGTAGGTACTATTTATAGTACAATGTGTTTATAGTACCAACAAACATTGTGTCAGGGTCTTCATCTAATATTAATCTTATCACAAGGATGACTTCAAATTTAAATTGATTCTTATAACCGGTTCTCTATTTAGAATAAACCATAATTTATTATTGTGATGTCATTAGTGAACTTAATAAGACACAACTTGAAACTAATGGCAAAACTATAAGGAAAATATACTTTTTCTACTTCTTATTTTGTAAGGTCTATATACTGTATCTTTTATCGCTCTGTAAATATCATTTCCCTCCCTAGATAGTGTAAGCAGTTATGTGTAAGCATAACTTATAAACTTATGCTTATATACAGCAGCATAATCATTATAATCATATCGCATAGGCAGACAGAAACCCCATTATAATGGTGGCTATTTAAAACAACCATCCTCCTATAGTTGTGTAAAATATTTTTTCGATACCCGGTATTAATCATTTTTAAAACGGATCATCACACAATTGACTAACTTTAGTGAGCATTGTTGTTAACTTTATAATCACTCAATTTAATTATGTTCTCATATTTCCTTGTTTTTGGCTAATGTTAATGGTTACAAAGAGGGTGACACGTTTCAATTCCTGGTTTGAAAATATCTATCTGCTTTTACAGGTGTTCTGAAGCGATGAATAATTTCTAACAATATAGTTAATGTTTATTTCAAAATTGTCAAAATAAAATTGATATTAAAATAATTGAAAGCTTGTTAATTATAGTGCGAATTTATAGTAAAAAAATACTTATCACATTTAAATTTATTAAAATAAACTTCTGATTTAATCCTTTATGATCTGTTTCGTGTAACCCTGTGTACATGTCTGTTCAGAAGTTTCAGGTGATCTTTAACACTAATTTTAGGATTACTGATTTAGCTGCTGTAATTGTATTTTTTGTTATTATTTGGTACAAAGAGAAGAAATTATAAATTAAAAATTCGGAAAACACAAATAAAAAAAAAAAACATTATTAGGTACAACAGAGAAGAAATTATAAATTAAAAATTCGGAAAACACAAATAAAATAAATAAACATTATTAGGTACAACAGAGAAGAAATTATAAATTAAAAATTCGGAAAACACAAATAAAATAAATAAACATTATTAGGTACAACAGAGAAGAAATTTAAATTAAAATTTCGGAAAACCAAAATAAAATAAAAAAAACATTATTAGGTACAACAGAGAAGAAATTATAAATTAAAAATTTGGAAAACACAAATAAAATAAACAAAAACATTATGATTCATCATCAATAACAAGATAATGAAAGCATGTTATGCTCGTACATAACATGTTTAAAAATTGCAGTACATGTTTTGAAAACAAAGAGCCACAGTGCTTTTACTATGGTAAAAATAATATAGGTAGTTTTGTCAAATTTGAATACATGATCAGCTGTTATGACAAAAAACTATATAACTGCTACAATTAATCTCGACCTCAACATAGTCATTATTATTATTTGTAAATCTTAATTCTACTCACTTATAGTCATGTTTATTGGAATGAGATGATAAGAAAGGTATCGATGCTGGCGGTGATAAGGTGATAGCGGTCACCTGATTGCCGCGGTCGAGTAAAGCGATGACAGCTGATGAGACCTCGGTCACTGTTCCTCTATTTATAACGGATATATTACCAGAACCGACCTACATGTATAACAAGCACTTATAAATCTCTTATCTTTTTTATCAGACTGTTATAATATTATTATTTTGTTTAAATCCCCTCCCTAAATTATTTTTGAAGGTTCGATCAAATATATTTGGGATAATCTATAAATTACCAACCTCTCTTGAAATCCTAACCCACTAAAGCAAATGTCAATTTTATTGTGACTCAAAATTTTTTATGCACTTGTTAGTTCTTTCACCTTTTTAGATGAACACGAATTAATAATGTTTTTAATTTTAATAGTAGAAAAAGTTTTTACATTAGTTCCAAATGTCTCTAAGTTTTAGTTAGAAGTAGCAATACGTATGATGTACCTGGATTTTATAGTTTTTCTAAAATAATTTTACGTTTGAGGTACTGACTAGTTTAAATAGCTAGTGACAGAACGATAAATTAAATAATTATAAAATCTTACTTCTGTAAATTTAGTTAGAAATTTCTATTTTAACACTGACCACACTTTTTACTGTTCGGTAACCTAGAAACAGTATGGTAGAAATAGCCCAAAACGAGTGTTTGTTAAACGATACGAGCGATATAACACTTGAACCAAATAATAGCAGGTGGAAGTACTAAACCGATTGATTGTCATGAATAAGTTTTACGATTGTGAAACTTGCAGCGATTCAAGACACTGTCGCACTAAAACCGGTCGGCTATCGTCAGACACTCACGATTTCACAAGAAAACTAATTAGCGAGACGGTAACAGGAATATGTCACGACCGATTTCGCTGAACGCTGCCTATAACCTGGGGTAACTATCCGGTCTTGTAACCAACGGCGGGATGAACACTCACGATTCACAAAGAGTTGCAAAGAGAGAGCACGTTAGTGACGCAGCGAACCGTCTGAGATCGGATCGCGACGCCGATGAAGGCGGTTCGATGCCCTGCTGTTTGTCTCTCCTTATAATGTTTAAAGGCCGACCGGATTCATCGCTAAGCCGACCCCCCTACTTCAGACCCGTGACACCAAGGACTTGGCCAGTCTCGGAGGGGCCCCCATGGTATATACCACCTGCGTATAGGTGTGTGTTTTATATTGGCCGTGTTGGCAAAAAAAGGTGTCCGATCAGAAAACTTAAAATATTAGCCACCTCCTTCTTCTGCCAACTGCACTAACACTGACAGAAACATTCACATGTACGCAAAAGTACATTTACCCCGTACCACCTGTCTGAGTGTATGTGTGTCAGTGTGTATATCGAAATACAACTGTACTATAGTGAGAGTGAGAGTGACACGCATACTCTGTCATATCTACGCACTCACACCGGCCCCGTGCTTTTATAAATGGATCAGTATAAGAAATCCAGTCTGACAGGTTTATCATAGCTTCCACTCTGACTGTCTTTGTGAGTGTGCAAAAATATCATAATATACTTTACACTAACTTACTAAAAAGACATTTACGCTTTGCTATGGGTTGTAAACCAGACGAAATACAGAGGACATTGTGGGACCTTTAGGAATGGAGGGGTGGATTCTCCTGTTCCCCTCTGAGGATAAATTTGACTCCGGTAAACAGAAAAACAAAGCTATACAGGTGTGCCTTGGAGTCCGTGGAGATGATATATGGAATTCCTTTATCATATATATAAATAGTTATTTGTCAAGTTCTCAAGGTTGCGGGTGAGGTCACTGAGAATACGACCGAGTACAGTGATCCCTCCTGCCACCCCACCGCGGCTCCTCCAGACACCCCTCTATGCTAATTAAGTATTAGTAGTAAATTCTTAACAAGGAGAATTTTTTAATAACTTTATTTTTATAATGTGGGAGGCTGCGGGTTCTAAAAGGATCTTGGCATTACCCACACCCTCACTCAGTTTACCACCTGCTCCACAAACAGAAATTAATCATTAAATTATTTTAAAGAAAGAATTTATTATTTAAATAATTGGTAAGGATGTGGAGGTACATGGACTTTGGAGTACGTTAGAGTGCTAACGTACTCCCGGAGGTCAAACCAAGTTACCTCGGAATCTTCCGGTGATGACCTCGTCTAGATCAAGTAGGTTATTGATCTCATAGGTTCACTGCCATTGATTAAGTTTGTTCAGAAGCTCAAGGATATTATTTTATTGCGTTGTAAAGTTTTTTTAAGTTCAAGAAACTTGGGTCGCTCTGGAAAATTCTGATACTTGTGTGTTGCAATAAAAGGATAATGGTTACTTCCTAGGTCTATGTATTTATTCTTTTAAATTAAGAAGTTTTATCATTGTGCACCAAAAATGATAAAAGATGTGTTAAGTCGTAAGCTGAACCAATGTAATTTTACTTACAAACAGGACTTCTAAAAAGATTCTGATGGTAGGTAAGAAAACTGTTCTTCTCCGTGGAAAGTTAAAAACGCATACCTAAGAAGCTTTTCTCCTTAATATTAATTAAGGAGAAACTATTATTAACTTGATTTCTACAATATCAATTTATTATCAGTCTTTTAGACTTATTCAAATCTGCTACCATTCGTTAAAAAAATATGTAAAAAGCTCCCGTATGACTTTCTCCATTCCTATTCATGCTGTAATTTAAATCTCTTATCACAATCTCATTTCACGGTTTTCATGTTTTGTATCGTCATTTATCTTGTGAACGTTTGCTTGTCTTTTTATATTTAATTTTTACCATCGAATCGTATACATCTGAATCTTGGTTTAAAAAGATACGTAATTGAAGCTGTTAGTCTTAAATGTTATTAAAGTTTTAATTCTCATGATAACATTCTCAAATGAAATTGGTAGCAGAACGTTCATCAATAATTTATATATGATTTAACGTTGCCAAACCTATTTCTCTTGTTACAATATGAACTGGAATATCCAAGTCATAAGATTTGCGTAAGTTTCTACAGGTTCAACAACCTATTACGATTTAAAGTACGATTATATCATAACTACACCAGTGGTTGAATATTTGACAACTCCCAACTGATAACCAACCACTTATCGTAAACCCTCAACAATTTGTTAAATGAATTAATCTGCATTAAAAACAAAAAGGTCGACGAACTTTGAGTACTTCCTTACTTTTATTATTAAATTTTTAATAATTCGTTGATGATGTTTAATTAAAGCAAAATTAAAAGTATTATGTCCAATACTTGACGATTATTCAATTTTTGGTTCAATAACCTTTGCCTTAATCCGAAATATATTAATCATTGATTAATTTACGATAATCCTATATAATATGTGAAGTGGTTGAGTTCAGTGAACTGATTGTTGACATTCTGTTGAGTACTTACTCGACCCAAAACGTCTTTAGAAGCTACTGGCTTACATCCTTACTGATGCTGATTTATTATCATGTAATAGGGTGTCTATCAGAAGCCTCAGAAAGAATTTTTACTTAGAATTTGGACCCCCCATCATCTTTCTTTCTTCCAGAAAGAATAACAACCGATAACCACTTCGGTTATCGGAACAACCGCATAAACGTGAATTCCCTTAAATAAAAAAATCTAAAAATACTCTGTAAAAGATGTGCCAAGACATTAAATTTGCATACAAGAAGTAAATAGTCTTTTTGCTTATCTATACCGTAGGCATAGGAAATGTAATGTAAATTGTAATAACAATGAAATTAACACAATAATATTGTATCAACTATTCATGTTGTGCAAAACTCGGTAGTATCAAATGATAAAAGTACCGTATTTGCGCTAAAAATCCGAGACTGAAATATCCGCTTTAGGTGTTTTGGTGATTTCCTAGGACGAGCGAATCCAATGTGGCGAAACTGGGCGTTGCGTACTCCATATGGTGAGTAAAGAAGTTTCGAAGTACTCTTTAAATAAGTTTTTTTTTTTTAAATTTAGAATTTAAAATTAAAAACTTTAATTTAATATTTTTACTTTTCCTCATTTATATCGTAGGTATATAATAAAATTATTATGTTTTTAAAATTTAAAAGTAAGATATAGAAAGATAATAAACAACAAAATGCGTTGTTGGTATGTTAGAGGAGAGTCTTCTATTTTTTTGTAAGTGGTCTGGCCAACTTTAGACGTTAAAACGTCTTGTTTAGGGTTTATATTGCGTAGTTATTTTGGTTCAACGCATTAACTAAAAATACTGCGTAGATAGTTTGGGATCATCCTTGCAGGACATGAAAAGATGCACCTGCACCTATTTTAAGAATTGCAGAGCCTAAATGAAAATATTCAAACGTTAACCAGTTTTAATTTGTCTTTCCTTATCGACTAGATTTTTTATATACATACAAAAATTAAAGGTATATTTAAAGACACTGACTGCTATAAGGATTAACCCCACTTTGTTTTAAGTTTAAGAGTTTAGCTTAGTTCAAGGCATTAAGAATGGTTGGCAATCCGGTATCCAAAATAATAATGACTAAAATTAGTGATAAATAAATTTATTTTTAGTAGTTTCTTTTTCGATGTTTCGAGGCTATGAGTCGAATGAAATTGGTCTAAAGTCGATACAAATACTTCAAGTTACCAAAAAAAAAACGTGGTTAGTAATTATAAAAACCTAAAATACAGAGGGTATACAACAAATGATGGTTTTTGGGGCTCTGACTTAAGTTAAACCATTCCAGAATAGATACGACCTCTCAAAATATTTACTAGGCCAAGTATAATCGTAATGAAATTTGTTTTAATGTAGAAAAATTAAATATTTATTTAAAGTTGCACTCTATTAAAATACTGTACGATAAATCACCTATATATTACTAATTATAGTATTTATAGTAGTATTTATTTATTATTAATTATAGTAAATATTTATATATTGTAGTTATAACAGACGTTAGTTCAAATAGGACAATATATCAAGAATAGCACTTCTCATTTAACTCAGTGATATCTGATGCTTCAACTGTTTAATAGAAGAGTTACCTGTCAAAAAACCTATGGAAGGAATCCCTACATATAAAGTAGTATTATGTGAGCTGTGGTGAAAGAAGAATACGATTTAATGCATACCCCGAACTCTAGCGGTGGAGTGTAAAAACTGTTAGTTTCATTATACTACCTCTAGATCTCACTAGTGTATAAAGAAATGCTTAGTCAGTTTGACACAGTTTTGCCAACTCACATGTGACTTCATAATTGTACAAATATAATACTTCCTTATATATCAACAGAATAAGTAAGAAAAAGTGAAAATGCTGTATCAGAAGATTGTATTTGCAGATACTAGAGGGATCCATTATACTAGAGGATATTATTATCAAAGTATAGGATCCAGCCAGTAAACTTTTTGGTCACTCCTATGTCGAAAAAAGTCGAAAAAACATAGTAAATTACCGGAAACTAAAATAATGGTCGATGAAAAATAAATTTTCGAGTAGTGTCGTTTTCTATGTATTGTTTGGCGCTGAATCGAATAAAAACCGGTCCGAAGTCGATACGAACGCTCTAAGTGACAAAAAAAAACTACCAGTCAATATCAGAAAACCTAAAATACGGTTGCTTAACAATATGTGTCAGAAATACATTTCTTCCTTAAGGATCCGATTTATGCTTTATAACTTGAGCAGTTACTCAATTATCAAGATTACTCGTAACTCACTTTTTTGTATTTTTCAAAGGAAAATCGCTAAAACCTTTAATCAATCCAACCGTAAAAACCAACTGAGCATTAAACCAGTGCATAATAATAGTGTGCGCTGCCAATTTTAGAGGCATAGTTTTGTATAACCAACAACATAACTATGTACATTTCCTTTGAAAAATACAGAAAAAGTGAGTTGCGAGTAGTGCTTGATAACTGCTCAAGTTATAAAGCATAAACCGGATCTTAAGCAGAAATGGATTGTTAAGCACGTAAACACGCATTCAAAGGAAATTCGCCCGACATGCGAAGCACCGCGCCAGAATTTTTTAATTCACTAAAAGTAGTAAGAATCACCATATTTGGGAAATGGGTTAATAAAATAATAATAATAAATTTGAAGTCACTCGAGTCAAATGATCGGGGGCATAAGACTATTTTTGAAAGTCTAGAAATATGTTTTCCCCTTAATCTTAAAGAATAAGGCCCATATTTCAAAGACAATTTCCTAACAAGGAAAATGTTAACATTCTCCTTAAGGAGAATGTTAGGTTTAGGTAAGGAAAAAGTTTTTAAGCCACGAAATTTTAATGATCGTTCCCGTGTTTAAAAGTGAGAAAAAACATGGTTTTCGTGGCTTAAAAACATTTTCCTTAAGGGTTCTTAAGGAAAAAGTTAGAAAAATGTTACGAAAATGTCTTTGAATACGGGCCTTAATGTTGGTGTATCTTAAATTTTCCACTCTGTATATTTATATTATTTTTATTTATATATTATATATTATATTTATTATATTTATATTATTTATTTATATATTATAGTATGTGTGTGTATTATTAAAAATAAGCTGCTAAATGTAGAACCTATTTTTCCTTACTGATTCATCAAGTACCACCGCGAACCGATTTTTGATTGGGGTGCGATTTGTTGATTAATTGTCCTCTGCAGTTGATCAATTGTCCTCTGCAGTTGATCAATTGTCTTCTGCAGTTGATTAATTGTCCTCTGCAGTTGATCAATTGTCCTTCTTGCATTGTTTCTGCCAATTGTCTTCTGCAGTTGAATAATTGTCCTCTGCAGTTGATAATTTGTCTTCTGCAGTTGATCAATTGACCCGCTTTGCCCTTCATATGTCATGTAATCAATCAGCCACAAGTGAAGATTTTACGTGTTTATTTCTCGCCAGGAGTTGATAAATTGCGTCCTTAAATAATGAAAGCCATAGAATTTACGTTTAGAGCAAATGATGTGCGGAGCAAATTATGAACGAACAATGTAAAAACACCTACCCGTTACGTTTTTTTAATTTCCTTTTCTATCCTTGAAATTAAATGACCATTTTTGGGTCAATAACTTGAAAAATATCCCTAGTTCAGTGAACCTGTTATACTGATTTCAAAGATAACATTAGTGTTTTTGTGCTGCTGTGTGTCTGTGTTCGTTCTTGTAAATATAGATTAGTGTGTTAGTATATTAGATTTTAAATAAAAATGGAAAATAGGTTGATTTTAAGAAATATCTGGGTAGTAACCTTGGGCTATTTATACGATTTTCACTTTTAGTTTGTTGAACTATTTAATGAGCATATATTTAGAAGAGCCTTAGGGCAGGTAGGATTCCTAAAGGAAAGACCTCTTAAACTATTTCTTAATAGTTTTGTTATTTTTTCTTTGGTAGAAGTTAAAGATATCTTAAAAATTCTGGCACGGTGGTCTGTGTATCGGGCGAATTTCATTTTGAACGCTTAATGTTTTCGTGCTTAACAATTCACTGCTTGCTTAAGGTTCCGGATACTGCTTTATAACTTGAGCAGTTACTCAATAATCAAGTACTTGTGTCTCATTTTTTCTGTATTTTTCAAATAAAATGTGCATAATTAATTATCCTGTTTGTTATACAAATCTGTGCCTTTAATTGTCAGTTCACATCATTATTTGCACTAGTTTGAAGATCAGTTAGTGTTTATCTTTAAAGGTTTTAGCGCATTTCCTTTGAAATACATTGAACAATTATTTACGAGTAGTGATTGATAATAGAGTAACTGCTCAAGAAATATTTTGCAGTTAAAACTTACATAATGTAAAGAATGTAAAAACTATGATCCCTAGCAGGATCGCGTCGAAAAATAATAACCTTGAAATTTGCTGATTTTTTGCAGACTCAGCAAACTGGGAAGTTAGTAAAGTAACGACTTTACAACTACTTGGTTTATTAAAGATTGAATATTCTTCTAAGCACTGAATAATCAAACCTAAGTTATACCTATATAATCAGAGTATAGACCTTAATGTAGAGAAGTGGTGAAAGAAGCAGTGCTATAAAGTCTGTATCTCAAAATTAGCGTACTGACTAGAGATCATACCAATGAAATGGTTAAAGGGCTGCATCTGTATTTTGAAAAGTAACTCACTGAATGGATTTCATAGCAATGAAGTGGTTTAAAGAGCCGTGTTATAGAATCTGTATCTCGAAAAGTAGCTCATTGAATGGATCAAAAAAGCAATGAAGTGGTTTAACAAGCCGTGTTATAGAATCTGTATCTCGAAAAGTAGCTTACTGACCAGACCTTAGACTTTGATGATTGCATCCTCTAGTATACTAGATCCCTCTAGTATCGTCTGCAAATACAATCTTCTGATACAGCATTTTAACTTTTTCTTACTTATTCTGTAGATATATGGGGAAGTATTATATTTTTACAATAAGTCACTGACCATAATTTCACTTAATTTAACTACATTAGGTGCTTTTAAGACCTCCTTGCGTTTATGGAGGGGGTAGGGCGAGAGTAGATTTTTGGAAGGGAGGAGGGCTCACTGCTTTATGTTACTGTACATACAAAATTAATTTTTTGATTCAGCCGCATTTTTATTAAGATTTGGACAATAATTTTCTCTCTTAATTATAGCGAGTCTGGCAACAAACAGAATAGAATTGTCTCGTCTGTCAGTCCTTGAAAATAAAAACTGTTACTTAACTTCAACTTAATTATTACGACTTGATAATTAATTGTTTTTAAAGAATAATTATAATATTAATAATAAATAAACTCAATTACCCGCATCAAAAAATTAATTTAATAAATTAATATTGTTTGAAAAGAACATAGTAGCTGGACAGGATTGCCCGCATTTAACTGTGTGGAGAGTAAGCCGGTCGGTCAGACTTTATAAAGGATAAAAACTATCTTTTTGACATTTGGTATTATCCACCATGCTAATGTGGTGATAGTTATTAGTAATAGTAATTAAGGGAAAAGGTGATAGACGACATGGAAAGTATGTTTTGCTATCTATCTATATATATAAATTAGTGTGTGAGAGATGACAAAACTGAAAAAATTACAATAACTTTCTGGCCGGCTTGTAGTGTTATATTTAATGTGTATATTGTTTATTTAGTTGCTTAGTCATGTTATTTTTTCAAGTAATCAAAAAAGAACAAAGAGATGAATGAAAAACGATAAAATTCTAAAATAAGAGTTAGTGTTGCGAGAGTAGGAACAACACTGGTCGAGTTCAATGACCCAAGCTGAAGGACCCACTCCTGACCCAAATATACCAATACTCAGGCAACATCTTTCAAGGACACACTCACACATACTAACCAGCTGTACTACACTTTCTAACTCAATCCTACCAACTTGACCATTTCACTAATTTGTATGATTATTTTTGAGGGTATACACAAAAGGCTATAACTAGTTATTATAGTTAAAAGGAAGTTGCCGAGTCACGATTTAACCTGATATTTACCTTACTAAAAATCAGCTGATTATTTTTATGACCATAAATGTATAAAATACAGCTTTTAACAGAAGCGGAAAGGTTTTTTTTTATTAATAATATTTTAACTAATCTTTCTTTGTCCCAAACTTGATGTAAATTTGATGGTTAAATTAGTTTTTTTAAAACCTTTTTTAAAAATATATGCTTTTTACCGAAGCATTATACCTCAAACTATGAAAAATTTACTGACTTGCGAGTTTAAAAACTTTGTGACTGACCTAACTAAGCGTCGTTGACTGACATTTTTCAGTTTTAGGTGTCCACTAATTGCAAAACTTGGATACAAAGCACCTCTGAACTTTTCCTCATGATTTAATGCAAGGAACAGGGAAAATTCCAATGTTTATTAAAATTGCTTTGTATAGCATTTATACTTTTTCTCATTTGTAATGAGACACTAACACTAAATGACACACTAAATATCTAAAATAGAAGTTTCAGCTAAATTATCCCTTTCAGGCATAGAGATAAATACTAGAGAGGGCATAGCCTATCTAAATACATTGAGAGGCCTGAAACATCTTTTTGGGGCTCTCAAAGGGCTTTGTGTAGCCTCATTGAAATCTCCTTCTAGAGTGAGATATATACTAGAGGGGGCATAGCCTATCTCAAATACATTGAGAGGCCTGAAACATCTTTTTGGGGCTCTGTGTAACCTCATTGAAACCTCCTTCAAGGGTGACTCAAGGTTACAATAAAACCATTTGATTTTGGCTTCCCGCAC
This sequence comes from Microvelia longipes, assembly GCA_018340805.1. Lineage (NCBI taxonomy): Eukaryota > Metazoa > Arthropoda > Insecta > Hemiptera > Veliidae > Microvelia > Microvelia longipes. Next base: position 11,142,490 of record JACMZG010000008.1, on the reverse strand, counting down.
ATTGTTCATGTTTTGATTTGTATTTTTAAAATTCTCCTGTAGTAATAAATTTGCCACTTTATTTTCGATCTTCCTCATTTATACAAAAGGTATGTAAGAATAATAATTTGTAGTATTTTTTTAGGAATTTTTTCACAATTAAAAAGTAAGATTTAGAAAGATAATAAATGGCTTTCAAATAGAACTGTCCACCACAACTAAAGATCTTGAACAGTCTTAGGTGATGGGTATAATTTTAATAAATTTATTTTTATTTTTGTCGTATTTATACTAATGATTTTTTTATGACTTCTTAAACAAATAAACGTTTTTTTACAACAAAAACGTTCTCGATACTCGATACATACTTACAAAAAAAAAACACTTTTTTGTAAAAGGGATGGACTCTAATGATAACATTTGTTCTTTCGTCTTCTATCCTTTGGTAAATATAAATTAGTATAAATGGTTTTGATTTTTATTGTTTAAATATATTAGCTAATTTAAGTTCTAATATTAACTATTATTAGTGAGTCACCAGTAGTGTAGTGGTTAAGGTACTCGGTCAATACACAGAATGAATAGACTTTAAACTTCAGAGTTTATTTTTAGTCATGGGTTCAATCCCAGCACGGGCCTCTGGGATTTTTATAAGAGGGATAAAAATCCTGCGTACCACGTCTTTCAGAAGGGACGTAAAGCTGGTGGTCTCCAGCCTGTGCGTTGTCAGGTACTCGTTAAAGACCCCTTACTCTAAATGAAACTGGGTATAGGCAAAATTTAGGACACTCATAGTAGATTCATTATAACACAATACTGTTTCATCCTTGTAGTTTGTGTGTGGAGGTTTGGTTTAACAGTGAGGGCACGTGTTGTTCCTAGTTTTCACCAGACTACAAGAGTTAGTGAAAATATGTATGATTGCTTGAAAAAGGCATGAGAGGAACCATAGAAATTCACGGCTCTTCTGTCTAGGTTAGATGAAATATACCTATACACTTGAAATTAAAAGGAGTAGAACACTATCTTAGGGAGCTTGTTAAAAAGGACCCAACAACGTGGCCTACTTGCCTGGTAGTTACTACCTCTCCTCCACCCATATTACTATAACTAACTAATATTAGTAATATACTAATATAACTACACTATGACTGTAATATAACTATACTAATATTAACTAATACTATATTTTTGTATATATAGTAGTTAAATAATAAATAGTTAAATAATAATAATAAATATAAAAACATTATCGAGATGGCCGATAGCATTGATGCGTGTTGTAATAATGCAAGTAATTTTCAAAGAGATCACTTGTGCATATTCTAGTATTGTATTGATTGTTTTCTCTTAATTTTTTATGAAATATTAATTGCTGGCTTATTACTTTTCCTCATTTATACCGTAGATATATAGGAAAAGTTGTGTGTGTGCGAAAAAATTTGAAACCGGGATGTCATCTAAATTATCCGTTTCAGCTGTTTTTAAGGCCTCATAAGTGGTCTTTACAAAGTTGTCTATGTGTATGTGTGTGAGGGTCTGCTATCATCGTAACTCTAGCCTATTTATGCGTGTCTGCTGTAATCGCCTATTATGCGTGTTGCTATCATCGTAACTCCTAGCCTATTTATGCGTGTCTGCTATCATCGTAACTCCTAGCCTATTTATGCGTGTCTGCTATCATCGTAACTCCTAGCCTATTTATGCCAGAAATTTGAATCTTGGCACCAAAATCAACGAGATGGAAAAGTTCCGAGGTACTAATTCTCGATTTTTCATGTATTTATTCACATATTTCACAATAAAAATATAACATATTATAAATTTAACTCTCAATATTAAGTTATCTAGGTAAAGCGCAGGTGGAGAGTATATAATAATCATTACGAAAAAGCCTCTCCACAAAGTTTATTTAATAAATCAAAACCGGCTTTCAACCTAAACGGTCATCATCAGTGCCGGAGAGAAGAATATATAGATGTAGTGTAGGTGAGTCTATATCATGACTGAGACTCAAGATATGACTCAGATATGTCTCAGTCATGATATAGACTCACCTACATCTATATATTCTTCTCTCCGGTACTGATGATGACCGTTTAGGTTGAAAGCCGGTTTGAATTTTATTAAATTAACTTTGTAAGAGGCTTTTTCGTTTTGACTATTCTCAATATTATAATTGTGTTCTCTTCACTGAAACACTAGTCTTGCACCGTTAGATGGAGTATTCTAATATAATGATCTACATGTCTTCATCAAATAAATGTCGTTTTATTCATCTATCATCATTAAAAAGCGTGACAGTACAAATGGTTGTTACCAGAGAGAAAGTCGTTGGTCGAATCGATATGAATTTTAAAAAATGGTTAGTGGTATTTATAACTAGGTTATAAATGGTTGTACAACAGTACAAATGGTTGTTACCAGAGAGAAAGTAGTTGGTCGAATCATATGAATTTTAAAAAAATGGTTAGTGGTATTTATAACTAGGTTATAAATGGTTGTACAACAGTACAAATGTTGTTACCAGAGAGAAAGTAGTTGGTCGAATCGATATGAATTTTAAAAATGGTTAGTGTATTTATAACTAGTTATAAATGTTACAACAGTACACAATGTGTACCAGAGAGAAAGTAGTTGTCGATCGATATGAATATTTAAAAATGGTTAGTGGTATTATAACTAGGTTATAAATGGTTGTACAACAGTACAAATGGTTGTTACAGAGAGAAGTAGTTGGTCGAATCGATATGAATTTAAAAAAATGGTTAGGGTATTTATAACTAGGTATAAATGTTGTACAACAGTACAAATGGTTGTTACCAGAGAGAAAGTAGTTGGTCGAATCGATATGAATTTTAAAAAATGGTTAGTGGTATTTATAACTAGGTTATAAATGGTTGTACAACAGTACAAATTGTTGTTACAGAGAGAAAGTAGTTGTCGAATCGATATGAATTTAAAAAAATGGTTAGTGGTATTTATAACTAGGTCTCATACATTTTTCAAAAACCTCGTTAGGGCGGATCAAAATGGCAAACATGTAAAAAATAGTCTTTAATCCGTATGATGTATATTGCCTGAAATGGCTTGCAAAATAGATAAATAAACGATACATAAGTATATTTTACCTAAAGTTATATAGGTCAAGTGCTATTTAACAAAATTCAATAAATTTGAAACAGACATATTCGTGAGAACTTTTTTAAAGCGGAGTATATTTGACATCCTACAGTCAGTATGTTTAAAATGATTTTTATATAAAGTGTACATACATATTTAGTATATACTAAATTATAAAGAAATAGATAGACACTTAAAAACTTACAATAAAGACATAACGTTTCGAAGTGTATTAAAAATAAGAAGACAGTTTCTACCACCAAAAAAAATTATTCTTGAAAGCTTAAATTTACCATAATTATTTTGGTAACTATTACCAAAAAATGATAATTTTCGTAATATTGCTTATTTTGGAATCTTGCTGGAAATCTAAAAAAGTTAATATGAATATTATATATTCTGGTAATGTTTTGACCAAGCTAGTGTTTGACATATATCATAGGTATTTGTTTAAATACATTGTAATAGTACTATTATAATAGTATTAATAATAGTATTATTATAATAATAATAATAATATTAATACTAATGCCCGTTTAGAGCCTTGCGGCTCATCAAGGATAACCCCTGCGGGAACCACCTCGGGTGGTAGTAGCAACCGTTACGCTCAAAGTATATTCTAAAGCTGGCGATAATTTATCTAAACAATAATCTTCTATAAACTGAGAGCGTAACCTGGGATGCGAACCCCAGACCTCCGTGGGTGTCAAAGGTCAGTGTAAAGACCAACGCCTTAACGACCTCGGCCACGGAGGTGGCTAAATCCATAGTATCGTGGTAATATTGGTATTAAATTCTCTAGAATTTAAGCCAGTTTTCAAACAGCTATACTTTACCTGCAATGTTCCACCTGCATATATATATATATATATATATATATATATATATATATATATATATATATATATATATATATATATATATATATATATTATATATTATATATATATATATATATTATATATATATATATTTACTGACTGCTTCCGTGGCCGTATAGGCACTCGATTTCGGCACCGGAGGTCCGGGGTTCGCAGCCCGAGCTATGCTAAAGATTTTATGAATAGTATTTGTATTAAAAAGATTTCACCAACTTTAATTAATTCTTTAAGGATAGTATTCGCTTCGCAACCCACCCGATGTGTACCAGCAGGGTGAATACCCGATAGGCCCTAGAACGGGCACTTCTTATTAATTAATATATATATATATATATATATATATATATATATATATATATAATAAATAAAAAACAAAAAAAATATTAACAACTAATATACTATAGTATATATGATTATCGCATAATGAGTTCTGAGTCATAAACTGTCCTCAGTTTATCACAGAATACCCATACCTCAAATTTCAACTTTTGTGGGACACCCTATTACAGCCATTCCTAATCACCTAATCTAACCAGGTCCTAGCGCCCAAATTTATTGTAAAAGCCATTAGTATTCAGTCATACCGGCCTCGCACACTATGACGAAATAAAGTATTAAGTTTAAAATAAATATCAAAGATCTGACTGTGTGTGTGTGTGTTTGCAGAGTGTGTGCTCACAATGATATATTGTCTCCATATGACTTGCTATTTCTATATGTTATGCAACTGTTTGTACCTGAATAGAGCTTATTAAATTCACTTTACAATCCCCATGTATTCTTATGTTTTGCATTATTAATTAAGCAGCTGATGATTAAATAAAATAAAATTAATCAGCTGATGACATTGCTGGAGCTTCATTAAATTGTTTGTTTACTAAATATCTGATTAATTTTAATTGTACTTATGTAATAAAAACTTGAATTACTTAAATATTTATTTTTAACAGCTGATTAATTTAAGTTAAATTAATAAATATAATAAGGCAGCTGATAATTTAAGCTCAATTTAATATAATAAAACAGCTGTTAAATTAAAATTTAATTACATACCTGATTAATCGTTTTAAATGAATAAAATCAATTTAATTAATAACAATTTATTTGTTAAATATGAATGTGTAATCTATTAATTAAAAGATTGTTTATATCAAAAACGTAATATTGAGGTGCCAACACTAGTTAGTCAAGTTTTTTAATCAGATAAGTGTAACTTTATTATTTATTTATGATTTACAATCGCTACAAATTGAATTTTTAAGAATAATTTTTGCATGATAAATAAAATTATATTATACGAAAATATGATCCTTGATTATGTATTATTTATATATTTATAATATGATTCTTAGGTCATTTTTATTTTAATCTTTAAATCGTAGACGAGATAAAAACAATCAGCCCCGCCTATTTCAAATAAGGCGAAAAATCATATTTATGATGTTTCTTATAATTTAAATATCATATTTTTGATGTTTCTTATAATTTAAATATCATATTTATGATGTTTCTTTTAATTTAAATATCATATTTATGATGTTTCATATAATTTAAATATCATATTTATGATGTTTCTTATAATTTAAATATCATATTTATGAGGTTAAATAAAAATTAATTTATCAAAAGAGATTAAATAAGTTTACAGTTTACGGTTCTTAAAAAAAAATAAAAATAAATTTATAACATTTACGTGAAGAGTAAAATAATAAATTAAGGAAATTATAATTTTTTAAATTATTTTTTTTAATTAAAATCAAATTTAAGGTCGTGAGGGATAAAATAAATGTTGTACTTACAACTAAAATCCCGTTGGATTCCTATGGTTCCTGATGAAGAAGAAATGTTGGGAGAAAGAAGACGTTCGTGTGGTCGAAGGGCCGAGTGGTGTGCGACGGTGGGCAGCGGTGGAGCGACTGATTGCAGGTACTCGGAAGGTACACGGAAGGTACTGGACGGGGGTGTTTTGGCTTTGGCAGGGTCCTTGCAGTACCAAGTCTGGTCTGGGATTGGACGTGGTACGTGTGGTTGTCACTCTCTCCTCTAACAGTATCTAACCTCCATGCTTCTCAGCATTAGAGAGGACATGTCGGGTTCATCGAACTTAACCTACCCCTTTCTACTCAGCACCTATACGATAAATAACCGTACCTGACATATGGGATAGTACCTACCGGCTTATGGACCTTGACCCAAATACAAACCAAATATATCCTAACAAGGACAGTATCCCTGGCCCTCCACCCTTAGCCAGAGGAATCGAAAACTTTCTAAATACTCCCTTCTACATTCTCTTTACTCCACTCTTTGTGTTATTAATTTATTTTGAAAATATTTAAGTTATTAAGTAAATCCACTTAAAGGTCCTTAAGCAGGATTTAGAAACAAAACAAACATTACTCCTTCACTATTGGGAAATATCAAGAATTTTAATTATTTCATTTTACATCCTGTTTATATGACCCTTCTCTTCCTTGTCCAGTCAAAAGAATTTCAACTCTTTCTTTTAGAAATTTAAAAAATTTTATCAGAACAAATCTTTATAGAAAACATGACTCATTCTAGCCCTTACGATGTGATAGAGCTATATCCTAGTTGCTCCAAATATGGTTTGATTATCCCCAGTGTTTTTGTTGAGAAACCCTGATGCTTTTTAGTGTGGAAATAGTCATAAATATTTTCAATTGTAGTTGTTGGAAAATGCAGTGGAAAACTTAAATTCTTTATGATCATTTACAGTTTGCATCAGATTTTTATTTTCTACTAAGTTTCCAACCTTTATGAGATCACAACAGCTTTTAAAAGCCACTTCAGGTTTTATTTCTGCCCAACATAACCCAAGGCTTGTACCCTGGTATTCAAACTATTATTTATCTAAATATAATAAATTTATATTATGTAAACAGGCCGCCTCCGTGGCCGAGGTCGTTTAGAGCGTTAGTCTTTACACAGACCTTTGACACCACGGAGGTCTGGGGTTCGTTTCCCAGGTTACGCTCTCAGTTTATTGAAGTTTATTGTATAAATAAACTTTCGCCAACTTTAGAATACACTGGTGTAACGGTTGCTACTACCACCTGAGGTTGTTCCCGCAGGATTTATCCCTGTTGAGCCTCAAGGCTCTAAACGGGCATTATTATTATATTATGTAAACAGTATTTAATTCATAAATTACGGATGTGGTGAAATTGTTTTGCTATTTTGAGATATCGATGCATATGACCAACATACGTTATCAACGGAAGATTTCAATATCTCTTAAAAAGGTACAGGTTAGTATGTAAGCTACCCAGTCATTCTGGATTCGATCCCTATCCTATACTCTGGATGTTTATGCAGAGGATGAAATTCCAATAATGTCTTGGAAAAGACTTAGACTTGTGGTCAGGCCTATGCATTCTCGTGTTCTCATGAGAGATACCTTTCCCTTTATTTGAATCCATGTTAAGGAAAACATTATTTACGATTCTTAATTATTATTTAACTAGTATTTCGTTGTTACATCAAGAACTCACGTTAGAAGAATACCTAAAATAAATTAATAACAGGCTCTTTTTGCTCGACCCTTAAGCAACTCCTCTGTTTTTATTGCAAAAAGCTTATTTGACAGTTTACAATAATTTCGACAACAGTTTGACAATCATTATTACATAACGCAGTGCACATTCCTTATAAATATTATTTTAATAGTTGAAATGATCAAAAGAAGTCTGCCTCCGTGGCGTTCGATTTCGGCACCGGAGGTCCGGGGTTCGCAGCCCGGGCTAAGCTCTAAGATTTTATGAATAGTATTTGTATTAAAATGAATTCGCCAACTTTAATTAATTCTTAGAGTGTAGTAGATGCAACCCACCTGAGGTGGTTCCCGCAGGGTGAATACCTTGACAGACCTAAAGGCCCTAAAACGGGCATTTTATTTTTATTTATTTTAGTTGAAATGATGTCCCACCAATACTTAAGCAGTATATTTTTTTTTAATAAAATCTACTTTGTTAAACGCTTTTGTCATATTAACTAAAATAAGTGCAGTTAACATTTTTCGTCACAGTCATCGTGTTTACTTGTCAAATTAGCAAAACATATCACCCAAAATTAGCAAAACATAACCTAAAATTAGCAAAACATATAACCTGCTATCAGATATTGCTTGAGCATGTTTTTTGGTGTTTACCAATAAGTTACGATTCCTTGCTTCCCCTGTATTTGCCAATTGGTTAAGTGCCATAAGATTACCACAACGTTGGCTCAAACGTTGCCATTAAAGTTAGCTATAAAAGTTTTACTAATATTTCTTATTGTAGACGATGGTTACAAATATGATTTACGTTGAATGGTGTTAAAGGGATTTTTTATGAATAACATTTATCCAAATTATCGAAATACATGTAGTTCTCTCTTGGATACTTCCTGTCCCTCCCACTGGGCCTCCCTGTAGCCACTCCGCGGCCACATGGTTGTTGTACTTTGTCAGTTCGTCATACTACTGGTTTATATAAGTGGCATACTGCAACGATATAAGCGAATTTTCAAATCTATTAGAAAAAACTTCATTGTATACATGTCAATTAATGACACCTTGTTTTGTTTACACATAGCTCAAGGGTTTTTCTCTTTTAATGTGGGCAAAATAAATTTAATTGTATAAATATAATATTGTTTATATACTTAAAAAAATAAAGGAATTTATATAAATATATTATATATATATTATATATATATATATATATATATATATATATATATATAATATGTCAATCAATAAAACCGGAATCAATACTGATAATAAAATAAAATTTTGTAAATTTGTGGAGCATAGTATGTGTGTAAAAAGTTTAGACCAATCTAAACACTATATTGAGATTTTGTGATTTTTAGAAATGTTCGTGGGGTATTTTTTTGGGTTAATGACGTCACACATATTTCATGCACTAAAGGGTTTGGGACATTAACAAGGTTAATTTTTGTATCAAGTTTTATTTTGATCTAAGAAAGCGTTGGAAAGTTATCGTGTCCCATAGAAACGTCTAGGACACAAAAATCTCGTACATGCACACACAATATATATATATATATATATATATATATATATATATATATATATATATATATATATATATATATATATTCTTGATCAAGGAGACCCCGCCCTCTTCAAAAAAACTACCTTCCCCACTTCCCCCCTTCCATAACCCCATGGATGGGGTTGTTATATTTTGTTTATCGTTATTGCAAAGAATTAACCGTTGATACTTTATATTCTCATATTGTTAGGCCTTGTTTAGAATATTGCACTTCTGTGTGGTACCCTCAGAGTAAAGTAATTATTTATAGAATTGAAAAAATCCAGAGAAAAAGTATTAAGGTTAGAAGAATAAAATTTGATATTATATTTCTTTACAAACTTATCAATAACTTTATTGACTGTGTAGAACTATTATTACTAATAAATTTTGATATACCTCCATACACTACTAGGAAATAAAGATTTTAACTTTTCCTCATTTATACCGCTGGTATTACTTTTCCTCTTTTATACCGCTGGTATTACTTTTCCTCATTTTTACCGCTGGTATTACTTTTTCTCATTTTTTAGTGAATTTCCTTTGGAAATTCGCCTAATGGGATAGGTGTCATGGCGGAATTCGAACCTCGGACCACGACACAAATCCGTTTCAGAGGTTATATATATATATATATATATTATATATATATATATATATATATATATATATATATATATTATATAATATATATATATATATATAATATATATATATATATAATAGAACAGAATCAGCCTAAGAAATAACTTACGAATGAATCAGGATAAGGCTTAAAAAACACACTCACTTCTCTCGTGCCAACGTTTCGAGCATGGACATGCTCTTCATCAGGGCAACCTGAAGACAATATAATAAACAAAAACAATAGAGACAAGAAATATACAAAAAGTAAAATCAATAACTCAAAGCTACAGTAAATAAAGTACAAAACAATAAAAAACCAACACTTACAGAGAACTACGTTAAGCGTATAGTCATAAAAATAAAAAAAATTACAATAAAAGTAAACTTAAATAAAAGCACATTTAAAACAAGGCATAAAATGTAAATAAAAACAAAGGAAGGTACCTAAAAGAGAAGAACCTGGTCAAAGCGCATTATGCCGTAAGCGCAACAACATGGCGGACAACAACCAGTTTCCCATTCTTCATAAAGAAAACCCTAAGGAGATAAAGGAATAAAAACCAAATAAAAAGGAAGAATAGAGAAAGGGGGGGGGCACAATGATGGATACCATAATTGCCACAACACAGAAAGAACCATACAGGTTCAAACCCAAAAACCGTAGCAAAATGGTAGCAATCAAGAGTAAAACCCTGGAGATAAATAAAAATAAGGAAAAAGAGAAAACCAGATAGACCCTAAGTTTTAAATAAGTTAAGCAATCTATAATAAGAAGTATTAAGTACACCACTAATATCAGTCCTAGCATTTGCAACCATTACTAGTATGCCTGATAATAAACATCTCCATCCACTTTAACTTCTCTTATTATCCTCCTTACAACATACCTCACATTATCAAGATCAAAAGTATGCTTTCTATCCATAGCGTGACAGGCTAGCGCAGTATACCTTTCTCCCTTACGAATATTAACCCTATGTTGGTAAGCCCTCGTCTTAATTATCTAGTTGTATGACCAACATAAGCAGATATTACAGTCCATCTCCAGGGGTTTTACTCTTGGATTGCTCCATTTTTGCTACGGTTTTTGGGGTTTGAACCTGTATGGTTCTTTCTGTGTTGTGGCAATTATGGTTATCCATCATTGTGCCCCCCCCCCTTTTCTCTATTCTTCCTTTTTATTTTTGGTTTTTATTCCTTTTATCTCCTTAGGGTGGTTTTCTTATGAAGAATGGGAAAACTGGTTCGTTGTCGCCATGTTGTTGCGCTTACGCATAATGCGCTTGACCAGGTTCTCTCTTTTTAGGTAACCTTCCTTGTTTTTATTTACATTTTATGCCTTGTTTAAATGTGCTTTTTATTTTAAGTTTACTTTATTGTAATTTTTTTTTATTTTTATGACTATACGCTTAACGTAGTTCTCTGTAAGTTGTTGGTTTTATTGGTTTTGTACTTTATTTTACTGTAGCTTTGAGTTATTTGATTTTACTTTTTGTATATTTCTTGTCTCTATTGTTTGTTTATTATATATTGTCTTCAGGTTGCCCTGATTAAGAGCATGTCCTGGCTCGAAACGTTGGCACGAGAGGAGTGAGTGTGTTTTTATTAAGCCTTATCCTGATTCATACGTAAGTTATATATATTATATATATATATATATATATATATATATATATATATATATATATAATATATAGTATATAATGTATTTCTAGACACTTTCTTGTAAACACTCTTATCTTTCGAACGGATTAATATTTTTTAACCAAACTTGGTACAAAAATCAACCTTTGGGACGACACAAACCTATTAAACCAGGTTTTTGTGACGTCATCAACCCGGTTTCTGAGTCAGGCATAATTTTTCAAAAAAATGGCAAATTCAGGGTAAATATTTTTTGCCGCGAAAAAGGTCAACATTTATGTTTATTGAGACGCTGAATCGAATGAAACCGGTCCGAAGTCGATACGACCACTCTAAGTGACCTAAAAATCGAAAAAACCATTGTAAATGACAAAAACCAAAATTTAGGTCGATAAAAAATAAATTTCGAATAGGGGTGTCGTTTCTATGTAATTTTGGGCGCTGAATCAAATGAAACCGGGTCCGAAGTCGATACGACCACTTTAAGTTACCAAAAAGTCGAAAAAACCACAAAAATTATAGAAAACCAAAATTACGGTTTGTCGAAATTAAATTTCGGTAGGGTGTCGTTTTCTATGTTTTTTGGGCTCTGAGTTGAAATCCAGTGGTCCGGAGTCAATACGACCACTCAACTCAGGGTACTGGGTTCAAATCCTGGAAGAGACGATATTTTCTTATCGTTTTTTTTTCCTTAATATAAGTTTACAACTAGAAAATAATTCTGGCGCGGTGGTCCGCTGTCGGGCGAATTTCCTTTGGATGCGAAAACTCAACCCAGAGTACCTGGGTTCAAATCCTAGTAGGGACAATAATTTTTATTGTTTTTTACCTAATATAAGTTTACAACTAGAAAATAATTCTGGCGCGGTGGTCCGCATGTCGGGCGAATTTCCTTTGGATGCGTGTTTCCGTGCTTTTTACATTATATAAGTTTTCAACTACTAAATAAATAATTCCGGCGCGGTGGTCCGCTGTCGGGCGAATTTAATTTATTATGCGTGTTTCCGTGCTAAACAACCCATTTCTTGCTTATGCAAGAACCATGCCCATTGCGTGGTTCCGGTTCATGCTTTAGAACCTAAGCAGTTACTCAATTGTCAAGCACTGCTCGTAACTCATTTGTCTGTATTTTTCAAAGGAAATGCGCTAAATCCTTTTAAGATAACTGACTAAGCTTAAAGATAAGTAACTATGCTTTAAACTAGTGCAAATAATAGTGCGTACATCTAATTTTAGAGGCATAGTTTTGTACAACCAACTGGATAATTATGCGCATTTCCTTTGAAAAATACAGACAGTTGTAAACTTATATTAGGTAAAAAAACAATAAAAAATTATTGTCCCTACTAGGATTTGAACCCAGGTACTCTGGGTTTGAGTTTTCGCATCCAAAGGAAATTCGCCCGACATGCGGACCACCGCGCCAGTATTATTTTTAATAAAAAATAATCCCTTATTTAACTAAAAATTACGAAAATTCTAAATATATTTGGTTGGAATTAATTCCCACTTTAGGATGGGTGTCCTGTGCTGTAGGAATGTGAGTTTAGTCTCTTTTACTGAGTTTTACTTAGTTTTTTATTTATATTTTTTATTCTATATAATTTATTAAGTACATCACAGTCATATCAAGTAGGCTTTCTAGCGTCAGTTGGGTGTTTTGTAAGTACAGTCATTTGTCTATTGATAGTTAAAAGAATATAGATAAGATGAAATAGAATGATAATAATAAAAATAAAATAATAATAAGAAGTATTCAGGAAATAAAACTAAATAAAGCAGATATTTATTAAAAATAAAGGTGTGTGATATGATAGAATATAGTTAGGGTTTTTTACTTGGGGGTCAATATAAAGAGAAATGAAGTATTTTTTAGTCAGTGTTTTAAAGCTATTTTCTTTAATTTTGTCCTGTATGTTGGTTGGTAAATTGTTGTACAGGTCGGGAACAATATAGTACCATTGTCTCTGTCCAGTTGCTGTTCTCATGTAGGATGGTTGAAATATGTCTTGCTCTACTGCTCTAGTCCTGTAGTCGTGTTCAGTTCTGGTCAGGGTATGTTTTCCAGTATGTAGTCGTTTCAATGCAGTCAATGCGAAGATGTCTTTTATTTGTAATATTTCTAAAAAATTTAAATAATGGAGTTGATGCGGTTTGTCTGGGTTTTCTCAGTATGATTTTAATTATGAGTTTTTGTGCTATAGTTAGAGGTTGTAGAGTCGTGTCAGTAGCAGAACCAAGTAATAGCAGCAGAAGAAGTAATAGAATTGAGTATATAAAAGCATAGTATAGTTGGAGTTGGTAGTTTAAATTTAAAAAGTTTCTTGCTTGTAAAAATAGGTAAGCTAATTGTCTAATTTTTTTAGTGATCGATAGAATATGTGGTTTCCAAGATAAGGTTGAGTCTAGTGTTAGTCCTAAGTATTTTATAGTTACAGTACTGTTTATTTTAGGGCATCCACAGTGGTTAGGAAATGTTATAATGCGTCAGATTTGTGTAAAGATAGTTGGTATTTTTGTTCTGGTTGTCCGTTACTGTAGAGTGAGTAGATCATAAATTTAGTTTTGTCGTTGTTTATAGTTAAGTTGTTAGTGATTAGCCAATTTTTTATTATGTTTAGGTTTTGTTCCGTTTTTCTCAGTGTTTCAGTCCAAGTCCGTCCTGAGCACAATAATGCGGCATCATCTGCATAACATACCAATTTTGCTGAATCATTCAACACAAAGAAAATGTCATTATTAAAATTAAGAATAGAGTACCTGATAACACAGCTCCTTAAGGGATGGAGTAAACACTGGTGTTGGGTTCACTTAGTACATTATCTATTCTAACTCTCTCCTTCCTGTTGCTTAAGTAACTTTTAAACCATCTCATATATTACTTATGTATTACTTATTCATATGTATTACTTTTAGGACAAAGCCTTTGACTCCGAGTGATTTTAATTTTTTAATAAGTTTTTTTATGGGAAAAAGAGTCAAAGGCTTTGGCCAAATCAAGGTATACTACAACTGGTTTCTCTCCCTTATCAAGCTTTTGGCTTATAAAGGAGGTAACTTCAACAATGGCATCGTCAGTGCTTTTGCCTTTAAGAAATCCATATTGGTTTTTATTAAGCTTTTGGTTTTGTGGTAGGTAATTAAGTAAATATCTATTTATTATTTTCTCTATAATTTTAGACAAAACAGGAAGCAGAGGGATAAGTTGATAATTATTAACAAATTTTAAATCCTCTCCTTTAATATAATTTATACCTCTGGTATCACTTTTCCTCATTTATACAATTTAAGTGAATTGAAGGTTTCTTTTTTTAAATTCGATGGTGCTGAAACCGAATATATCGCATTTAGTAAAAAAAACAGAATACTATATGACCTTTTGTACGTGTCCTAATCCTTAAACACATAAAAGACCCTATTGATTTTTTAAAACTTAAGTCTATGTTGGTAATCGATACTAGATGAAGGGGAGTATGCAATGTCCAGGTTAATCAATTATTTGATCTAAATGTTTTACTTAATGCTACTTAAAGAACTTTATATTGCTGTTTTGTATTATTTGTTGTTTTATTATTTTTTGATTCATGGCATTTTGTAACAAAATGGGGCCGTAGCGAGCCTTACAGGCCTGTGAGGCAAGGTGATGAAAATGGGCCTTAGCGAGCCTTACAGGCCTGAAAGGCAAGGTGATGAAATGGGGCCGTAGCGAGCCTTACAGGCCTGTGAGGCAAGGTGATGAAAATGGGGCCGTAGCGAGCCTTACAGGCCTATGAGGCAAGTTATGAAAATGGGCCGTAGCGAGCCTTAAGGCCTATGAGGCAAGGTAATGAAAATGGGGCCGTAGCGAGCCTTACAGGCCTGACAAGGTGATGAAAATTTGTTAGATATATGTAACAAGAAATAATAATTCAACAACAAATAATAATACAAAACAACATCAGTGTGGCCGCAAAGTGGCCTGAAAAGCTGACGCCGTGCGGCAGGCCGAAGGCCCGTATTATATTCTTGTTTTAACTTTTGTAAATTGCTAATTTCATAACTTTTCTTTTGTTTAATTTAGTAATTTACTTCTTGGATGTCCGTAATAAAAATATTCTTATTCTTGTTCTTGAAAAAATATAAAATCCGTAAAATGTTTACCAAAAAGACAATAATAAAAATCCGGCAAAGTGCTTGCTTTGCAAGCATCGTAATGGTTTCTCTGATATTGGCAAAACTATCACTTATTCATACTCTTTAAAAAACTGGAGTTGTACAACCAACTGGATAATTATGCGCATTTCCTTTGAAAAATACAGACAAAATGAGTTACGAGCAGTGCTTGACAATTGAGTAACTGCTTAGGTTCTAAAGCATGAACCGGAACCTTAAGGAAGAAATGGGTTGTTAATCACGGAAACACGCATTCTAAATGAAATTTGCCCGACCACCCCGCCGGAATTATTTATTTAGTAGTTGTAAACTTATACAATGTAAAAAACTATAAAAATTATCATTCCAGCCAGGATTGTTGTTAAGCACGGTAACACGCATCCAAAAGCAATTCGCCTGACAAGCGGACCACCGCGCCAGAATTATTTATTTCTGCCGTATTTAAGTAAAAATGATGTTTTTTCTAGTTAGACGTTGTAACATTATTAAACATACTAAAACAGTAGCAAATATCATAAAAATGTATGCATGTGTTGTTAAAATTATTAATTAATGCCCCGGTTTATAGTAAAACGATAAAAACAATGTTTCCTGGACTGGATTCGAACAGTGAATTTTTGAAAAGTAAATCACTTTCCGCCCTGATTTTTGTTCTTTCCCTTATTTTCACAAACAGTGCGTCATACGGCGTTCCGCCCTGAAAATAAGGGCGGAAAAATTCTCCTGCCTTCTAAAGGAAAACTAATTTTCTGTTTCGCGAATTCATGTGCGTTTGGGAGGAGACGGTCATTGGGGTTTCTAAGTGAAGTTGCTAGGTTGGCAATACTAAAGGGCCTTATTCAAACTGTGAGGCAATCATCAGCTTCTTCTCCTTGGCGACAAGCCAGCAGTGTAAACAAATTGTATAGCTTCTTTTATTATATTTTGAGATACCAAACAATTCAGATGTTAGTGGAGATTAATCATAACAGATTTTCGCAGTTGTCATGTTTGCAGCAGTTTTATTACCTCCATAGATCCAGGAGTGTACAAAGAAATGAATGAAACGTTAAAGGTTTTATTATTATAAAATTATTATTATAAAATGATAACTGATTATAAAACTATATAATCAGGAACTACACCTTTCCAACACTACCTCTAAAGTTGATTCACTTTTCTGGCACGCCTCCTAGAAGAAGAAGCTGATGATTGCCTCACTGTTTGAAAAAGGCCTTTTAGTATTGTCAACCTAGCAACTTTACTCTGAAACGCCAATAAACTTCTCCAACCAAAACGGACATGACTTGGCGGGACTGAATCGTTGATTTACCTACTTTTTTTGGACCAAACAATTGGCGGAGAGTTTTTTTTACCACGTAAGTGACTTTTGGTTAGATTTCATGACTTTTTGTACGGCTCCTGTTTTATGTAAAAACAGAAGTAAACAAGATACGTATTGTACGTGCACTGGGTACTGCCCAAGTCTCACACTCAAATCATCAAGGCGTTTTATGCTCGATTGTTAGGAATCATTAAGTACAAGGTTCTTTCTATAATGCCAAAGAAAGAGCACTTATTCTTATTAGTGGGGTTAATAAGACTCAGCGTAAAATAAGATATCAACCCTTTTTTACGCCAGACTTGACATTTGTACACTAGTGTTTGGGGGGGGGGGTAATTTTATTCGTTTTTTAAAGTTAGCTTTAAAATTTAGGTTGTTTTACTCTTTTTAACTCCTAAATATATAGGACTTTAAATTTTGATGTTCTCTAGTATGTATAATGTTTTCTGGTAGTACTAATAGGAAGAACATTGTTTTATTTAAATCCAATCAATAATCAATAGAGAAAAACTTTTGTCTCGGCATAACTCTAAATATTCTTAATTTTTGAGTTTTCTACTAGGTACTAGTAGCCAACAGTTTTCATTATTCTCGT
This sequence comes from Microvelia longipes, assembly GCA_018340805.1. Taxonomy (NCBI): domain Eukaryota; kingdom Metazoa; phylum Arthropoda; class Insecta; order Hemiptera; family Veliidae; genus Microvelia; species Microvelia longipes. Next base: position 11,125,105 of record JACMZG010000008.1, on the reverse strand, counting down.
AATTTGAAGTTAGGATTAACTTTCGTCTTTAATACTACATATTAACTAAAGGTAACTCAACATGTTTGGTTTTTAGCATATTTCCTTTGGGAAAAAAATCGCTAATGACATAGGAGTTATGGCGAGAGTCAAACCTTGAACCATAACCAAAATCCATTTTCAAAGGTAACCACAAAAAATACGACTGGTAAACTACATATTTAAAGTGGGGAGTCGTTTTGAATATTCTTTGGGTCTCTGAGTTGAATACAAATGGTCCGGAGTCAATATGAGCACTGAGCACTCAAACTCAGAATACCTGGGTTCACATCCTGGTAGAGACGATAATATTTTATAGTTTTTTTTCTTAATATAAGTTTACAACTATAAAATAATTCTGGTGCGGGGGTCCGCATGTCAGGCAAATTTCCTTTGGATGCGTGTTTCCGTGCTTAACAACAATCCTGGTTGGAACGATAATTTTTATAGTTTTTTACATTATATAAGTTTACAACTACAAAATAAATAATTCCGGCGCGGTGGTCCGCTGTCGGGCGATTTTCATCTGTCTGTATTTCAAAGGAAATGCGCTAAAACCTTTAAAGATAACTGACTAAGCTTAAAGATAAGTAACTAAGCTTTAAACTAGTGCAAATAATAGTGCATACTTCTAATTTTAGAGACATAGTTTTGTACAACCAACTGGATAATTATGCGCATTTTCTTTGAAAAATACAGACAAAATGAGTTACGAGCAGTGCTTGACAATTGAGTAACAGCTCAGGTTCTAAAGCATAAACCGAAACCTTAAGCTAGAAATGGGTTGTTAAGCACGGAAACACGCATCTAAAGGAAATTCGCCCGACATGCGGACCACCGCGCCAGAATTATTATTTACATTATATAAGTTTATAATTTCAAAATAATTCTGGTACGGTGGTCTGCATGCCGTGTTTACGTGCTTAACAATATATTTCTTTCTTAGTAGTAGTAGTAATATGGGGGGGGGGAGTGGTAGTAACTACCAGGCTAGTAGGCCACGTTTTTGGGCCCTTTTTGCCAGCTCCCTAAGATAGTGTTCTACTCCTTTTAATTTCAAGTGTAGGTATGTGTCATCTAATCTAAACGGAAGAGCCGTGAATTTCTATGGTTCCTCTCATGTTTTTTTTCCAGGCAATCATACATATTTTCACTGACTCTGATAGTCTAGTGAAAACTAGGAACAACACGTGCACTCACCGTTAAACCAAACCTACACACACTTTAAACTACAGGGCAGAAACAGTATAGTGTTATAATGAATCTACTATGAGGGTCCTAAATTTGGCCTATACCCAATTTCATTTAGGGTAAGGGATCTTTAACAAGTATTGACAACGCACAGGCTCGAGACCACCGGCTTTACGTCCCTTCTGAAGGACGTGGTACGCAGAACGTTTATCCCTCTCATAAAAATCCCAGAGGCTCGTGCTGGGATTGAATCCATGACTAAATAAACTCAGAAGTTTAAAGTCCATTCATTCGTGTATTGGCCGCATACTTTAACCACTACACCATGGGTGACTCCTTATTTATGTCTTATAATAATAATATTTCTTCTTTAATAATAATATTTTTATTTCTTTTTTAAGGTTCCGGTTTATACTTGATGACGTGAGCAGTTACTCAATTATTATCAAGCACTACTGGTAACTAAATTTTTTCTGACTTTTTCTAAGAATATGCACTGAAACCCTCGATTCGCAAGAAAATGCTATCCCCCCTCTGAAACTTAAGCATAAATGCACGCATTTTAAATAAAATTCGCCCGGCTTGTGGATCTTCGCGCTAGAATTTTTATGTTTGATTTCTTTAAAAAAAAGTTATGTATTAATTTATTTTAGTTTGACGTTTTTTTAAAAAGCAGTTAGATGCTTCTTTGTATTTAAACTTGAAATATAAAAATTTAAAACAACAGTTATAATTGTATCAGTTTAATAAGGAGTGAAAGAACAACGAAAAGATGTCCTTAATGAAGGAAGGCAAGTAGGAAGTCATTCAATCATAAAATATAGGTAACTGTAACCACCTGTTTAATGGACCAATCGCGACGAGGCATAAACTGGACCAAACTTACCTCTGGCTTGCATCAAGTTTTCGGCTACAAGGACCTGTTTCCTTCCTTGGGATGTGTTTTATTTTAAAAATAACGAGGGCATTAACATCTGATCGTACGACTAAATTGAAGAGTTATCTGGTTGACCTGGAGTTGGATTTGATAGATGACCCTGTGTACTTGATTCTTGGAGGTATTTTTACTTTTTCTCATCCACTTCTGTACGCATATGAGAAAAGAAATATGTTGGCCCTAGAATAAGTTCTAATTTTTCACTGTATTAATTTTTTAATATTAAGGTGCGTTCACAATTATGCGATGCACCCATGTACGTTGCGTCCGTACATTGCGATGCGGAAAATTATGGTTGCACAATAGCAACACTACGACCGCAAAAGCCGCTAACATAGACTCTAGTTCCGAATTTCGGAAACAACAATATATTTTTCTCAACATAAGATAAAGAATTGGGTACGGGGTACCTCGGAACTTTTCCTCATTACATCGGATTCGCTACGCTCAACCTCCCTGCTTCATCAAATTTATACTGCAACATGCCTTCGGACTCGTTTCGCTCGTCCTGAGATAATAAATGCTTCTGTATCATTCTCAGCGGTCACCCACACAGCACTGACTAAGCTCAATGCTCCTAAATTTTTATTATCCAACAAAAATCATGGATACTGTTTAATCATGGATAGTGTACTTATTTATTAGGTAATAATATACTCTTGTACCAAATCTCAACTCAATTGGACCATTTTCCATTTTTTTTAAAAACGTACACAAGTCATTCAATAAAAAAAGAATTAATGCTGATAATAAGATGAAACTTGGCACATATGTTAGTCTTATACATAATCAAATGTGTGCCAAATCTCAATTCGATCACTTCATTTTTCCGCGTTTTATGATTTTTTGAAATATTTACTGAGTCATTATTGTGGGTTAATGACGACATATAAAAAAAACTACAGCGGTAGACTAATTTTCGTACAAATTGCAACTCTCAAGCATAAATACACTAAGCGCTACGATGATAACTGACACGCACATACATACACACGCACACATATACAGACAGAAAACTTGCGAAAACCACTCATGAGGCCTTAAAAATCCTTGAATCAGATAATTCCGATTTCATCCCGGTTTCGGGATGTTTTGCAAATACAATACTTTTTCTATATATCTGCGGTATAAATGAGGCAAAGTAAAAAAACAAAGAATTAAAGATTTTGGACGAGCTGTGTCCAAAATCAGAATTAAATAATAATTTTTCATTATTTAAAATTTTAATTTTTTAAAATAATGTCTGATGATAATGGGAATTTCTTTAAAAATGTATTATTTATTATATTATTTTTTATCTGATCAAAACGGCAAAGTATTATCTTGTTTAGTTTATTATATTGTAATGTACTTGTTATAAAATGAAATAAATAGTCTTGTTTTTTAAAAACATTTCACTATACTATAAATACTATTCAGGCAGTAAAACCAAGAGAACAGTAATAATGTATAACATTTCAGAACAATTACATTAAGATAAAATAAACTGATCAAATTGGGGAACACTTAGAATATTAAGAAATAAATTTGATTTAAAAAAAGAAATATAAAAAAACAACTTTGAACTAATATAAACTAAAAGGAAAAATTAAACACTTTAAAAAGACACAACACAAACAAAAGTAATAAAATAACAATATTGTGATATAATAACAAGATAATATTCATTTTTAGACAAAAAAAAACATAACTCTTTTATTAAAATAAAATTAAAATTTTAAAGAATAAAACGACTTTAAGCACAGCAAGAATCACAACCCAAACAAAACAAAGTTATTCTTCTCTAAATCGGAAGAGGGGGTAAGAAAAATTCCAAAACTTTGAAAACGGAAAGGTTTCTTTCGCGTCAGGTCTCTCAGGTGTTTTGTAATCAATCAAATGCTAATCACTAGATCATTTGGGTAGGTTTAGTAGGTTTGCGAAAATTTCCATTTTCCGCAACGCTACCGCAAGCTGTTTACGAACGTCCTATACGATTACATCGGTTGGAATTGAAGCTGTCACCGCACGCAACGGACTGACGCATCGCTACCGCAGTATTGTGAATGCACCTTTAATTTTTAGTTGGTAGAAATGCGGGAGAGAATATGGATGCCCGTATTTGAATAATCTTTAAGAGCCATACAATTTTCAGTTTGAAGTCAATATAGAATTATGTATCTTTTACGTGTACCTAACATCGCACAGACACTTTTCTAACCTTATTAGTACTTAAGGCTCCAACAGGTATTTAACGCGGATCTCAAACAAACCAATTTTTCCATTTAGTTCTAATCATAAGAAATTTATGTATACATAACCTTAGCTTATCCATAAGTACATTGTGATACTAATTTTTTTAGGAACTTTAAATACAGCACTGTGAACCTTTGCGAGTTGATCACAGGGATTTTGAAGATAGTTATTTATTTTCCAATTAGAAGAAAATTTAGTTCCCCAGGGAATTTTAAATGATAGTCTCTTATTAGAATTGTTGTTCATTCGATGGTTAACTGATCTGATTACTATTTTCTGTATTGGTAACTTAGCGTATAACATGATGACTTTATTTGAAATTTTGGAAATTAAATTTTATTTTTTTTAAACTAAATGGTCATCCATCAACTCCTTTCTCTGAGCAATATGACCTATTTAAAATTATATTTGTTCCTTCGGGAGTTATAAAGATATGGAAACAAAAGTAACAGTCACACATGAAGTAGGGCTTACAGAACTGTATCCAGTTCAGTATTGATAAGAAAGGAAAGTGTCCCTAAGAAACGCGACAAAACTTTCCACGTGTTGATCCAGTCGTGATCTACCATCACGTTTATAAAATTAATTAAATAGTTTAATGGTGAGTCACCCTTAAAACCTAGTTTTAACACCAACATCTCTAAAAATACAGATTTCAATTATAAGGAGACGTATTTGCGTTATTTATTTGTACTTCTTCTTTGCGCCCACAAAAGTTATAGAATTAATAGAACCGACACAACATGTTTCTTCGCAATACAGATTGATCTATCTATAGATTTAAGAGACGTATTTGCATTTGTTTAATTGTACTTTTTGAGGTTAAAGATGTTATAAATTTATAGAACCGACACAACATGTTTCTTGACATTATGGAACTCTATGTGGATGAAATTAAGGACCTGATAATGGCCTCATGCTTGGTTAAACTTTGTCGATATTTTTTTAAATTCATTTTGTGGACTTTTTTTCACCCGAAACAGATCTGTATTTTTATTTTTTCTTACCTAATACCGCGGGAATATGGAAAAGTATTGTGTTTACCCCAAACATCCGAAACCAAGGTTTTTACCATATTAATCCGTTTCAGGCATTTTCATGACATTCTGAGTAGTTCTCTTCGTGTTGTCTGTGTTCTTTTACGTCACGCATAACTCCCGCTGTGTTTATACAAGAGACTTAAAACTTGGTTGAAAAATCAAATTTTAGGTCTAGTTGAGCTGCCCGGAAGATGATATTTTTCAAATTATGATAATCTATTTGACTTAGCAGTGGCGGGCTGAGCCAAAAAGGCCCAAGGAGGGTTTGGCCTAAAAGGGCCCAAACCTACATCTCAAGGAGTTCCTATAATGCTTCTTAGAGGGGTCTACTTCTAACAAAAATAAAAGTTATGATTATAGCAAGATTTATTTTTTGGTTGTCAAAAAATGATTGACAAAATTCAAGACCGCGGTTGTTAAAAGGTTATACCAGAAACCGTTAAGCGGAAGCTCGAATCTCCGCCGCGTCAGTATTTTTTATTAATGCATAGCTGTGAGCTGTGCTTAAATTTTGTTGACTCTTTAATTACCACTGTCTGCCTTTTAATTAATGATTGTGGTGATGTCGTAAAAACATTCGTAAATCATTTCTAGGAGCAACAGCCGACGCCGTGATCCCTTGGGGTCACAGTTGCTAATAGCCATGGCCGAGGTCAACCAACTTAACCCCTCTAATATACATACTAACAATATTGGCTTCAAATCACGTACCACCTCAACAAAAAACATGTTAAGGGTTCGTGTCCCTTTTTGACTTGTCGGTACCGCCTTGAGGTTTCACCCCATGAGGTCCCTGACCTAGACTAATATCTGTGAGGGTTGATTTCATTCCTCATCTGTTTTTCTTTCATCGGAAACTGCGTAATATCAGCGTGTTGAAACACGTAATAAGATGACAAAAGATGAACTTCCTGCTCCTAACACCAGGATCCAGGTGTCTCATCGTGATTCGTCTTCAATATTTCTTCAACCAGAACTAACACAGTCTGAGGGGGGAGATTTTTATAAAATTAAGAACGTCTTCCCTTGGCGATTTAGAATAGGGTTGACTATATTGTGATTTTCCATTCAATAGCCACCGTCTAACACCTTGTCCTAGCACATGGATAATGTCTTGCTCTGAAACGATTATGTTTCTTTTGTATGCGTTGTGTCTAGTCCAACACATCTATTGACGCAATAGTGTAAGAATTTCAAATCAGACTTATTCCCTTTTGTTGGAATCACTGTTTAACAATCATATAAATTAACAATGCTTTAACAAGAAAAAAAAACTATTCTTTTGTTAATAGTTAACAGAAAAAATGTAGGGCTTTGATCCTGAAATGAAATTTTTAGATGTCTATAAAAATTAGAATTTACTGAACCTTGGCTGTCATTCTTTCTTTCAGTAAAGCCAGACAGTCATCAAACGCTCACTCTTGTAAGAAGATATTTTTCTGCAACAAAAGTGTATTGATTTTAAAATTCATTTTTTCACATAGGACTTAGCAAATTTAAAAAAATATCTTCTTTCAAATGTTTGCGTTTATATAGATTTATGAAAATTAGTTTGAATTCACACCTCTAACATGAAGTGTGAATTAGCTTAAAATATTGTTTGAAGGTTTTTTTTCTAAAACTTAATTTTATGTTGGGATTTTATTTTTCCTTATTTGGATTATTTAGTGTGGATTATTAAGTGGATTAATGTAGTCATATATATATAAACTACAAAAGTGCCAAGTTTCATCGCGTTATTAGAAATAATTCAATATTCATACAAAGACTTGTTATATGTTTATAAAATATCGTTAAAAAACCTATTGAGTTAAAATTTTGGCTTGTGTGCATTTCTTTGTATAATACAAAATTGGCTACTTTGAACTCGCTTTGCACTTGCAAGACATTTAAATCATCTATTTTATACTGCAATACGTTTTCAGACATAAGTACGTTGGTTTTATTCCTCGCAGTCACACATCCAGGCACTGACTTCGCTCGACGCTGCTGCACTTTCATGATTCAACGAATGCTGTAGATATTTGCCGTATTGAAACGATACTTACTTATTACTTAACTGGATTACTTGTACCAAATTTCAACTCAATTAGATTATTTTCGATTTTTCACAATTTTTTTAAAATACGCCTATAAGTCATTTAATATTGAACTAATGCTGATTTTGATATGAAACTTGATGAGCCACAATGATGTCAGAGACAAACGTATATATCCATACATACAAACAGAATACTTTGTCTAAAACCATTCTGGAGCTCTTAAAACTCAAGAAATAGATAATGCAGGTGAATTCCCGGTTTCAAATTGAGAAAAGTTCGCAAACTTTTCCTATTTACCTCTGGTAAAATGAAGAAAAGTAACTACTATACTAAGTATATATGTGGCTCTTGTTGAATTATTTCCATTAAGAAGAATCGAGAGACATCAGTACCTAGACGGGTGACCGCTGAGAATGAAACATGTGTTTGTAATGTCTTAAGACGAAACTTGATATTCTTAAAATTTTAAAGGCTACATTATTTACAAGACATTTCAAAAGAAACTTTTCACAAATAGACGATATTCAATTTATAGATGTTACTAATAGGTCGATGGCACTGGTCAATATGAACTTTAAAAAAGGCTCAAGGGCTGAAAGCTAATCTTTCTTCATGGTTGCATCCTTAAAGGGTCATCGTACTTAAAATAAAAATCTATTTAAATAATGCTTCTGTTATGTGCAACATAATAGGACTTTGGTGAGGGATGTATGAAAACATTAAGTATGTTGACCCTAAGTTCACTGTACTTTGTTTACACTTTGTAGGGCTATTGAACTTCATCCCTTGTAAACCTACCGTAAGGTCATCGCACCCTTGCAAAAAAGGATCTATGACCTAAGACTTCCTTCAACAGTAATGAGATTAAGGTTTCCAATAGGAAGATGAGCGATCCTGGATTTAAAGGATTATTTATTTTTTATGTTTGTTTTATGATTCTTAGTTTTGGAATTCCAAATTTTGTAAAAATGATAATCTTTGTTAACCATTTCATAGAACTTTACAGTTATCATTACCACAAACATTTTACAGTGATCACATTACTCACAATATAAAATTTACAATTGATCACATTACCTTTACAGTTGATCACATTACTCACAAATATAAATTTACAGTTGATCACATTGCTCACAAACATAAAACTTTACAGTTGATCACATTACTCACAAACATAAAACTTACAGTTGACCACATTACTCACAAACATAAAACTTTACGTTCTCACATTGCTCAAAACATAAAACTTTACAGTTGATCACATACTCACAAACATAAAACTTTAACAGTTGACCACATTACTTACTCACAAACAATAACTTATGTTGATCACATTACTCACAACATAAACTTTACAGTTGATCATTACACAATATAAAACTTTATCAATCACATTGCTCACAAACATAAAACTTTACAGTTGATCACATTACTCACAAACATTTAATTGCTCATCACATTGCTCTCACAAACATAAAACTTTAGTGTTGATCACATTACTCACAAACATAAACTTTACTCCATTGTAAAACTTACAGTTGATCACATTCCTCACAAACATAAAACTTACGTTGATCACATTACTCACAAACATAAACTTTACAGTGATGTTGATCACATTGCTCACAAACATAAACTTTACAGTTGATCACATTACTCACAACATAAAACTTTACTGTTGATCAATTGCTCAAAACATAATTTACAGTTGATCACATTACTCACAAACATAAAACTTTACCTGTTGATCAATTACTCACCACAAACATAAAACTTTACAGTTGATCACATTACTCACAAACATAAAACTTTACAGTTGATCACATTACTCACAAAGCATAAAAACTTTCAGTTGATCCATTACTCACAACAATAAAACTTTACAGTTGATCACTTACCACAAACACTAAAACTTACAGTTATCACATTACCTCACAAACATAAACCTTTACAGTTGATCACATTACCTCACAATATAAAACTTACAGTTGATCACATTGCTGCACAAACATAAAACTTTACAGTTGTCACATTAATTACTTACTCACAAACATAAAACTTTACTGTTTGATCACATTGCTCACAAACATAAAACTTTAAACAGTTGTTCACATTACTCACCAACATAAAAACTTTAGTTGATCAACGTTTGATCACATTACTCACAAACATAAAACTTTACAGTTGATCACATTACTCACAAACATAAACTTTACTGTTGATCACATTACTCACAAACATAAAACTTTACAGTTGATCACATTACTTCACAAACAAAACTTTACGTTGATCACATTACCTCACAAACATAAAACTTTACAGTTGATCACATTACTCACAACATAAAACTTACAGTTGATCAAACCATAAAACACAGTGTATCACATTACCTCACAAACATAAAACTTTACAGTTGATCACATTACTCACAAACATAAAACTTTACTGTTGATCACATTGCTCACAACATAAAACTTTACAGTTGACCAACCACAAACATAAAACTTTACAGTATAATTACTCACAAACATAAAACATTATTTAATTTTAATGGCCTAATTGTTAACAATCCTTAAACTCATAAGTATGAGTTGTTAGAGGTCCAAGATAAAACCTCTTACACTTTCTGAGATGAAACTGCATCCTAGTTAAATAGTTTTACTTGGTGAAGTAAATGCTTATGCACGTGCAAAAAAAGTCCAATGTTGTAATATGTGTATGCTTTAAAGGGATTTTCGCCCTGGCTTTAATAGTGTTTATCATCATGCTCTGTGTTAATAAATAATTGTTGCGGTTCAGTTATTTCGTCATGAATTTTTGCCAATGTTTTTTTTTTACATTTGATTTTTAAATCATTTAACAAATTTGTTCTTACATAAGTATTAAATTCAATAATATTTTCAAGGCTATTCAAAGAATATAATTTTAATGTAAACAGTAATTTTATAATAAAATTAATCTTTGCTGTAATAAGCAAAACATTCCTCACTGCCATTTGTTTAAAGTCAGAAGTAAATTTGACCGTAAGTATCCCTCTCTTTAATCATTACATCTTAGTTAATTTTATTTTTATTAATTTCACAAAACCCCAACATATTCCAGCTCTTTATTTGGATAAAGAGCTGTAATCATTTAGCAACGCTCGATGCTACTTAACTTTTATGATCCTACAAAAATAATGATACAATTATTGGTGTACTTATTTATACGTAAAGTTATACACTTGTACCGACTTTCAACTCAATTGCATTATTTTCTGATCTTTTACAATTTTTTAAAAAAACGTTTAGTCATTTAATAAAAATTGAACTAATGCTGATAATGAGATGAAACTTGGCACATATGTTAGTCTTATACATGGTTACATGCGTGCCAAATCTCAATCCTATTGCAACATTTTCCATGTTTTATGATTTAAAAAAAAAAATGCTGCATCCTTAATGCAGGTTAATGATGTCATAAATATTTATTTGAATAAAATAACTGGACTTAAAGATTTTTTTTTTGTACCAAGTTTCAACTTTCTAGCTTAAACGATGATTACAGACAGATAACTTTAAAAGGATAACTTTAACAGGTCTTAAAAACACCTGAAACGGATAATGAACACAATACTTTTCTTATACAGGGTGGTACATTTCATATAATCACCCCGACTAACCTCAAGCTTCTAATGGAGAATCGCCGTAAAATTGGTATCTACCCCACTAAATCGACTACCAGGAGTTTAAATAAGCAATCATATTTTTGGTAATCGTCTTGCAAGTATGGTAATCAGATTGCCTATTTGTGTTTTTGGTAGATAACTTTTGAATTTTAAATTGGAGCATACCATGATATGGACTTTTTCTAAAAGTGCACTACAAACAAAACAATTTGTTACCCATACCACAAAATTCCGGCAATTTGTCATAGAGCTATCGTTTGACATACACAACTACTTTTACTTATTTTAGATTTCCGAAATTTGGTACACCAGAATACATCACCCCGACTAACTCAGCTTCTAATGGAGCAATCGCCGTAAAATTGGTATCTACCCCCACTAAATCGACTACCAGGAGTTAAATAAGCAATCATATTTTTGGTAATCGTCTTGCAAGTATGGTATCAGATTGCCTATTTGTGTTTTTTGTCGATAACTTTTTGAATTTCAAATTGGAGCATACCATGATATGGACTTTTTCTAAAAGTGCACTACAAACAAAACAATTTGGTACCCATACCACAAAATTCCGGCAATTTGTCATAGAGCTATCGTTTGACATACACAACTACTTTTACTTATTTTAGATTTCCGAAATTTGGTACACCAGAATACATCACCCCGACTAACTCAGCTTCTAATGGAGCAATCGCCGTAAAATTGGTATCTACCCCACTAAATCGACTACCAGGAGTTTAAATTAGTATTCATATTTTTGGTAATTGGCTTGCAAGTATGGTAATCAGATTGCCTATTTGTGTTTTTTGTCGTTAACTTTTATAATATCATATTTGAGCATACTTTGATAAGACCTTTTCTGCACTACAAACAACAATTTGTTACCAATATCACATTTGCTAGGGCACTTTACCGTCACTTTTAAAAGTTGATACATCAGTCCACAAGACTTGCCTATTAAAAAATGAAGAGGTTTGAAACATCATTTCCTCGGTCTATCGGCAAAACTCTATCTTTCTTCATAATCCTGAGCAGTCAGAGCTTGATGTAAATTGATCTTAAAAGGATGAAAACGGTTGTTCCGCGAGATCCGTAAAACCATAACATGGTTGGTACCACACACCTGGGCAATTTCGCGAACACTAGCGTTTGGATGTACATCAGTGTAGGTCAGCACAACAATAATGAGTTGTTCAGTTCTTACAGGGCGTGGCTTATTGTCGTTTCTATGAGCAGCGAAATTACCATGATCTGCCGCCCTGAAATAAAGCCGCTAGAAAATCGGATAGTGATAGTGAGGATAAAACTTCTCAGGATACCTCTCCCGATAGAGCTGAGCAGCAGCCCTGGCACATCTCCTAGCTCCTCCAAAAATCTTTAGAATATCATGATACTCTTCATTGGTGTACATTATTACCCAAAAAGTTTATAAAAAACTACGGTAGTAGATAAGAAAAAGTAAAAAAAAAGTTTAACAGAGGAAACGTAATCAATCACAAGAAAACACTTCTTTAACAAAAACCGATAAAGGGATGAATAATTTTTCTTTGAATTATTAAATTCAATAATATTTGTATTATTGTTTTTAATGTATTAAAAGGAAGGGATATTGCTAACGACTTGAAAATAAACTAATAAATAGATATACAATTTTATGTTCATTTATTTTTTTCAGTAGCAAATGTTGCAATAGGAATAAAAGAGACTGCTATCTAATAAAATTACTTTGTTTTTCTTAATAAATTAGCTAAATTAAACATCAACATTAGTTACAAATAGTAACATAAATAACATGTTGATTGCTTATTTTAAACTCCTGGTAGTCGATTTAGTGGGGGTAGATACCAATTTTACGGCGATTGCTCCATTAGAAGCTGAGTTAGTCGGGGTGATGTATTCTGGTGTACCAAATTTCGGAAATCTAAAATAAGTAAAAGTACTTGTGTATGTCAAACGATAGCTCTATGACAAATTGCCGGAATTTTGTGGTATGGGTAACAAATTGTTTTGTTTGTAGTGCACTTTTAGAAAAAGTCCATATCATGGTATGCTCCAATTTAAAATTCAAAAGTTATCTACCAAAAACACAAATAGGCAATCTGATTACCATACTTGCAAGACGACTACTAAAATATGATTGCTTATTTAAACTCCTGGTAGTGATTTAGTGGGGGTAGATACCAATTTTACGGCGATTGCTCCATTAGAAGCTGAGTTAGTCGGGGTGATGTATATGAAATGTACCACCCTGTATACAGAACGAATTAGCAACATCGTCAGATATCGACGTGCTTAACGATTTTATTTACATGCTAGGAAAAGAAAACATGGAACTAAAAAATGAAATTCATCTAATAAAGGAACGGATATAGCACCTTGGCAGGAATCTAGAAAAAAATCCAAAACCACATGTTAAGCAAAAAAATTGTCATTGATAGTGCTTCGTATAATTGAAGACAATGCTTGGGCTTTAGATACAATGCTTGGGCATTAGATACAATGCTGGGGCAGATCAATGAATGCTTTGGGCTTTAGATAAATGCAGAATACGATGCTGGGCTTTAGATACAATGCTGGTACATGCTGGGCATTAGATACAATGCTTGGGCATATTAGATACAATGCTTGGGCTTTAGATACAATGCTTGGGCTTTAGATACGATGCTTGGGCTTTAGATACAATGCTTAGGCATTAGATACAATGCTTGGGCATTAGATACAATGCTGGGGCATTAGATACAATGCTTGTGCATTAGATACAATGCCCCATTTCACAAATTTCCCGTAACATATTTCTACGAATGTATATATGTATATGTGGGCATATATATATTGTATTTATGTATATGTGTGTATATGTATATAATAGTAAATCTCAATAAAATACTTTTTATAAAGACAATGCTTGGGCTTTAGATACAATGCTTGGGCATTAGATACAATGCTTGGGCATTAGATACAATGCTTGGGCATTAGATACAATGCTTGGGCATTGGATACAATGCTTGGGCATTAGATACAATGCTTGGGCATTGGATACAGTGCTTGGGCATGGATACAATGCTTGCATTAGATACAATGCTTGGGCATTATACATGCTTGGGCATTAGATACAGTGCTTGGGAATTAGATACAATGATTGGGCATTAGATACAATGCCCCATTTCACAAATTTCCGGTAACATATTTTTACGAATGTAAGTATGTATATTGTATATGTGGGCATATATATGTGTATTTATGTATATGTGTGTATATGTATATAATAGTAAATCTCAATAAAATATTTTTTTTGGTTTAGAATGAAAATGAATCCGTATTCGAAATTTTCGGTTAACTATTCGTAACTAAAAAGCGAGGTTTTCAGTAATTTATCACGACTTTTTTGGTTAATATGTGTTGTCGCTCGATTCTGGTTTAATGCTCTGCAACAAATGTTCTATAAAACTGAACTTCAGTTTCTTTATTTCTAAGGCATTGGAAGTTGATAAATCATTTTTCTAAGGCATTGAAAGTTGATAAATTCTCTTTCTAAGGCATTGGAAGTTGATAAATCGTCTTTCTAAGGCATTGAAAGTTGATAAATCGTCTTTCTAAGGCATTGGAAGTTGATAAATCGGCCTTTAAAATTGTTTTCAACTCTCGGCCACTATGTGGTCAACACACATGCTAAAATATATTTAGATTGGAACCTTTTATTTAAAATTTACCATTCTAGATTGCAAAATTAACTTCTACTATAGCAGAACTATGTAGTGTTAACTACGGAAGCACGATTACAGGAGATTTACAAAACACAATGCTTTGGATTATCCGTATTTTTAAAACCAGCAATATAATTTTTATTGCTTGTTTTCAAAATAAAAGCCTAAAATATTTCATTCCCTACTTTTAATAGTTTTGTTGAAATTTTGATGGTTATTTTGTAATACCCTTGTGACCCTGAATCTTGGTTTTCCCGAGTAATTGATAAAAACTTGGGTTTCCTACCTCTTCAGAGTCACTAAAACTTACTATTGCATCAGAAACTCACATCAGAAGAGTTCATCAAATAAAATTAATTACCAACAAGATCGCTTCGCTCGCTCAATACCATAGATAAATAAATTTAGGATTAAATAAGAATCGCTTTACTCGCTTAATACTAACTTAATTAAAAGAGGCTCGCTTGACTAGCTATATAAGCTTTATAGATAACTAGATAAAATTTAGTAAAGGTTTGACTCGCTCTCTAGAGTGCTAAATATATATACGTGAAATGTTAAAAAAATGACATATGCTTGGAGGTAACAAGCAAAATATTAAATGGAATCAAAATAATTTAATTCAAATTTATTTTAATATAATTAATACTATAGGTATAGTATATTAAAACCTTCGTCTCTCTTATATACGTATAAAATTTTTAAAAGCATCCAAACATATTTCTAATAATTCACTAGCTGCAGCTAGCGTACAAAACATCCTATGTAAGTTTGTTTGGCAAAAAGGGCTTAAACTACGTTGCCTTTTTGCCTGGCATTCCTCCCTACCCTATTACTATGAAGTCTGATGACTGGTAACGCTTTACAATGCTCTAACTAGACTAGAATAGTCTAGTACATAGTAATAATAATATATATATATATATATATATATTATATATATATATAAATATATATTATATATATATTATATATATATATATATATATATTTATATATATTCTTCTATCGATCTCCCTTCACCCACATACGAGGTCTAAGTACTAGAAATTATTTCCCCCAGAATTTTAAATAAAAAAAAAAAAAAAAAAAAAATGCTCTAACAATTTCCACTTTACTCTACTCAAGCGATATATTCGCTTACAGGTACAAGAACCACTTGACACTTTCATTAGTTTTGAAAATCATAATTTAGTGTTGATGGAAGGAAAGCTCTGAATAGTACTTATTCCCCTTACTAATAGGCATATAAGTTTATTTTGTTCTCACAGCATAAGTGGATAATAAACCAAAATCATTAATACTTGTAAGTTTTTGGAAATAAGAAAATTAAGGTAATTTTTTATTTTAAAAAAATGAGGACTCTTTTTACGCAAGACTTGGCTGCACTTTTCACGGAGTTCTTATTATATATATGTGTGTATATATATATACACATAATATATATATATATATATATTATATATATATATATATATATTATATATATATATATATATATATATATGAAATTAGTCCACTATGTACTGAATTTTGTCACCCTTGAAAATTTTATTCCTCTAATACCCGAGACCTTAGGAATAATTTCCTAAGAACTTGTAACTCAGAGACATAATTAGACTAGTAATGCGTTGTATTTAGAAGATTACATATCGTATAATAATTCACAACAGGCGCGATTCGCGCCTTTTGTCAGATACCCAAAAAAATTAGGGATCTTTATAAAAACTGGTTTCGCTCGCTAGATGCTGTAAATGTATACGCGTATTATTTCCATTGAGACTCGCTTCAATAGCTAGATATTAAGTAAATTAAAATTAGCTTGTTAAATGCAGCAAATAATATATACGCGGAATGTAGAAATAAATAAAAAGAGTCTTGCTTCGCTCGCTAGATAGCTAGAAATATAAATGAACTATATTATTTAGGGGTTGACTTCGCTCGCCAGAAACATTAATGTTTATGCAAAGTATTTTAAAGGGGCTCGTTTTTCTCGATAAAATGCAATAAATTTGTACTTCGAAATACATAAATATTTAATAACAGGGTTGCTGGAGTGCTATACGGACGCAAAATGTTGGAAAAGAGGTGATAAACAAAATTTATGTTGGTAGAAATAAAAATTGAACTATACAAAGAGGTTCGCTAGAATGCTTTTACACTGTTGATAAGAGGTATTGATGTGATTTTGAGTGCTATTGATGTATACGTGAAATGTAGAAAAAGAGGTGCTGTAATATTTAAAAATGAGGCACGCTTCGCTCGCTAGATTGGTTGAAATTAAAATTAACAATATTCAAAAAGACTCAATCGCTAAATTGCTTTTAGCGATGAGTTAATTGAGATTTAGCGATTTGATCAATAACAAGTAAGAAAGCTCGCGTTGCTCGCTAGATTGCTATAATTACAGTACTATGATAAATTATCGCTGGTACCAAGATTCGAATCTTGAAACCCTGTCTTTCAATTCTTTGAGAGATCTTATCGACTCAGTTTATTCGATTTACATTTGATACTCTTCCGTTCATCGATCTTATGTTAGATTTTCCCGTTATACTTACTTTTGTTTTTCGATTTCCGGTCACTTATAGTAGCTGTATAGACTACTATCTATGAGACCGGACTGGTTTCTTTCGATTCAAAGCATCAAAAAACATAAATAAGAAATTTAAGGAAGGACAAGATTGTCGTTTTTCGGGGTAAAGTTCTGTAGTCATTTTGAAAATTTTCTTCTTTCCTGGGCTGAATAAAATAGTCGTCTCATCTATTACCTGGTGCTAAAAAATACCATGAATTCTTTAAAAGTTATAATACGAAACGTAACTATTTTTGGTCTCGATGTATAGAATTTGGCTTAAGGTTTTAGTAACTGCCTTTAAATATGTACAGTATACTAAATCAGAAATGTTTAAGTGTATTGTTAAATAGTATAAGTTGTGCAAGGCAGGTGTTATTATAATTCGAGTAAAAATGTCAACTCTTGATTTATTAAGTAAAGTTTAATATTCTACCTTATAGTGGTAGCTTAAAGCTAATCTCTTGCGTGGTGAAAAACTTCATTTCACTTGTACCCCGAAAGTATCGTTAACTTTGTGCCTAACTAATCTAAAACTCATCATGAAACCAAATCATGAGGTTGCTTATTCTGAGTCTCTGCTAGTTTGATTTTATTATATAAATAATAATCTATGGTAGCATTTAACTAGAAAAGGCTACAGACAGACTACTCCAAAAACTGCTCTAGCATGTCTGAATTCTATAATATTTTCCCTTCGCTTGTCCCACCACAGAATCCTTACGAAATGTTGATCTTTTGGTCTAATCCTGAATTGTAAAAATGTATTTTTAATATCCGAGATCACCCCTATTTCATATTTTCTACAATTATTGCTGACTAACCCGGAATGCTACCTAATAAATTTGGCCCTTTTTCCAAATGCGAATCCAAAGAAGATTTGTTTTCTCTCCCTACAAGATGCATCAAAAACTAGTTTAACGAGTGTAGTTAGACCAGTTACTACTTCTATTTTCCACAAGTTTGCTACTTCTCTATTTTCTAATGTTAGCAAAGTGGTGGTGCACAAATCTAGTGCACCGTGTTCTATATTGTGTGCCCGATTTTTTCCTATGACTGACCATCCAAGTGCTGTCTCTATTGCTATTAATCCACCATCTAAATTCACTACCCTTTCTTTGTATTACTAAGAAGTTGCATCTGCTCAGATTTTCCAATATCACTTAGATAAATTTTTCTAATTCCTTAATTATTTTCCTTTCAAGAATGCTAGGAATATGTCCACACATTTTTTCTTTATCGAAAACATTAAGTTCGTAAAAACTCCCCCCCCTCTTAATTGACGATATTTGTGTATAAACACCGGAATTTTCTTGTGAATTACTTTAAGCCGAGTCTGGTTTACCCTTCTGTTTTTTCCCTTGGTCTTATACTTAATTCAAGTCATAACAGTTCATCATGACCCATATTACAGATTATATATCTTCTAAGCCGACAGAATTTTGCTGTATGGTTATTTTCGGAAACATCGAAGGGAATGCCTTTTCTCGAAGCTAATATTTGCCTTTTCATTATAATATATGCCCCCAGCTCTTTCGTCATGCTTACTCATTGTAGAGACTGGTGTAAGTAATGTCGCAGCAGTTCGTGTGCTTGTCTTATTATTAAGAATTATATCCAAAACAATTTCAACTGAACTGTTTTAATCAATGCTAGAATACAATTAATTATTTCTTTGAAATAATACTTGTCTTTATGACTTTGATAGACAGGTAGTCACTTGATCAACCTGTTAATTTGTAAATACTTCAACACTCCCTTCAGGTTGATCTCTAGGGATTGCTTCTACTCCACATCTCTTCACCAGAAGTTTAAACTGTGGTGCTGGAAGCGGTTTCGTTAGAATGTCGGCTAGTTGATTCTTTCCATCTACGTGTTCAATGCTGAACTCGTTGGCTGCTATCATTTCTCTGATATAATGATACCTAACATTAATATCTTTGGTTAATTTGTGAAATCCTGGATTCCTTGCTAGCTTTACAGCACCAAGATTATCTACCCTGAGTGTTGGTATTGCCTGAATATTTTCTGACACTGAGATTTCAGTCTAGTTCTTTTGCTGCTTCACTTGCTGAAATATACTCTGCTTCAGTTGTTGATTGAGACAGTGACCTCTGCTTTCTACTTCCCCAGGTGATAGCTGTCCCTCCAAACTTACAGACCAATCATGTATGCGTACTTCTCCTTAGTAACGCCTAGTGACTCAAGCGGGCGTAACTGCGTCTCTAATTTATTGTTCTTCTGCGCGAGCGTAAACTACTGTTTGCTGCAATAAGTGCGAAATCTGCTGTACGTATATTTCAATCTGAAGCTCGTCAGTACCATATCTCTTCTCACACTCTTCTTACGCTCCACTCTACCTCTGCTTACTTTCTATTCTTACTTACTTACTTTCTATACTTTCTTACTATCTACACTACCTTCTACGTACGTCTTATCTCTTCTCCTTCTTCTTAGTCTTCTACACCATTCTCTTTTCACCTTCTTCTTTCTGAAGTACCATATCTCGATTTTAAACTACCAAGAGCTTTACTATAATTTTCTTTAGTAGTAGAATACTTTTAAGTCTGTAGCTCTTGAACCCCCTTTAAAGATCTTAATAAGTACTGAAGCTTTTCCTTACATGTCTTCTGTGTTCAAGTGAATAGTTTTGAGTTTTGAAACTCTTACCATTTCTTAACCTCTTCTTGATCATATTTTTGCTTTTTTCTCTTTAACCGCAGGTATATAAGAAAAGTATTGTGTTTGCCAAAAATCCGAAAGCAGGATGTCACCTGAATTATCCGATTCAGGCGCGTTTAAGGCCTCCTAAGTGGTTTTCACAAAGTTGTCTGTCTGTATGTGTGTGTTTCTGTTATCATCATAGCTACAAATGTTGCTTTGGAGTTGAAACTTTGTACCAAAATCAGTCTATAGCTGCAGTTTTGCTATACGGAAAAAATTGTATGACCTCATTTACCTGCAATAATGCCTCAGCAATTTTTCGTAAAAAAGAAATTTTGCGATAATTTTGGCACGCATGCAGCCATATAAGACTAATAATATATGTGTTATATTTTATCTCATTATCAGAATTAGTTCAATTTTTATCAAATGATCTCTGTACGTATTTAAAAACTTAACTACGTACTGAACTGTAAAAAATCGGCAAAAAAATGCAATTGAGTTGAAATTCGGTATAACTGCATATCTTTACGTAATAAATAAGTACACCAAGTTTAGTTGCAATTGGACAATTATTAAATTCAACAATAATTTAAAGTTAAGCAGCATTGAGCGTGGTCATGCCTGGATAGGTGAAAACTAGTAATGAAATAGATGTATTTTACTACCTGAGGACGAGCGAAGCGAGTTCGAAGACGTTTTGCGGTATATATTTAATGACTTGTATATTCTGAGTATGAGCGTAGCAAGTACGATGTTATGAGGAAATGTTCCGAGGTACCCCGAATCCAATTTTTTGAACTTCATTTGAGGAAGTTTTACCCTATGTGAGCGGGAAGCAGAGCTTGTCGCTTGATCGCTTAGCTTCCTCAATCATCTCACCAATTTTAGGCATTAAAGAAAAGTACATATCTTCGTACTCAGAGTATAATTTTCTTTGAATCTCCTTATTAGATTTATATTTTACGATCATAACATTGATTAGATGAAATTGAACTTCATCTAACTTTGAGAACTTCCTAACTAGATATTCGGGATTACCTGTCAGAATTTCTAATGACGGGTCCTCCTTATACTTAGCTCAGCTTCTATTTAATATTAATTTTGCTAAAATTTACTCTAGTCGCCTTCCTCGCTTTTCTCAGCCTCTACGGTCACCATTTAACTCAAATATATTTTCAACTGATATTATTTTCGAACTAAATAAGATTGATCGACATAAATTGATCTAATCCTTTTTATCAAAACACGACACAATTAAAGGAAAATAATTTCAAACTTCAGCCATCTTAGACCTATAGTCGTCTTTTTTATGGCAATAATGTTATGCCTCGCACAATAAAAAATATATCGAAAGCTTGGCAACATTTTATTTGTGTTATTTATTTTTCGGACCTAATCCTCCCGAAACCAAATAATTTAACCAAAATAATTTAAAATAGAGGTCCCGATAAAGTATTTTTCTTTCTGTAAACTAATATCTTGGGTGTAATAACCTCAGGGTAATTAAAGTTTAGAAAAATAATACTATAGATAGGCATTCATTGCAATAATATATTTGTGACCATACTTGGCTGCCTAGTTTTTAATAAATTTAATTTAGAATAAATAAAATTTATTTAATTTCTGGGTCAATAAATATTAATTCCTTATTGCTTACAGAGAGAGGTTACAGTGCTGTTGTTAGAGTGTAGATCGAGCTGCCGTAATTTATATTGAAAAAGTGTTTTTAGAGAATAAATTATCAGAATTCTAATATAAATTGATAAATTAATTATAAAATTTGTTATTGAGTTAATAAGTTATAAACCTTAACGTGAAAACAGTTTTAAAAATAGGAAAAATATCGCGTCCGATCATAACCTGTTAAGTATACGAAAATCAACGAGTTATTTTGGTTATTAAAATTAATTTAAACCCAATTTTTAGCTACAAAATTACAACTTAAGATGAGTAAAGAAGACGGGGGTAAAGAGGATGATAGTATCGCTATTATGAGAAGAGTTTTCAGAGAAGAAATCAACTCTAGAATCGATGTTCTAGAAAGTAAAATGAACCTTGTTGAGGTAAACAAAAACATAAGTGATTTAAAGCAGGATGTAAATAGACTGCAAAATAATGAAAGAAGAAAAAATATAATAATTCAAGGATTAGGTCGCTGGATTTCGGCAGAAAAGACTGAAGATATAGTCTTCGACTTGATAAAAAACAAACTGAAATTGAATGTTGTCATTGTGTTGATGAGATCGATTTTATTAGAAACTGCAAAAGAAAGGAAGAAAGACATGTTGAAAACCATAAATTAGAAGCGTCAGAAGTCGACGATAACGAGGATAAAGGGTGTATTTGTGTTGGCTTAACGACTTTCAGGAAAAGAAATAAAATCATAGCAGCAGCTAAGAAAAATCTGAAGAGCTCAGATGTGTTAATATACGAGGACTTAAGGTATGAATTAAGGGAAAAAAGGAGAGTGCTGATACCATTCCTGAAGATCGCCAGAGAGAAGGGCAATCATGCTGTTTTATCACTTGATAAACTTATTATCAATGGTAGAGTATGGAATGAAATAGACCCGATACCTGACAATCCCGTGGACAAAAAATCATCAAGCAACACAAATAAAGAAAACAAATTTAAACAAAAGAGCAATCGTGTTAAAAGACCTTTAGATGGCACGTCAATAAGCGATAATAAAACTGTATCTCAGAAAAAGAATAAGATAGAAACAAATCAACAAAAACTGACAGACATGGCAGCATTGAAGAATGACGGGGTAGAAAATGAAAGATCAACAGCGTCAACTGATGCATAGCAATTAGTAAAAGGTAAGTCAAGCCAAAAAAATAGTAACCTATCACACAGTACCCTAGAACAGTTGGTCACTGAGGGTGCTTATGACCCAAGCCCTTCTTGGAAAAAGAAAAATATATCTATTGGAACAATCAATTGTCAGACATTAATGAGTGAAGCTAGGTTGCTTGAACTAGAAAGAGCTTTGAATAAAACAAATATCCAAATTTTGGGTTAAGCTGAAGTTAGACGAAAGGGAACAAAAATTATTGAAAGAAAAAATGGATATATTCTTATGCACCGTGGAGAAGTAGCTGGCAAGTATGGTGTTGGGTTTCTTGTTAAAAAAGGGCTCAAAAACAATATTGTAGAGTTCAAAGGGATATCTGATAGAATAGCAGTGTTAAAATTTAAACAAGATTCAAAGAAAATAATAACTTTTATACAAGTTTATGCACCAACATCTGAATCGGATGAAGAAGAGGCGGACTTATTTTATGAAAAACTAAGAAATACTATCAACAGCTATTACAATGTTAAAGAAAATATGATTATAATGGGTGATTTTAATTCACAGGTTGGTAAATGTGAAGAAGATGAAGAAAAAGTAGTGGGGAGGTATGGATATGGAAAAAGGAATAATAGAGGTTGGAAACTAGTTCGGTTTTGTCAAGAAAATAACCTCATCATAACCAACACGTATTTTAAAAAAAGAAAAGGGAAAAAATGGACGTGGCTGTCACCCAACTGTGAGTACAAAAACCAAATTGATTATATATTAGAGTCCAGCCCTCATATAATAACAGATGCTGAAGTAATGAACAATTTTGAGTTCTTATCAGATCATAGACTCCTTAGAGCACATATAAAATTTAAAAAGAGAACCAGGCCTGACTTTGTTAATAAAAAACTTAAAAATATTAATCCTGAGGAATTCACTATCCAATTAAAAGAAAATATTAATAAACAGGCTTGGGCTAATAGTGCACAAGAAATTTATCAACAAATTAAAGACGTTTTAATTAGTTCTATTTCAGAAGAATCTCATAATATTTGTAAAGAAAATAAAATCAATCCTGAAACTGTAGATCTTATTAAAAAAAGAGAAGATCTAAGAAAGAAAATTAATAAAACCAAAATAGAAAAAATAGAACTAAGTATGATCTCTAAACTAGTCAAATATAAGATTAGACAAGATATAAAGGCACATGACGAACAAATCGTTAATAACCTAATAGAAGGTACTAACGCTATTAAAAAATCAAGAATTGCTATGAGTAAAGGAAAAGATTGGATCCTGGGACTCAAAGACAAGAATGGAAACATAGAAAGATCACGAAATGGAATAATCAAAATTGCAAGTGAATATTATAAGAAACTTTATGAAGATGTAACCAGTGACCAGTCAAAAAATTATAATAGTGAAAGAAATGACATGGAATTTCTCCCATTTTTGGAAGAGGAGGTAAGTAAACAAATTAATACTTTAAAAAATGAAAAAGCAACAGGAGAGGATAAAATAACAAATGAGCTCATAAAATATTCAGCTCCGGTTCTTGTGCCAATATACACACTTATGTATAATAAAATTATGTTGGGAGATCCAATACCAAAAGAATGGTCACACTCTGATATTATTCTGATTCACAAAAAAGGAGACAGTTCGGACTTGTCCAATTATAGACCTATCAGTCTTATATCTGGCTTTAGTAAGATTTTTACAAAGATGTTACAATTTAGAATTAAAGCAAAATTAGAAGAAGAGCAGTCAAATGAGCAGGCGGGCTTTAGAAAAGGGTACTCCACCATAGATCATTTACACGTAATAAATCAAATCATAGAAAAAGCTAACGAATATCAAATAAAATCTATATAGCTCTGATTGATTACGAGAAAGCGTTTGACTCTTTGAGTCATAAATATATGTATGAAAGCCTGGATGATGCTCAAATAGATAAAGCTATAATAAATAAAATCAAGGAAATTTACTTTAAAAGTAAAGGTAGAATAAAGCTAGAAAAAGCAGGGCCCAAATTTAACAATAATAAAGGAATCAAACAGGGTGAGCCCCTATCTTCCGACCTTTTTATCCGAGCTGCAGAGAAGGTATTCAGAGGTGTAGACTGGGCAAGTGCTGGTATCGTTATAAACGGAGAGAACCTAACTCACTTGCGATTTGCAGACGATGTCCTGGTCCTAGCAAAATCAGCTAAGGAGCTAAAGCAAATGCTGGATAAAATAAATCAAGCTGGAAAACAAGCGGGCTTTAAAATAAATCAGAAGAAAACCCAGCTACTTACAAACGGAGAGACTCAGGAGATAGATCTCGATGGAGTGAAACTACAGTGGGTTTCTGAAGCAATCTATCTAGGACAACTTATCTCATTTCAGCATAGAGTAAGTAAAGAAATTGATAGGCGAATCTCTATTGCTTGGAAAAAGTATTGGTCTTTGCGTTTTATTTTTAAAAGTTCTATGAACATAAGCTTAAAAAGAAAAGTTTTTAATTCATGCATCATTCCTTGCTTGACCTATGGAGCCCAGACATGGGCCATGACCAAAAAGCATGCTGAAAGAATACAAGTTACACAACGCTCTATGGAAAGGAGCATGTTGGGAATTAATAAAATGAATAAAATCAGAAATGAAAACATCCGGAAAATGACTGGAGTGAAAGATGCGGTGGAAGTAGCCAGAGCAGCAAAATGGATGTGGGCAGGTCATCTTATGAGAGTCCAAGATGCAAGGTGGTCAAAAAAAGTAACTGAGTGGTGCCCTCTGAATAGAGTCAGAAAAAAGGTAGGCCAGCAAGGAGGTGGAGAGATGATCTGGAGCAAGAATGTGGTAAACTTTGGGTGATGATTACCCAGGACAGAGACTTATGGATATCCAAGAAGGAGGCCTATGCCCAAAAATGGGCTTAATTTAACTTAAATTTCACAAAATTAAACAAATAATTTGTACCAAAGTAAAATAAAAAAAAAAATATATATAAATAAAAATAATAATAAATATAGTGTTTAGTAAAAATAGAATAAATTAAATAAAATGTATATATATATATATATATGTATGTTTATGCATATGTGTATGTATGTATATATGTATGTGTATGTATGTGTGTATGTATGTATATATGTATATGTGTGTGTATATATATATGTGTGTATGTATGTGTGTGTGTATATGTATGTATGTGTATGCGTGTTTATATAATATAAAGGAAATGTAACTTTAATCAATATGTGAAATAAATTAAGTAATAAATATTACTAAATAATACTAATATTGTAAGCATTATAATTTTGTGATTTAAATAATTAACTAATGTTAATCTTTTTTTCTTAAAATAAAGGCTTTATTATTATTATTATTATTATTGCTTTTCGACTGATAGCGAATCTTACAATTAATTAGTATCCAATGTATTACATTAGTATCCATACATGCATTTAATCCATTACATTTATATCCAATGTATTCCATTTGTATCCATACATGCATTTAATCCATTACATTTGTATCCAATATGTTACATTTGTATCCAATGTATTAAATTTGTATCCATACATACATTTAATCCATTACATTTGTATCCAATGTCAACCAGAACGGTCAAATTTTCGATTTTATTAAAAAAATTCTGCCAATAATTTTCAAGTATCCAGAGCTGTTATTAAAGAGGTTCCTTACGGTTATTAACCGTAAATCGGCGAAGCAATTGAAAAATCTGCCACCGTCGGTACTTGCTGTTGGATAAGAATATTCTTGGACCTGTTTCGCTTTTAGCAGGCAGAGTAACACTTAAGTTCCCAACTAATAAAGTTATATCCTTGAATAACTTCAAGTCTCAAAGAGCACGACGAGCTCTTTGAAGATTATAAGCTGTTAAGGTTAGTTAGCATCTGATACAACTTTATTAGTTGAAAACTCGAGTGTTGTCCTGTCTGCCGATTATATTAAAAAAAACTAGTCCTAGGATAATCATATCCAATATCAAGTATCGACTGTATCTGATTCTTCAATTCATCCAGCAATTTATCACTCAGTCTATACCAAGTAATACATATGGTTTATACAGACTCTCTGCCTGTCTGTTTTTTTTTCGCCTGACCTCCCGACTGGTTCCCTTGTGTTTACAAATTATATGTGTAAACAATAAATTTAATCGATTATTGAATTTTATTTGTTGTTTTTGCGTCATTATATATTTAATAGTTTTATTAATTAATTGTATTGGAGGCTGGGTGGGGGAACGCCCTTTTTCCTGCCTGCTATCTGTGGATTTCTAATTTATGCTTTTCAAAGAATTAGGGAAATTACCAAAAATAAAAATACGTTGTTTATATTATGCATAATATTTTATTTATTTACAATATACAACAAAATAACAATAAATCCTATCTAAATTTAATACAATATCTAAAGATTATAACATATAATTATTTACAAGTAATACATATTTAGAGTAAGATTGGCAATTAAATGGAATATTAATTAATTATAACGAAAACAAATATACATATACAAGAATTAATAATAATTATTAACAATTTTAAGGGCAGTATATTAAAGAACATTGCAAGAGTTTGAGTATTACTTATACCTATTTTATTAACATAGGGATAAGTCTGACTTGCTTCCTATGTAAATGAGTAAGGAATAAGTGTTACTCAATCCTAAGGGATGCTCTTGAGTACCTCCTTGTTAAAGACGTTATTTATAGTTTTTTTTTACCTAAAAGTCAGACTTTGAAGTTAAACTCCTTACATAGGCACAGCTTTTTCGGTTTTAAGTCTGATATGAAAGTCATATTTGGCTTTAGTTGACCTCGAATATTAACAAAAGGATTATAAAGTTGTTCTCACTTGCCTATACAATAATTTGGCTGGAATGAATTTCACGTGGGTTAAACCATTTTCAAAAAAAACAATATTAGTTCGTAGGTTTGGCTTTGTCAATGGCAAGCTTTTAAATTATAATAATAATTAATTAAATCATTAAAAAATAATTAAAAATATAATGTATTTTATATTATTAAGTAATAGGCGGCCTTAGACTAGGATAGAAATTAAATTTTCAATTGATTTGGGAAAAATTAATTTAGACAAAATATTTATTTAATAACAAAATGGGTGAAAATAATTTTTCTATACAAGTAAAATAAGAGTTTTCTAATGCCAAAAAAATAAAATTTAAGTTTGGCATTTTAGTTCATTATTTAAACTATTTTTGGCCTTTTTTTAAACAAATTAAACTGTAAATATTTTTTTACTGTATTATGTACTGTATTACTGTAGTCGTGCTTTAGGCTACTGCTATTTTAAAAATAAATTAATAAATATTATTTTTAACATCACTGAAGCCTATAGATTAACGAATGTAAATCGCCAAATATATTGGCTTGGTTGTGGATAATATATAATTATAGTAAAAGTCAATAAATCTAATTGGTTATTAGATTAAATATTAAATAGAATAATAGCGGGCACTATCTTCTTTATTTATTTTATTTAGCGAATTGATTCTAGAAAAAATCACAAATGAAGTAGGTGTTAATAAGTATCTTTAGATTAATTTGATCCTCAGCAAATTAATATATTAATATAAAAATATGCCACAGAAGTAGACGTGTTTTAATGGACTAATAGAAAAATTAAATTCGCTTTTAAGTAAAAACATGTATTTTTACGGGTAAAAAGATGTTAAAAACTTATGTAACCCGTAGAGGACACCTTAGGCTATTAGAGTGACTAAGAACATCTTCCACAAACCCAGATTGTGTCATCAGTTTAAATATCAACTCTCCTACCTTTATAGTTTATGATATGTTTTGAAGCTATAGTACATAGCAGTAGTAAGTTAATAGTTGTATCGAATTATTTTTTTTATAATAACATATTACAATGTATTATATTTAATTTAAATTATATAGTGTCTATGTATTTTAAACCAAATAGCATCAGTCGTACATAGTATACGCATAGTATACGGATATTATAGGCATAGTATACTTATATCTTAATTTGTAATGCAGTATTGATCGAGTATAAACCAAATAGTATGGATGTATTCTTATATTTGCTTTATATTTATATGATTTGTTTTAAATAGATATTTTTTATTTATAATAAGTAGTATTGTCATGATTTAAGACCAATCTAATAGTTTTTTTAAAATTTTATTGTATCGACGTATTTTAATTTGTATAGTATCGATTTATTTTATTTTAATAGTATCAATTCAATTTTGGATCGTATATTTTCAATCGAATAGTATCGATTAGTATTAAATATTACATTTTCGATTTGTTTTAAAATATAGTCTCGATGCAATGAGATGAGGATCAGTTCTGGCGTGTCACTACGCAGGAGGCTTACTTCCTGGCGAGTCCAGCGTTCTTGAGAACAGAGAAGATCCTTTGCCTGGGGATGTGGTTGGTTTCTCTGTCGAAGACCTGGGTCTCACCGGGACCGAACCAGCTGTGATGAGCCAAGGCTTCGGCTATTCTTGGGTTCTTGTAGAAAGGGTTTTTAAGATGTGATGGGAGAAGAGCTTCATGTTCGGCATTCACAACTACGTCCCTGGGAACAATAATAAAATTAGTTGGGGTTTAAATAAGTCGTAGGGAATTTAAAAAAATGGGTACGAGATACCTTGGCACTATTCCTCGCCTCATAGAATTTGCCACGTTCATATTTGGCACTATTCCTCGCCTCATAGAATTTGCCACGTTCATATTTGGCACTATTCCTCGCTCATAGAATTTGCCACGTTCATATTTTGGCACTATTCCTCAATAATTTGCCACGTTCATCCTTTTTTGCCACGTCATCTTCACCTCTTTGAACTCACTTCACTTAAATAATTTAATTATTTTTAACCATTCATGTTGTTCGATAAGTATTAAACTTATGCTGATAATGATATTTACGTGACATATTTGTTGGCCTTAATAGCACTTAATGCGTGCTAAATGAAATCAATTCAATTTCATTATTTTTCCTCATTTATACGGTAGGTATTTAGAAAAAGTACTGTTTTTGCAAAAAGTCAAATACCTGAATTTAATCTGAATTATCCGTTTCAGTTATTTTTGGAATCTCCTAAGTGTTTTTCGCAAAATTGTCTGTCTGTATATGTGTGTGTGTGTGTGTCAGTTATCATCGTATCTCTCGGATGAATAAAGAATTGTTTCACTGCGAAAAATGTTAACTCTTAATTATACTGATTCATTGAAAATTTTTTGACTCCGCAAACCAGCTTGGTGGTGTCTCAAAAACCTGGTTCTTATAAGGTATTTTCAAAAGGCGATTTGAAAATCGATCTGAAAAAAACACATCTCTCACTACTATCTTAAGTGTGATACCTGTGTGGTAGAACTCCTTGGTTCTGGAACTGTGGCTGATGAAATGATCCATGTACTGAGTTGAATCCGATTCCAGGGGCAGTTAAACCTGGTGAGGGTTCAAGTATTTGACTTGATGCTAATTGCACTACAGCTAATGAAATAATTGCTAGCCAGGACATCATCTAAAACACAGAAATTTAAAACGTTAGTTAGGCATCAGAATTGGATGAATATTATTAGAACACCCTATACTATATAATATATATATAGATAATATTGGATAATAATGTTTGAATACCCTTGTTCAATAATCAATTAGTTATAACCAAAACTTTTCGCTGCTTAGTTAATGAAACTTTACGTTTGAACGATTTTACAAGGGTCTTAACTGTCTTAATCATAGGAATTTTGTGTTTAAAGATGGTAAGCGTGGGCTATAAGTATGAGTATGTTGTTGACTCACAATTAGTGCAACTTGTGTAATTAGCACTGCTCTACAACCATGCAATCCTTAAAAAACTATTTAACACTGACCAGAATTATAGACTTCATATGAGTAAGAATTTAGAAAATGACCTAGCTTATCGTGTTGCGAAAAATTCAACAACACAATCGGTATACACACAGATAAATATAAAATAAAAATAATAATATAGTATAGAAGACTGAAACATCAAGCTTTATACCTGCTTTATCTCTGGTTATTCACCAGAGAATGCTAGAATTTTAGAAATCAAGAAAAAAGAGAGAATATGTTTTCATAAATAACAGATTAAGAAGTACCACCAATATGCTATGCCTGTCTCACAATAGAAAAATAATATTGCTTATTCTACCAGACAATCCGAGGTTTAAGAGGGAATGTTCAAAATTATACCCTGATGTTAAATTACACGATACCCAAAGCAAGGCTAAAAAATCAACATGTCTCTTAAAATTCAAAAAATATAATAAATACGCTTAAATTCGTAAATAATATAAGTTATTCCCCTTAGACTTAAAATAAATCTAGAGATCAAACCCCAACATAGAGAGGTTTTAGTGGGGTAAACCGGAAAAAATATGCCGCGCCGATTGTGATGAACTTGCTTATTGTAATGTATTCGCCCATTGGGCAGGATTCGTGAATTCATAAAAAAACATCTTATCTCCAAATTGGATTTGTGTGAGGATTTTAGACTCCCGACAAAATAGATGAATCCATTTCGCAATGCCTCACATCATCTTAAATGATTTTAAATGATTTTTTAGATTGATTAAATAGTCCTTCTATTTAATAAGGTGTATTAAATTACAAACTAATATTTACTTTTGTTTAATGTTTAGTAATCACCAGAGAAGTCAAATTGAAACAGAAGTCCTGTGGAGTTAAACTATAACTAAAGCACTTTGAAGTTAACCCAAATCTAAACTACTTTGTGAACTAAGCTATGGATGAAGCTCTTAATTAAAACTGAAGTTATTATTTTAAGTAACTTGGAGTTATCAAAGTTTTATT
This sequence comes from Microvelia longipes, assembly GCA_018340805.1. NCBI lineage: Eukaryota > Metazoa > Arthropoda > Insecta > Hemiptera > Veliidae > Microvelia > Microvelia longipes. Next base: position 11,093,396 of record JACMZG010000008.1, on the reverse strand, counting down.
ATAGTCTACCATACAGGTACCATTTTTATTTGTATTATTGTATATTTTGTATTTGTACCAAACTGGATGATGTAATGATGCGGGACTTATCTCACACGACACGCATACAACCAGGGACTTCTAACAAGTTTTTAATCTAAAACATACTGTCGCTCTTGAAACTTAGCTAACCTCCGGGTTAATTCAAGTTTTAACTATATTGCCTCAAGAACTGCGCTTGCTATCTATGGTATAGACATTTATGGCCTTAGCAATATAGCCGTAGATATTTAATCAGTTTTTCGGTGAGATCTCGTTATAAATCTACTTGGTCAGGTCACATTTGTAAGTTAAAAGAATGCTGAAAGGATTTTTACAAATTTTCAGATGATTCTTACTAAACTTCTCAATCATGTATTTGTATTGTATTGTATTCGTTACTTTTTTCTTACTTTGTTGCTGTTGTATTGTATTGTTTTATTGTATTGTATTTGTATTGTATTCATGTTCAAAGTCGTCTTTAATAAACTAGGCCCTTCCTTTATGGCAATTGGAGTAGTTTATTTTTATTAAGATTTAATCCATAATGACATTTAATTGGAAAGTGATCATCCTGTGAGGAGGGATATTTTAATTTTGATGGCTAAACAACTTATCCTCTGTCTTTCATTCACACCGTTGTCTGCTAGCAACACAGTCGTCTTTCGATTTGTAATGGTCATCAATTTGATCCGCGAAGTTTACATTTGCCAAAACTAAAACTAGCTTCCGACCTATGTCCATTTCGGTAATCGGAGGAGAATAATGTTATTTCAACATAATTATTTTAATTCGGAAAGGTATTATTAAATCATAATTTTTGCCATCATTTTATGTTTTTTGATTTTTTAATTTTTTACTCTCTGTTTTTGCTTTTTGTATTATTTTATTTTGTAAAGTTTTGTAATCAGTTTTTAGATTTTTTCTTTTTACAAAATTTTGTTTTGCATTTTTATTTTATTTTTATCTCTAAATAAACCAACTACAATTTATTTATTTATATTGCAAGTAAAATATTATCTTGAAGTACCTCGAAAGAATGTTTTCTTTTAGAAGAAACGTATTCCCAAATATATATCTCTCTCTATGGAGGGATATTTAATCTAGATGAATGTCTTTTGGCCCAAATAACTAACCCTTGGTCAACGATTTATAAACTGGACTAATTTGTAGAGAAAAATAAAAAACTTCAAAGTTATGATTTCACTAAAAAGAGTTAATTTTATTCTGAACTAATGAGTGTTTTTATTTTATCGGCAACTCCATATTAGTGGTTGTTGATTTCCATTAAAGTAATTTTGTTGATTCGTTTTAATTTTATGAAATAAGATATTAATTAATAAATTTACACTAAAATTTAAAGTGTATAAATTTTCATGCATAACAGATCAAAAATGTTTCTATTCAAACGTACAAAACTATACACATGTATTCATACATCAGTATGAGTGAAGCTAAGAAACACACTCATGCATTTATACTTTATTAGTAGTGAAACTGAGTGACCACTATATTATAATTTTTAATCTGGTCAGGTAGAGTAGCAAAGCCTTATTATGTAAGGCCAGTATAATGTAAGAGCACGCAGAATACAAAATATATTCATGTAATATATAACAACTATATTACACTGTATAATAAGTTCATTTTGTTACCTATTATCCTTGTGAATTGTTGATCTGATTCTATACTTTGTGTCTATATTAAATGTTTTGTCATTTTCTAAGATCTATTTAATAAGATTTTTAATAAGTTTTATTACCTATTTTATGCGGAAAATTTTGTTTCTTTAGTATAAATAAAACTTAACATTTTATTTTTTCCTTAAAGGATTAATTTATTCTTGGATTTATCCCAGTTAATTAATATGTGTTTTGAGGAAATAAATCTTAGTTGCATACTAATTAAAGCTTTGGAAATTCATGACTTTAATAATTTTCTATCATTGGCCTCATAGCTTAGCAGTAAAGCCTTATCACAGCAGTAAGCTTCTGGTGTACACGGAGTACTTAGAAGTAATAATCACTGGTTAAAACTACTTTAAAGGTTTTTAACATAGCTTCAATTTTCTGAAGCTCTATAGTTGAGACCAGTTTTCAATCTGTTAGGAGGATTGAAGTACTGAACACGCTTGATTCTGCTTAACTTTCGTGATCTAACTAAAGCTAGATAAAACTAACTAAAGCTAACTAAACTAAGGTTACTAACGCAGTCAAGGGGAAGGGGCTTACAGTATTGTAACTTCATCTGATGCTGCATTTTCTGCTTTATTACTTTACTACTTAAATAACAGTTGATTTAAATCTGGAGTCAAATATACCAATTTCTTTTATCTAAATTATTTATAATAAACTTTTAAATAAATGTATCAAAGCTTTAGAAGCAAAACAATAGTCTTTAAAATGAAGTGAAAACTCCAGTGTAGCCAATTAGTTATCGAGGTCTAAGAATATTATCCGGGTAGCATAACTAGGCCTTATGACTGATTTTTGTGCCAAGTTTCAACTCTCAAGCGTGTACAAAGCGGGGTTTAGGCGTGACACACACAAACACAGACAGCCTGATGAAAATTTAGAACGTCATAAAGGTGTTTTAAACGGATTATTATAATAAAACCTTTGTTTCGGAGATTTAGGGCGAACACAATTATTTTCCTTTATCCCTATGGCAAGTAGGTGAGGAAAATTAAAAAACATCAGTAACAATTGGAAAATTATCCAATGATTTGTGACATAGCTAGAGTGTATTTATTTACATGATAAATAACCATGGTGTTTTTCTGTTCGCTTGTAGTAAGCAGCGTATTCAGTAGGTAGATGCTTACAATTTAGGACGAGCTAAGCAGTAGTGATAGTAATATGGGGGGAGTGGTAGTAATAACCAGGCAAGTAGGCCACGTTGTTGGACCCTTTTTGCCAGCTCCTTAAGATAGTGTTCTATTCCTGTTAATTTCAAGTGTAGGTATATTTCATCTAATCTAGACAGAAGATTCCTCTCATGCTTTTTCAAGCAGTCATACATATTTTCAGTGACTTTTATAGTCTAGTGAAAACTAGGAACAACACGTTTCCTTGCTGTTAAACCAAACCTCCATACACTTTAAACTACAAGGTAGACACACTATAGTATTATAATGAATCTACAATGAGGGTCCTAAATTTTACCTATTGTGCTGGCTAGCACATTAAAACTATAGCTATACTACCTATAAACTATACGCTATAACAAGAGAACAATAATCTGATCTATATTTAATACTGGACTGACAATTAGACATATGTCAAAACATTTAACCATAACACCTATACCCAGTTTCATTTAGGGCAAGGTATCTTTAACGAGTACCTGATAACGCACAGGCTCGAGACCACCGGCTTTACGTCCATTCTGAAGGACGTGGTACGCAGAATTTTTATCGTTCTCATAAAAATCTCAGAGGCCCGTGCTGGGATTGAACCCATGACTAATTAAACTCTGGAGTTTAAAGTCCATTCATTCTGTGTATTGGCCGCGTACCTTAACCCCTACACCACGGGTGGACTCCTACGAGCTAAGCAAGTCCGATATATAACTTATTTCATAAGGCGTCAATTAATAATCTTATGAAGGCGTTTGTACGAGCGAAACCGTGGCTAAACGAGTGAATCCGCGATGAGGCAAGGATAATTCCGTGGAACCCCGTACCCACTTTTAACCATTAAATTTATACTTACTTTTAAGACGGTTAATTATAAATTCCTAACAAATGTCAGTTTTAAATACAATAAAATCCACAAAGATCAATACAAATTCTCAGGAATTCAAATACCTCATTTCTCAAACATTAAAGAATTTTAAAAGACCAAACAAGAGTTAATCTCGGTTCAATCTCTCTAATATTGTACAACGCCTTAGGCATTATTTTATTCCTTTTAATATATGTTATTATACAAATATATAATTTAAAGTTATTTAGCATGGCGAAACATCTCTTGGTCCCTTGTCATTCATTCAGTCAATTAATTCTTTATTATATCTTGTATAATAACCGTGACATTAAACCGAGTTCTTCTTAACAGCTGATTATATAATGAAAATAAATAAAATATTATTAAATATAATAATTTATGATGGTTTACATTTTTTGTATTTTCAGCGAATTTCTAAGGGAAATGAGCTAATGAGATTGTTTATTTTTTAGTCTTACTTAGAAGTGAAAAATATTTAGGAGTGCTTTCGTATCGACTCGTAGACATTTTTTGCGAAATAAAATCCTGTCAAGTTTGTTTACTTTATTCAAGGATCTTGAATAAAGGGGATGACGCACTAAGTCGATTTGTCTTACCAAAAAAGTGACCTTTGGTGCAAAACCAGAATAAAACCGGAATTATTCGTTTCAGGTGTTTTCAAGACCTAAGGGGTTTTCACAAAGTTTTCTGTCTGTAAGTGTGTTTGTGTGTGTTTGCTTGTGTGTGTGTCTGTTATCATCGTAGCTCCCAGTGTATTTAGTTGTAAGTTTCTTATCTTAATTTAATAATTTATCGTAATACATTTTTGGCTGTAACCGATAAAAATTAAACATAAAATTTTAAAGAATAATATTCTTATGTTTATTTTTCAAACGTAAGTAGATAAAATAGTGTATGCTACTATGCAGCCAAGGAAACATTGCCGACTCGTTCAAGCTATTACCTGCATCGACTCCGCCTCTGCAGGCAAATCGCCATTTTACTGACACAACTTCAACTCGTCAGTCAAATGGGTTAATTACCGCCTGGGCTGGAAATTTCTATAGCCTCTCCTCGCCCTCGTATGAGGCCGCCTCCGTGGCCGAGGTCGTTAGGGCGTTAGTCTTTACACTGACCTTTGACACCTACGGAGGTCTGGGGTTCGCATCCCAGTTTATAGAAGTTTATTGTTTAGATAAATTATCGCCAACTTTAGAATACACTTTGAGCGTAACGCTTGCTACTACCACCCGAGGTGGTTCCCGCAGGGGTTATCCCTGATGAGCCGCAAGGCTCTAAACGGGCATTATTATTATTATTATTATTATTATATCCTCGCCCTCGGCACTTGCCTTCAAATTTCCATTTTGCCGCATAGTAGTATAATATACTATTGTTGTTGTCCAATTAACACTATTTAACTATTAAAATGCTTCCCCTATATCATAGATTTAAACCTCAAAACCCAAACATTGGCTTAAGTGAAAATAATTTGTCTTTATTTCATGACCGATTACCAGCAATATTATATATATATATATATATATATATATATATATATAATATATATATATTATATATATATATATATGAGTGTGTGTGAGTAGGAAACTCAAAAATGTATTAATATTATAATGACCAAAGTGACATTTATATTAGAAATGTAAAAACAAGTAGCTTACAGAGTTTATGTGACCGTCTTACCGCTGGAGTTTCTATACTTCGTATTTCAATATTTGCGGTCACACCAACTGAATATATTATAACTAAATTTTGCATTAATAATATGATGGAAGAAAATATCAGTGTGATCGTTTTTTAAACAGTTCAAAAGAATATTCTTTGAATTAAGTAATAGACCAAGAGCCCAGGGGTGTTTTGTTAATAAAAAGTGTAATGGCTGGAACCGATCTCAATTTTTCGTAAATATCTTCCTGAACAAGGATCTGCAATTCTGCAGACTCTTATCGGATGGGTGTCCCAGGCAGAACGCACTTTACAGGTCAAATTTACCTCTCAAGTTAATAAAAAGTGTAATGGCTGGAAACGGTTTAATTTTTCGTAAATACCTTCCTGAACAAGGATCTGCAATTCTGCCGCTCGTATCGGATGGTTGTCCCAGGCAGAACCTTTGACTCCTAAAGTTTGTTCTGCCTGGGACACCCATCACCCATCCACCCATATTTATTAACAAAACACCCCTGGGCTCTTGGTCTATAAGCTTTACCTGCATAATATGCTTCCCAATTGTAAACAAATTGAGTACGGGGTTACCTTGGTACTTTTCCACATCACATCGGATTCGCTACACATCATATCGTCCTTACTTTGTACTCGCTTTGCTCGTCCTCAGAATACACAAATCATCCAATTTATTCTTAAATACGTCTTCAAACTCGCTTCGGTCGTCGACACATAACTTTGTAAAAACCACATAGGATATCATAAAAACACATGAAGCACATTATTCAGGTGACATTCTGGTTAGGGATTTTTTATAAACATGATATTTTCCCTTCATGTCGTCAGCTTATTAGGTTTACAATGAATCCATTAATAGTTATATTTTTTTTTAAAGAAAAGAGTAATACCGTTTTTAGCAATGCATAAATAATTCTAAATGTTTCGTAGTTATCAAATAATCATAAATTATTTAATTATTTTTATAGTTAAGAATGAACATCCCAAAAAATCTCGAAAGTCAATCTAATATTCAAAAGACCTATAGAAGTAACCACCCACGTGTGTTTATTTTTAAATTGTTTCTAGTATTTTGAAAACTCTGAAACGTGACTGTTAAACTAGTAGGGTTAAGTGTCACTCGAGCCATTTCAGGTCACATCGTGCCTCTCCACTTGACTCCAAGACTTTTTTTTCAAAACAACAAACTTTACTAACAAGGAAATAAAAACAATCTACAGGTGGTTATTTCTTAAAAAATAAATATAAACAAAATACGTTATATTAATTATGAAGACGTTATAAGCTAATTGGTTGAATTATGTGTTAATCAAGCTGATAAATATCGAATTGAAATTCGTTGTCTCCTTTAAATTAGAATCAGAGCCAAAAGTAGCCTAAATCACCCCCACTACCTTCTCTACCTCCTTCATCCAACCAACCTCAAATCATGATATAGGGCCGCCTTACGCCCGCTTTTAAACCTTTAATATCTCGCTTTATTGTTGTGTTTTATTTTTTGTTATAATTTTATAGTTTAAGAAAATTTCTTAAAGAAGCGAATGAAATTCAGGTTATGAAGGAGGGACAGAGGAGGTTTTATAAAGGAGGAAACTCAGTGATCAAGAATATATGAATTTTTGCGGCTTATATATATGTATGTATATATATATATATATATATTATATATATTATATATATATATTATATATATATATATATATATATATATATAAATGCGTGTGTTTCTGTCTTTTACATGTCTGTGTATTATTCATTTCATTTACTTGATAAATTAAATTTATTACTGGGGAAGTGAGTATGCAGTTTTTAATGAGAATTACAGTTTATGTAGAATTGTTAAAAAGAGATAGAAAGTAAGCATGTTATAGCAAATAAGTTGTAGTAAACGTAGAGTAAGTTGATTGTAGTATATGTAGTGTTGTAAATAAGATGTAGAAAGTTAGTATATAGTTAATCTAGGGTAATTAAGTTGTATTAAGTAAAAATGTAGTTAACATGGTGTATGTTTATCATTTGATACTACCTTGTTTTGCTAAACATGAACAGATAACTATATAATTGTCTCTCGCACAATTATATGGCGCATGTTGTATATTATTTTAGTATAAATATAGAAAAATAAAAGTAGTATTATATGTAGTCTAGGTAGTTATAGTCTAGTTATATAGATAGTTTTATATTGACAAGATATATATTAACAAGATATGTTTTGACAAGATATGTATTAACTAGATATGTATTGACAAGATATGCTTTGACAAGATATGTATTGACAAGATATATATTAACAAGATATGTATCAACAAGACATGTATTGACAAGATATATATTAACAAAATATATATTAACAAGATATGTATCAACAAGACATGTATTGACAAGATATATATTAACAAGATATGTATTGACAAGAATATATAAACTAGATATGTTTGATAAGATATATATTAACAAGATATGTTTTGACAAGATATGTATTAACAAGGTATGTATTGACAAGATATATATTAACAAGATATGTTTTGACAATATGTATTGACAAGATATGTATGACAAGATATGTATTACAAGATTATGTATTGACAAGATATTATTAACAAGATATGTATTGACACGATATATATAACTAGATATGTATTGACAAGATATATATCACAAGATATGTATTGACAAGATATATATTAACAGATATGTATGACAAGATATATATCAACAAGATATGTATTGACAAGATATATATTAACAAGATATGTATTGACACGATATATATAAACTAGATATGTATTGACAAGATATATATCAACAAGATATATATTAACAAGATATGTATTGACACGATATATATAAACTAGATATGTATTGACAAGATATATATCAACAAGATATGTATTGACAAGATATATATTAACAAGATATGTATTGACAAGATATATATCAACAAGATATATATTATGGACTCAGGAAGCTGAGCAGATTTGACCGCCCCTTTCCCTCTCAATTTTTGCCATCCAATTTGGCTTTAATAATTGTTTACAGGGTACATCAAAATTTTCCTTATCACATCAAATTTGCAACGAAATAATAAAATATTTAGATGATTTTTTTTTATTTTTCCCCGGTTGTAAAAATAAAACAACTTGGTACGGAGAGCCTCGAAATATTTTTATGGTACCTTACAATATCGGATTCGCTACAGTCACCCGTACCGCTTCGGACTCACTTCGATTGTCCTGAGTGGTGCCCAATCTATTTAAAATTATATTTTAAGTGGCTGTCACGTGATCACAATTGTTAATTAATGTAAACTAATATCAGAGGCTTTGGTACTCTAAAATATTCTTCTTGTGAATCCGATTACTGAACATTGAAATAATGTCAAATATGTAATAAGGTATCGAGTCGTATTTATAAAAGTGACAAAAAATGCAATGACTGAATTTCTAGAACTCTAGTTTAAGTTACAAAATCAGATATTTCAAATATACTACTTAGGAAATTATTTTGAAGGCATAACATATACATTGCCTTAGAAAGTTATTTTTAAGTTTTTTGTTTTAGTTAAGAAATAAAAGCAACATACTTTGATTTCCTAAGTCCTTTGGGTTACTTGATGAACAAGTCGGAACACACCGAAAAACAAAGACGGTAATAAAACGTTTCGCACAATTCAATAAACTGATTGATCTTCGCCACTGTCATGGTGATTAGATATATAAAGTCATATGGAGACACTGGGGGGATTAGTGGTGCATATGGGAGTGGGGGGAAGTCCAGTGGACAAGGTCAGTGTCTAGGACATTGAAAGTGGCGTAGGAATCATCTTACACTATGAGGAAATAACCTTAACACTACTAACACAGTCTAACCACACCCCTTTGCCACTCTCTTCCTCGCACGTACTTCCTTCCGCCTTTGACGTTCTCACATGCCGTTTATTTAAAATAAATCGGAAATATTAGATAATTATTCTGAAAATAATCAGATGAAATTATAATTCCGACTTTTTAATTCATGTAAATAAATAATTATTTTAATACCATTACTTTACCTAAGTTTTCATATTTCTCTCTGTGGCCGAATCAAAACATGGATGCGTTCGATTTGGGCCCCGGATGTCCAGGGTCCGCACCCTGGGCTATGCTTAGCCACTTGTATTAATACTTAGAGCATAGAGATGCGACCCATCTGAAGTGGTTCAATAGGGTGCGTACCCTAATGAGCTGAGAGGTCCCTAAAACGTGCATTTATTGATTCAATTCGTGTCCTATAAGAGAAAGTACTGATTAGATTTTGGGGTTAATCCTACAGGTTGTATCGAAATGATGTTGATTCAAACTTTTATAAAAATCATGAAAATTACAAAAAAAATATTTGTTTGATCAAAAGTGTTTGTGGTTGAGGTTTTAAAAGTTTTTTTTTATAGAAATAGACCTCAACCACATCATTGATTTTTTTAAATAAAACTTTCTATTAATTTTTTGAAGTTTTCATTGGCTAGCTCAGTTCTTTAGATATTTTAATTAAAGAATGTGCTTTTTAGCGTACTACCTGTGGAAAAATCGCTAATAGGATAGGTGTCATAGTAGGAGTCGAACTTCATAAGCATCTGATAATCATTTCGTATGAGCATTAAATTTTTTTATTTAATAAAAAAAATTTTCTTTTCTACTACAATTACTTGTATCAATCACTTGTAACTAGTACACACACACAAGATCGGTGTAACAAAGAAAAACGTTTGCTTTACTTTTTCTTATTTATTCCGTAAGTATATAGGAAAAGTATTGTTTGCAAAAAAATCCGAAACCGGGATGTCATCGGAATTATTTCTTTTAGGTGTTTTTAAGGCCCCTGAGTGTTTTTCACAATGTTGTCTGTCTGTATGTGTGTGTGTGTCGGTTATTATCGTAACACCCAGTGTATTTATGCTAGAGATTTTAAACTTAGTACATAAATCAGTCCTTCTTTAATGACAGTAAAAATAACGAAAAATGATGCGATACGATTGAAGTTTGACACGCATGTAGTTATGTATAAGACTAACGTATCTGCTAATTAAATCCCAGTTTGCAATTGAAAATTGCATACGCATTATTTTTCCAATATACCTACAGTATAAACATGGAATAGTAAAAAGATAAGATAAAATGATGAACTTAAACAGTTCTATTCTTAATATTTTTAAACACATCTGCTTTTGAAAGATTAGAAAGATTTGACTAAAAAAAAATTTGACTGGAGCTAATTTCTATAATTTTATCTAAAATAAAAAGAAACATTAGTCGAGGTTGGGTTGAATCTAATGGAATGTCAGCGACTCGAGTTCAACTTGAAGCTGTTTGGAAATGTTGAATTTTGAACCTATAATTTATTTATTAGAAGTTTTTGGTATTATTTTGTAAATGATCTACAGGAATGTAGTACATAACAGAATTTTAATAATAACGTTAATTTTCTGTTTAACTTTAGATAGTTAGGTAATTGGGTAAAGTAAGTTCTGATTGTTACGTAAATAAAGTAAGCTGTGATGTTAGATGTTAAAAACGTTAGTTCTGATCGCTAGGTAAACGTTGATAGAGTAAGTTCAAAATGTAGGTTAAACGTAAATATAATAATTTCAGATTGTTAGATAAACTTAAATAAAGTAAGCTGTGATGTGGGATGTTAAAAACGTTGGTTCGGATCGCTAAGTAAACGTTGATAGAGTAATTATTAAAATTAATAAAAATAATTTTAGAAAATTATTAAAATAATTTCAGATTGTTAGATAAACGTAAATAAAGTAAGCTGTGGTGTTTGATGTTAAAAACGTTGGTTCGGATCGCTAGGTAAATGTTGATAGAGTAAGTTCATACTGCATAGGTTAAACGTAAATATAATAATTATAGATTGTTAGATAAACGTAAATGAGGTTAGCTCAGATATTAGATGAACGTTAAAAACGTTATAAGATAGCCAGCTAAATGTAAGTAATTTAATTTCAGACTGTTAGCCAAATTTAAATAAAGTAAGCTCAGATATTTGGGTAAACGTAATAGTCCAAGAGACGAACCCTGAAAAAGTGTGACTCATTTTTTTCTTCTTCAAACCAAATTGTTTTTAAAACATACCTTAAATTATGAAGGAAAAACATTGTCTGTCTATCCAGAGTGGAGCCCTATATATGATTGCGTGTGCTCAAAATTTTTATAAAATCGCACAAATTTTAGTTTTCTTGAAATAAGTGGTTGTTCCCTGTGGATTGTGTGGAACAGGTTGACAGCTGAGACAGACGCGCACAGATAGCGCGTTAATGGTTTTACGGCGGTTTGTAGCTAGGAGGGGGTGTCCTTCTATTATTTGGTCAGATAATGGTACCAATTTGAGAGGAACTTAGAGGGAAATTGGAGAAGCTAGCAGACTTAAATCAGTCTTCTATAAATAATGAATAGAGTAACAAAGGGATTAATTGGAAATTTATTCCGCCCTTAGCTCCACATAAGCTGGGAGTGGTTAATTCGATCGTTTAAGACGGCTTTATCTGCTATTTTTAAAGAACGGGCTCCGAGGGAGGAGGTTTTGCAAAAATTGCTGGTAGAGGTAGAGAGTATTGTCAACAGTAGGCCATTGACACATGTATCGCTGGATAGGGCTGACCAAGAATGCCTAACTCCGTTCTCCATCCTCATTGGCACATCAAGCGGTGCTAGAGCATGGAACGAATCCAACGGGACAGACGACGGAGAAAAGAAAACTTGGCGAATACTCAACGATTGGCGGATATGTTTTTGGCAACGGTGGTGGTCAAAGGAATATTTGCCAAGCATCAATTTCAGAGCGAAATGGAGAAGGGAGGAAGCAGCAGTCAAAATCGACGATCTAGTGGTCGTCGTAGAACCAAACATGGCCCGGAACACTTGGACCAGAGAAAGAGTCGTCAAGCTGCCACCAGGAAAAGACAGACGCGTAAGAAGTAGTGGAAAGTAGAGACGGCATCCGGCATCATCCGCGCCCAGTTGGGCGAGTGCCTGTGCTTAAGGTTGGCCCGGAGGATGTTGGAAAGTGAGACGCATAACAATTTGTAAATGAACAGGTTGACAGCTGACAGGTTGGCACCTTAGATGTCTACCTGTAATTCACATATTGTTATGCGTCAAATAGTCAATATTTTCATTGAGTCTTATTTGGGAAGTCTGAGAAAAATATGAGTCAGTTTTTAATGTATTGTTAAATTATTAAAGTCAGAGTGTTTATTTAATTAAAAGTCAATCTTATTATTTCAAATAAGTCAGTCTTTTTATTAGCTCTTTCAAGAACACCAAAAAATGGGTAATTTATGCAAAGTCTGCGAATTTCTTTGAAAAAATATTAGCTTTGTGTGCATTTTTTGGCCATTTAACAAATGTCCAAAAGACATTTGGACATTAGCTGTAGCTAATGTCCAATTAGTTGTAGCTGTCCAATTTTGATGAAAAAAAATTTATTTTATAGAAAAATTGATCAGCTTTAAAAATGTTGTCTTCATGTTTTGCTCACGACCTACAGGGAAACACTTATGGATTTGGAATTTGTGCGATTTTCTAATATTTTGAGCGAGCGCATTGATATGAAGGGCTCCACTCTGGATAGACTTATGCTTTCCTTCATTATTTAAAATATATTTTTATAATAATGTTGTTTGAAGTAGTACAAACTCAGTCACATTTTTTCAGGCCCGCCTCTTGGACAATAAATACAAGTTTTATCAAATGTTGATGAATGTTATAGTAATAAAACAGGAAGTGTAAAATAATTTTTATCACGAGTTTTGTCAATTTGAGAGAGAGGGATTATCTCTCTCGCTCTCTTTCTCTCTCTGGCGATAAAAAATTTGGCTGACCGTCTGTCAGGTGAACAAGGTGGAGCCGATTAAACTCCGTGTAAATGGGGGTTCAACCCGGTGTTGAACACCAATATCGACACCGATAATTTTAGGTTAAATCCCAATTGTTTATGTTAATCCCAATAATTTGTAGGTTAAATCCCAATAATTTGTAGGTTAAATCCCAATAATTTGTAGGTTAAATCCCAATAATTTGAAGGTTAAATCCCGATAATGTGTCGTGTAGACACTTATAGGGGTAGTACCCGGTGTCAAAAGTCAGGTTATTTTAATAATTATTATTACATTCAATTTTTTTGCTTATTATTAATAAACATATGCATTTTTATTATGAATTCATTTACCTTTTCCTTATGATATATAATCAAAATATTGATTTAACAGCATTATGCTGTCTGCTGTCGAAAGTTTATTGGTAAAATAAATGCATTTTTTAGCTCAAATTGAAGTCGCGGTTTGCTGTAATAAACGCTGACTATAATATTGGTTCTTCGCCTTCTCATAAGAGCAGTGTATTTTCTTTTTCTTTGTTCCTTGCCGCATATGCATCGTTTAATAAAAACACAAATTCGTAGGTCAAAGCAGTTATAATTATAAATAGCGGACACAAAATAAAGAAAAAAATCATGTTTTTAAAAATATTCAAAATACTAGAAATAAGTAGAATTCAAATCAGAAACGAAAATGTGCAAATCATGTTAATTTTGAAGAATGGCCAACCTACACAAATAAATATTCCCTAAGAAAATATCGATCTTTATTTATATATTTAAGTTATTATTTAGAATTATCTTTATTAGTACTCTTCTATATATACTCAACAATTTTTACTGTTCAGTTTTATTTGTATTTTTATAACAATTTTGTTTATTTACTTGGTTTTATTTATTCATTTTATTCATTATCATTCTTCTTTACTAAAATGTTATTTACAAATGTCGGCCAGAGTCACCCGTGGTGTAGTGGTTAAGGTACGCGGCCAATACACAGAATGAATGGACTTTAAAATTCTGAGTTTATTTAGTCGTTAGTTAAATCCCAGCACGGGCCTCTGGGATTTTTATGAAGGATACAAATTCTGTGTACCACGTCCTTCAGAAGGGACTTAAAGCCGGTGGTCTCGAGCCTGTGTGTTGTCAGGTAACTTGTTAAAGATCCCTTGCCCTAAATGAAACTGAGTATAGGCAAAATTTATGACCCTCATAGTAGATTCATTATAATACTATAGTGTGTCTGCCTTGTAGTTTAAACTGTATGGAGGTTTGGTTTAACAGCGAGGAAACGTGTTGTTCCTAGTTTTCACAAGACTATAAAAGTCAGTGAAAATATGTATGATTGCTTGAAAAAGGCATGAGAGGAACCATAGAAATCCACGGCTCTTTTGTATAGATTAGATGAAATATACCTACACTTGAAATTAAAAGGAGTAGAACACTATCCTAGGGAGCTGGCAAAAAGGGTCCAGCAACGTGGCCTACTTGCCTGATAGTTACTACAACCCCCCCCATATTACTACTACTACTATGAGTGTAAATTTGTGAATTGTGACGTTTTCATTGTGATTTGTACATTACTTACTTAAATAAAATTGTTCTTATTCTTTGTTGACCAGGTTCTGTGCTGACTATTCACACGTGTAATGCTGGGATCGGTGAGGTAGCAAGAAGCAACGAGCCCTTTATGAGACAAGTATTTATACTCAATGATAACCATGATGAAGACACATTCAAACAGCAGGTACTAACAAAACTCATTTACATTATGTTTGTCTCGAAACTTCTGATTTTGTTATACAAAAGTTTATTACGAAGTATTCCTAAGTATAACTCCTTGTTGGTGCCTCTCTTGTAAAGGCATAAAAATGTTTTAATTCCTCATGCTAAATCTATTTTAATGTACCAATGGAATATGAAGCCTATGAGTAAAGTGGTGTAAAAATAAAAAAGTGGCCTACTTGCCTGGTTACTACAACTACCCCCCATATTACTTCTACTACTACTACAAATGTATGCCAATACTAATGAAGTAATAAAAGTATTTAATTATACCATCAAGAAACTGGAGCTGACTCAAGCTTCAAGCTTTTAACGGAGATTTTGACAACATATAAAGACTCACCTTTCCGGCACAGTTGATGGCGAAAGCCGAAAGCCGGCTCTGCTATATAATATAGAAATTCTTGTGGAAAAGATAGAATTTGTTCTTTGATCTTGTAAGTAATCCACAGCGTAGTAACGCACCAATTATATAATTATGTTTAAGAACAGGCTACATATAAATAAAAACAGAATAAACTAAGACGTACATTAGCGTAATAAAACATTATCCAAATGTTATAATGTTTGTATCAAATTTCTTAAAATTCCTTTCTCAAAAACGGCAGTACTACGTTTAATACCTATAATTTAAATTTTTAAACTTATATCATAAGTAGTAACAAAATTACCATGTTTGGGTAATAGTTAATAAAATAATAATTTTATAACAATTTAGATCTCTACAAGATTTTTTTTGGCAAGAACACATTTTTACTATTAGGCGGTATTTCTTTATTCCAGAGAAGGGTTACATTTAATAATTTCTGTCTGGGGGGTATTCTGGTTACTTCAGGGGAAATACCCCCCCCCATTTTTTGGTAAAAAAATTTGAAACTTTTTACCAAAGAACCTATATCAACTTGTAGCAAAAACCACTGGTGTACCAGTTATTACTTTGATAATTTAAAGGAAAGTATAGCCTACCCTAAAAATGCGCCCCTCGTACATTTGTTGGGGCGCATTTTTATTATGAATTTTTACGTTTTTTGCTGACTTTTAATTAATTACAGTTAGTGATGCCTTGGAATAACTTATTTCTGGATAGTAAAACTAGACTTCATGATTGATTTTCGAACTAAGTTTTAGCTCTTTAGCATAAAAACTCAAGCATTAAGTACTTTAAGTGGTCATGTTGACTCCGGACCGGTTTTATACAATTCAGCGAGTAATCCATCGGCGTTTGGGGTTTACCAACCGTATTATCGGTTTTCCGTTTACTTATTACGGTTTTCGACATTCTGGTCACTTTGAGTGGACGTATTGAATTCGGACCGGTTTTATTCTGTTCAGTACCTCAAAAACATCAGAATCCGCACCCGATTTGTAATTTATAATTTATCAACCGTATTATAGGTGTGAACAACTGATGAGATATTGAATAAAATCCAACAAGGCGCCTTAAAACAGCGCCTATTTCAAAAAATCTAAAATATATTTTTTGTAAAAAAAATATTTAAAGCCCAGCACGACGTCAAGCCTTTCTAGCTAGCTCATTTCGTCTCGAGATTAAAATAATTTAATGAGATAAAGTTTAAAAAATAAGGTAGGGAGGATTTGTTCTATATTTGGCAGCTTGTATTAATAAAATATTATGCAATGCTAATTAAAAATGCGACCATAAAAACTAATAAAAGAATAATATCATTTATTAATGCCTTTCATTTTAATTTATTTGGGGCTTCTTGAATTTAATGTTATTAGTTCATGATTAAGCAACCTTATAACCACGAACTAAATGAAATACATAAATCTTGTGTATTTTATTATTTTAATGTAAATTAAAAAGATAATACCATGTATGGTCCTTTAGATATTATTTTTGTGAAATTATAGCTGTTTATTTTTTTTAATAATTAAACTATTTAATTTATTATAAATAACATCTATTAATTGTGTATTGTGACCGTGCTTGCTTCTTTGGAATAAATATTTAGGAAATATGTCAGTGTTGTGAAGTGCAAGTTTTTAAAACATTTTGTTGAGGTCCCTTTAATTAAGAAAATATGTGAAGCCTAGCGTTATAACGGTAACGACCCCAAACAGTCCCAGTTCGTTCCCTGTCAAGATCTCCAAGTGGCAAATGGCCACTATACGATTAGTGGACTCGAGGACCTAGGAGCAGAGGCCTGCATTTGATAATTTATTTATCACGTGTGGCATTTTAAGGCAGCATTTTAATTTTTTAAAGGGTTGAATAAAACTTAAGACTAAAATGCTTATTAAATCCAAATAGCTGTTCTCATCTCCAGTAATTAAATATGAAATCATGATAACCCATTGAGGGTGAAATGAGAACCATTTGTGGAATTATTAGCAATACTTCGTCATTTACTTATTCAGTATCACAGTCCGCCCTTCCCTTTAAGCAGTGCAATACGGAGAAACTCATTCCGGCTCCATTTCCGGCGTCTGAAAATCCTTGTAAAGAACATTTCCTGATGAATATTCGCTAAAACATGGGTATTTATAGTATACACAATATGAATATTAGCTAAAACATGGGTATTTATAATATACACATGAATATTAGCTAAAACATGGGTTATAATATACACATATGAATAATAGCTAAAAACAGGGTATTTATAATATAATCACAATATGAATATTAGCTAAAACATGGGTATATAATGTACACATATGAATATTTGCTAAAACGTGGGTAAAACGTGGGTATTTAATATAACAATATGAATATACACAATATGAATATTTGCTAAAACGTGGGTATTTATAATATACACAATATGAATATTCGCTAAAATATGGGTATTTATAATATACACAATATGAATATTCGCTAAAACATGGGTATTTATAATATACACAATATGAATATTCGCTAAAACATGGGTATTTATAATATCACAATATGAATATAGCTAATATGGGTATTTATAATATACACAATATGAATATTAGCTAAAACATGGGTATTTATAATATACACACATATGAATATTTATAACACATGATAAAGTTATATAATATTCACACTAAATATAATTACCTAAACATGGTATTATAATATACACAATAAAATAATAGCTAAAACATGGGTATTTATAGTATACACAATATGAAATTAGCTAAAACATGGTATTTATAATATACACAATAGATATTACTAAATCATGGGTATTTATAATATACACAATATGAATATTGCTAAAACATGGGTATTTATATATACACAATATGAATATTAGCTAAAACATGGGTATTTATAATATACACAATATGAATAATATCTAAAACATGGGTATTTATAATATACACAATATGAATATTAGCTAAAACATGGTATTTATAAATACACAAATGAAATATTTAAAACATGGTATATTATAGTATACAACAATATGAATATTAGCTTAAAAATGGGTATTTAAATAATATACACAATATGAATATTCGCTAAATCATGGGTATTTATAATATACACAATATGAATATTAGCTAAAACATGGGTATTATAAAATATACACAATATAAATATTCGGAATCAGCACATATGAATAAAGCTAAAACATGGGTTTTAAAAATACACAGTAGGCGCAATAATAGCAACTCCGAAAATCGCTAAATCATGGGTATATATTATGATATAGCTAATATTTATAATAGACTTAAACATGCATGTACTGTCCTTGGAATCATGAATTATAATATATTATAAAATAATAGCTAAAAACATCTAGTATGAGCATCCGGACTTATGTACTGTCCTTGATCTAGTTCATTAGACCTTGTAATAGAACTTTGTCTAGTAGTTTTCTCTCTCTCTCTCTTTCTAGACTTCTTGTTCGCAATTTTCTCGTTAGCACCGTTTACGTATTTCAAAGCAAACCTGTGTAAGGATTAATGGAAATTAGACAATATCTTTCAAGAGTAAACATGATATGAAGACGCAAAAATGTTTTATGTAATAAAAAATAGTCGTTGTCCTTTAGCTATTTCGAAGAAAAATTAAATATGAGGTTGAGTCATGGAGAGGGGAAAGGGGTGGGGGATGGATGTTTTAGAAGCTGGCTCACTGATCCTTTGGTGCGAAGTCATGTACTATACGACCGCGGCTACGGAGGCATTTATAATATAATATATATATATATATAATATATATATATATAATATATATATATATTAGTAGACGTCGCTACCCGGTTTGCTGAGTGAGGCAAAATTTCAAAAATTCGACAAACTCAGGGTTAATATTTTTTGCCTCAAAAAATGTGAATATTTATGTTTTTTTGATACGTTTTGAATCAAATGAAAACCGGTCCGAAGTCGATACAACCACTCTAAGTGACCAAAGTCGAAAAAACCATTGTAAATTATCGAAAACCAAAATTACGGTCGTTGAAAATTTAGTTTCGAGTAGGGTGTCGTTTTTCATGTTTTTTGGGCCTCTGAGTTGAATGGAAGCGGTCCGGAGTCAATACAAGCACTCAAACTCAGGGTATCTGGGTTCAAATCCTGGTAGGGACGATAAATTTTTATCGTTTTTTTACTCAATATAAGTTTACAACTACAAAATAATTCTGGCGCGGTGGTCCGCATGTTGGGCAAATTTCCTTTGGATGCGTATTTCCTTGCTAAACAACAATCCTGGTTGGAAAGATAATTTTTATAGTTTTCTACATTCTATAAGTTTAGAACTACTAAATAAATAATTCCGGCGCGGTGTCCGCTGTCGGTGAATTTCATGTAGAATGCGTGTTTTTCGTGCTTAACAATTTATTTCTTGCTTAAGGTTTCGGTTCATGCTTTAGAACCTAAGCAGTTACTCAATTGTCAAGCACTGCTCGTAAACTCATTTTGTCTGTATTTTTCAAAGGAAATGCCGCTAAAACCTTTAAAGATAACTGACAACCCTAAATATAAGTAACTAAGCTTTAAACTAGTGCAAATAATTAGAGCCGTACTTCTAATTTAGAGGCATAGTTTTGTACAACCAACTGAATAATTATGCGCATTTCCTTTGAAAAATACAAACAAATGAGTTACGAGCAGTGCTTGACAAATGAGTAACTGCTTAGGTTCTAAGCATGAACCGGAACCTTAAGCAAAAATTGAGTTGTTAAGCACGAAAAAACACGCATTCTACATGAAATTCGCCCGACAGCGGACCACCGCGCCGAATTATTTATTGGTAGTTGTAAACTTTATATATATGTAAAAAACTATATAAAAATTATCTTTTCCAACCAGGATTGTTGTTTAGCAAGGAAACACGCATACAAAGGAAATTCGCCCGACATGCGGACCACCGCGCCAGAATTATTTGTCATCTTTATTGTTTTATAGTTTATGGTCTCTACTCTTCTACAATTTCTCTACAGTAGTTGATCTTGTCTTTAGATTCTTCAAGAGCTTAAACCGTTACGGATTTCAATTTTAGTAGCTGTGGGCTTCTTACGAGGTGATGGTGGAGGTGCCACTTTACAGGAAGGATGATTTATAACCTTGCTGAAAAGATCCTTTGATCCTTCACGCCCGGTCACATGTCTATTGGTCAGGGGCCAGCTTTTATTAGCACCTGCAACTTCGAATTTAATTTCTAAACTTAGTTTAGTCTTTATCTTCTCCGTTTTCAAGTACTTATTGATAGCTGATCATCGTGTATTGTTTAGTTCTTCGATTTCTGTTGTTAATGTATATTTTATCTTTACATCGAGATAGTGATTCTGTTTTTTTCTTCGTGTTTGTAATTTTCATTCTCTGTTTTGTGTTGTTTTCCTTCTTTTACGACTGCACCCACCAAATTTTACTTCAGTCCATTGTTTCAATGTACGTCTAACCTTTTCTGCAGTAGTTGATCTTCTCATTTTGGATCTTCATGAGTTAACCATTACAGTTCACAGATCTTCAATCTTCTCTTTTGGGAGTTGTAGTTCTTTAACAAGGTGAGTGTAATAGCACCATTTACAAGCTTGCTGTAAAGATGCTTTAACCCTCCACGCCTGGCTAAAAGTCCGTGGGTCAGAGCCCAGCCGATATCATCGTTTGCAGTTTTGCATCCAGTTTGCAATCTACTTTTCAAAATTAAGCTATTTTTATTTAATTGGTAAAATAACGTATTGTTAATTAATACCATATTTTAACATGCTCAATATTTTATATAATACTTTGATGCTTAGATCTTAATATATAAAATTGTTTATTGTTAAAAAAATATACAGAATCATACGCGACACAAGTATTATTACGCCCGCCCCAAGAAAATAGAAATAAACTGCATCCAAAACAAATAAACTTCAAGGAGAAAATTGTGAAGCTTTATATCAGTGAATCAATCCAATCAATCAAAATTGTGCCCGCTGAAGTCTACTGCTTTTGCTGGTTTTACAGGTGTTATGTGCGGAACACATCTTGATAAGATTTACTGTGCGCCACTTCATTCCTTCTAATAGGCAAGAAACAAGTGATTTAAAGCGACAATTGTTTCCTGATAAACGAGTCTGAGATAGACCGAAATACAATATATGAGCCAGAACCCCATTCTGGCTGAATGGATGCGCAACAAGCTGTACTGACTCCCTTATACCCAGCCTCTGAATCGCCTCTGCACTCACTAGCATAGTAAAAGATAAGATGCGCAGAGGCGCGTATCTATCAGAAAGGTCACATAAGGATTCAAACGAGAGAGGTGTCTTGCGCCAACACCACTCGCCACAATGCGAATTCTAACTCTCTTATTACTCGAGAACCGTCCAATATATTCACTCCTTCCTCTTCACTGTTATTGATCCATCCAACTAGTACCGTAGTCGCTGCAGACCACAAACGTGAGCGCGAAGATGTGTTATCTACTTAGTCGTTAACCACCAAGAAAATCTATAGAATTTATTTTTCTTAGTAAAATCCAGACATATTTATAAAATATTATCAAGTAACTGATGCAATGGCGCATAGTTAATTAGTATCTAGCTTCGTTATAAGATTTTAAATAAATATCGATCAAACTTCTACCCAATTAAAGAGTAAGAATCATTCCGCATGAATGAGTAAAATTGTATAATAATGTTGTATTCCTATAATTCCCTTATTTATTTCATCCCACCTACATTAAAGGGTAAACTGAGGAGAGAATTACTCTGATAACCACTAAAATCTTTAATGTATCGCAGCAGGATAGTTCACTCCAAACAACATATACTGAGGCCTATACGCGCGCCCGTATGGCAGCGACTAACCGCGGACGAGGCGCGAGCGACGCCGAGGCCGCGTAGAACGAGGCGACGGGCGGCAAAGCGCCCGCTCATTCAACTGAATGTTATTCAGGGGCATATAAACTAAGACACCCAACGGGTAATATGCAAAATAAATTTTGTTGTCATAGTATTTTGAGCTATGTATGTAATGTTTCTATTGTTCTTGATTTCCCTCGAGTATTTGCCATTTTAGAGATAGGAATTATTCAGACACCTCTCGCACCCAACAGGCCCGGCTTCGCTGGGCACTCTGAGTGCTTTCTCCACATAAGAACCTGTTTAACTAACTAACCCCGAGTTATATTACTCATCAAAAATCTTTATCTTACTCATAGTAACAGATCATTACAGACCGTCAGCTAACTCGCTCATAAGAAAACACCTATTAACAACAAATAATATTACGTCAGAACTATTAATAACTAATTCGATAAATAAAAATACCAAAGTCTTCTTCGTCATCACAAGAGACATGCTCGAATGAACTTCGAGGCACTCCAGAAGAAACCAGATCGAAATGCATAGTTAGAAACACCTTAATATTCTTGAGAGACCTGCAATATATGCCCTAAATACAACCAAAGCTTCCAACTGAACCAATTATTAAGTACAATTGTAGTGATACTGCTTTATAAAATTTTAAAGAAAATGTCCAAATGTGCGTTTTAAATGTTATCGTAAAAAGAAAGTATATGCTAATTTGTAGTATACAAGACATCCTGTTAATAGAGTATGAAAAAAAATATATATTCACTACCTGAATATATTAAGATAGGATACAAACACTACGTTGCGAGTCATCTCTAGGCAATTGCTATCCCCGATTGAGCTGAAACTGTCGCATTCACTCGTTGTAATGAAAGCAACACACAGTCGACCATAAATTAGAAAAATGACCCACGTATCAGCGATGTACGCCTCTTGCTAGAACCTCATGAGGTCTAAGCCACATTATCACATCCGAGCGCGTGTTATCAGGAGGGAAAGCCTGGATATGAAGTAGCCGGTGATCTCACTCAGGACCATGAAGCTTACACATAATAGTAGCAAGAGAGGTATGACGGTCAACCTAACTTCTAGCACAGCGAGTGCGCGGCCACCTCTTCCACAGCCACTGGAGCAGGTGCTGCCATATACTCAGTAATATTGCGAGTGAACGTTATCGTCTTTACCTCCACACGTACTTTACTAGCATATAAACAAACCAAAAGATTAACCTGAGATTGAGAGAGAGAGTATAATGATCTCTAATTTTGCGCACTCTCACACGTTGGTGATATTGAGTCGACGACTGATAAATATAAGGTTCTCAAACCATCGATTACAGCTCTCGCCGTAACCTAAATTAACATATAAATATCCCGTGTTGTAAGCACGCCGGATTTTAAGTGGTCAGATAAAATTTTTCTTAACTGAGCGCATATACTTTGCGCTATGACGCCGAATATGTTCTATGTAGAGAAGCGTGTTAATCAATAGTCGTGCTTAACCACACGCCGTCGTAACCTCCTCTAAGCCACTCTCTGCAGATTGGTTCCGGCTAACATAGCTCCTTAGCGATTTGAAAACCCCTTATGAAAACTGCCATGGTCGAGTAGGAGCCACGCTGTCTACTCGACATGCTCATCCACACAATGCTACTCACACGCGCTCGGTAAACGAGCATAGTCTCTTACGTTTTTGTATTATTTTACAAATAGTAAGCCAATACAAATTAATCATGCTATTTATATCAGTGATATTATCACAAATACTATGACCTCTAAATATTAGAAGGACGCCTCTATAAGTCATACATAATACGTTAATAAAAAGCTATGATGGATAATGACTAATATTATTAAAGGACTTAGTCATTATCTTTAAGGTATTAGCGCTAATATATCCTACTTGAAAAAAATATACAAAACAAATAATGTAATGACGACACCTGTTTAAATATATATCATTTAATTTAGAATTATATACCTACTATAATATATTTAGCAAATAACGTTAATTCTAGTGCCGTATGCTATATATACTGCCTTGTAGGCAATACAAGCAGACGCGCAAAATACCGGAAACAAAGCACAATGTAAATACCATCTTGCATCAATCCACCCTCAATTCCGCATCACCGACAAACCATATCAATAACGCATAATTTCGACCATTTAGAAAATTCGGCATCATGACACAAAAATGAGAATAAAGGACTAACTACTTGATGATTCTAACCACCCACAGATCTAAGAGACGGTACGAGATAGGAGTAGCACCATGTATTACGTCAGGCGTTCTGAACTACACACTTAGGCCCATCCACATTAATTCACAATCATACTTGCCATAACTGCTTATATATCTTATCTATTTGTTGTTAATTTATTTGCGGACACCTTGATGCAAATAGCTGTAACTCAGTCTTACATGTGAGCTAGTAATCTTAACATTGTTTCGAAGCTATTATGCTTACATTATGATAGCTTATAATCTTCCACATTGTTGAACTAGCCTTAAGTATTCTTACATTGTACTAGCTTAATATTCTTACTATGATAGCTTTTATTCCTTTACATTGTATGCCAGTATTCTTACATTTGTCTTAATAGCTTATTATACCTTACATTATTGATAGCTTATTATTCCTTACATTGTTTGATCGCTAGATATTCTTACACTTGTTAACTAGCTTAGTATTCTACAATATTTTGGCAAGCTTTAATTATTCATAACATGTGCATATCTTAGTCATTTTACTTACATGGTTGATCAGCTAGTATTCTTACACATTGTTGTATATGCTTAGATCCTACTATTGGTGTTAAAGCTTTAGCTATCTCTTACATGTTGATAGCTTAGTACTTTACATTGTCTGGTTATACGATTCAGGTTAGTCTACATTGAGAAGTGTGAGGAGCTTAGTATTATCGTAGCGAGGTAACTAGCTTACGAGTTCTTAACACTATTGATAGCTTATGTCTATCTTACCATCGTTGAGAGCTTATATACGAATCTACATTATAGATAGCTTAGTATTCATCTCACATGTTGTATTGAGACTTAGTATTCTCTGTTGGTAGCTTAGTATCATTACACATATTATAAGACCTAGCTCCTCAGTAAATCTGAACATTGTGTTACTTATGTATTCACATTTTACATTATACAATCAATCTTGCGTAGTCCTTAAACATATTCCGATAGCTTAGTATCGTCCTTACATTGTTGTAGTCTAGATTGTCTTTACAATTGGTTGATAAAGCTTTAGATTCTTTAATTGTGTTAGCTTAGTATTGCTTACAAATAATATAGCTAGTAATTCTTTACAATTATAGATAGTCTAGGATAATTCACTTGTTGATGAAGCTTAGTATATCTACCGATTGTTGTTACGCTTAATTCTTAAATGATTGATGAGCTATTATTCGACATTGTGATAGTAATAGTATTATCTTACATTTGTTTTAGCTAAGTAAAATTGCTTACATTGTTTGATAGGCCTAGTATTGCTTACACATTGTGAAGCTTCAGTATTCTTACATTGTTGTACCTTAGATATCTCTCGTACATGTCTTGATCTACGATCTTTAGAGTACTTGCTTACATCGTTGATTAAGCTTAGGTATGTTCTTAAACATTATAGATAGCTTAGTATCCTTACAGTTGTCATAGATAGTTATCGATTCTTACATTGTTGTTCAGCTAGTATCATTACATTGTTTTACCTTAGTAAATACTATAACATTGTTTGTATCTTTAGTAAACATTTGTATTGTTAGCTGAGTATTCTCTACATTGCATGAAGCTTAGCTATCTACATTCGTTGTATTAGCTTAGTATTGTCTTAAATTGTTGATAGCATATAATCTTACTATGGTTAGTTAGCTAATATAACATCCTACATTAATAGCTAAGCTTATATCTTTTCACATTGATTAGATAGCTTATTCATGCCTTACCACTTGTAAGATAGCTTAGTATCTTATACAATTGTGTTCAAGCTTAGTATACTTACCAAATTGTTTTAAATAGCTATCAGATTATGCTTATAGCCATGTTTGGCTTAGTATATCTTACATGTGTGATAGTCGTAGTATCTATCATATACAAATTCTGTAGATGAGCTAGTATACCTTCATCTCGTGTTAGCTTAGTATTATACTTTACAATTGTGTGATTAGCTTAAGATCAGAACATAGTTGACTGCTGTAAGTATTCTTACATTGTTGATAGCTTAGTATTCTTACATTGTTGATAGATAGCTTATAAGACTAACCTTACATTGTTAGTTAGCTAATGTTAATCTACTATCTATTGTATATTTAGCTTTATGTACCTTACTCTAATGTTATGTTGATAGCTGAGTATTCTTATCATTGTTGCCAGCTTAGTATTTCTTACGAGTTGTATGTTAGCTAGTATTGCTTACATGTTGACCTTAGTATCTTACATCTGTTGTTAAGCTTAGTCATTCTTACATTGTGATAGCTTAGGTATTCTTCTGTGTTAGACTACTTAGGTATTCTTACATTGTTGTTAGCTTAGTATTCTTACATTGTTGTTAAGCTTAGTATACTCAACATTAACGATAGCTCATCATCCTTACCATTATTGAAATAACCGCCACCCTCCCCCCCTCCAGCCCCTCCTGGCATAGATTCTTACATTGTTGATAGCTAGTTTGCTACATTGTTGATAGCTAATATCTTAACATAGATAGCTAGTATTCTTACAATATGAATAAGCTAGGTATTCTTACATTGTTCGATCAGCTTCACGTATACTTACTATGTTGATAGCCGGTTAGTATCTCTTTCATTAGACCTAAAGCTAGTATTACTACATATAAGAGATAGCTTAGATTCTACATTGTTGATAAGCTTTTATTCGTACATTCAGTTGATAGCTTAGTATTCTTACACTTGTTTAATCATTATGTAATCTCTTACATATTGTCTTGTCGCTAGTATTCTTACATTGGTTGTATAAGCTTTAGTATACTTACATTAGTTGATAGCTTAAGATATTCATATAAATATGTTCTGATAAGAGCTTAGTATCTCTTACAATTGTTTTTGATGAGCCAATTAAGTAAACTCCTTACATTTGTTGTTAGTCCTTAGATTACTTCTACATATTGAGCGTGTGATAGCCCATTCATTTGTTCTTCATACATACTCGTTGATAGCTAAGTATCTGTCACAGTGCTGTCACTTCGATAAGTCTTTATTCTGTACCTTACTGAATAAATCTGATGATCTTACAATTGAGTTGATAGCGTTAGTAGTCTTACGCATTGTTAATAACAGCTATTATTTATCATTCTTTTCGACTGAGGCTGGATTGATTCTTCACATTGATATGACAGCTCTAGTATGTTCACATTTGCTAATCGCTATATCTTACAAATTATAGAGATAGCGATTACTATCACTAAACATGTTGAGTACTTACTATTTCTTAACACTTGTGTAAGTAGCTTAGTATTCTTACAATTTGAGTTGAATAGCCCTTATTATCTTCTTACATTGAGTATTTGTATAGCTTAGTATTGCTTGAGCGATTGTTGAAGCTTAAGTATCTTACCAATTATGGTATGAACTTAGATTTCTTACAATTGTTTGTATCTAGTATTCTTACATTTGTGTGAAGCTTAGTAATCTCTACATTCACGTTAGAAGACTTAGTATCTACTTACAGTTGTTGATAGCTTACGTATTTTACTTACTTGTTGATAGCTTAGTATTCTTACATTTGGTTAAGAGCATTAGTATTCTCTTCTACGATTATCCGATAGCTTATTATGGTTCTTACAGAGTTGAAAGCATTATGTATTCTACTACAACATTGTCTGTAGCCTAGTATTTCATAACTTTTGTGCTGATATTCAGCTTAGTACTACTCTAGGCATTATGTTGTAGCGTATATCTCATACATGGTGCATACTTGTATCTTACATTGTCTGCATAGCTGTTAGTACACTTTACATTAGTATCGATATCACTTAGTATTCCTTACATTTAAATGTGATAGACTAGTAATAACTATACATTGGTTGATCCAAGCTAGTACGAAAAGTCGTCATCTTAGGCATGTGTTTTGTAAGCATTTAGTATCTTACATTATAGATACGCTAAGTATCCCTTAACTAAATTACTAAAGTAGCGTTAGTATTCTATATCATGTTGGACTATGCTAAGATGTCTTAATCAATGTGTTGTATTATACTGAAGTTATTTCATACATATCGATTCGATAGCTATTTCGTCACATTGGTTGATAGCTTGGCAATACTACATTGTTTTAGCTCAGTCAATATTTCTTACATGTTGTGACTGTAGACTTAAGTCAATCATCTTAGACATTGTTCGAAAGCTAGCTATATATTCCATTGATAATGATAAGCTTAGTAATTTTTGTGCTTCAAATTTGACATGATAAGCTAGATAATCTTACCTGTTGTAGCTTAGTACTTCTACTACTACATTATACCCATGAGCTAGTATCTACAATTAGTTGATAGCTAGTATTATCTACATTATGTAGCTTAAGTGAAGTCTTACATTCGATTGTTAGACTTAGTATAACTACTACATTGTATGTTAGCTAGGTATTCTTACATTGTTGTTAGCTAGTATAATCTTAGCCCTTAGTAACGCTTAAGTCATGCTTACATAGTATGATTAGCTCTATATATTCTTACATTTTTGAATCAGCTAAGTCTTCTGTACATTGTTTGTAGCCTAGTATCTTACATAAGATAGGTCGGTTAGTATTTCTCCACATGGTTGATAGCTATTAATCGTACATCTGTACTGACTTAGCTTTACGTATTCGTACATTTGTTCGTTAGCGTTTGAGTACTATCATTACATTTGATTGTATAGCTTAGGGATCTTACATTGAGTTATAGCATAGTATTACCTCACAGCCTTGTTTTATCTTACGATAATAATCTTACATGTTATGAAGTCGTTGTATCTAGACATCATGTTGTGTAGCATTAAGCTATCTCTTACACTGTTGATTAGCTTATGTATTCCTTACCAAGTTGTTGGATAGCTCATTTAGTACTATATACTGGTGATAAAGGCGCTAATACTATATCCTTACATTGTTGATTAGCTTAGGTATTCTAACATTGTTCGCTAGCTTAGTGATTCTTACAATAGTTGATCTAGCTTATGTATTCTCTACGATCGCTGATCAGCTTAGTAAGCCTACGAGGTTGTATTTAGAATAGCATCTAGCATAATTCATACATCCTTTGTTAGCTTAGGAATCTATCCTTACTATTGTTTGATAGCACACTAGTCAGATACCTTACATTGTTGTTAGCTTAGTATTCCCTCACATTGAAGTTTGGATAGTACGTTATGTATTAACTAGACATCGCCCTTAATAACGCTACTTAATAGATAAATTTTCGTACAGGTGAGTATGTTAACCTCTATAGAATATCATCTCACATTCCTGTTGTAAGCTTTACAGATTATTACATTACATCTATAATGAGATCTTAGTATTCTAAAATACATATATATTTGATGTAACATAGTTAATTAACTTTACATCTGCCCCATTACTAGTACTCTTTACATTTAGCTAATTGAGATATGCTAAGAGATTTTGATGAAATCATACATATATAAAGAATGAGCGCGCGATTAGCACTTACCTTTACAAGATATATGTTAATTCATGCATTAGCTATATCTTTACATCCTAGGGAAGATGCGTGTGTGCAAATCTTCACTATTACCACATATCCGTCTTGAAATAGCTTTGAGTTTAACGGATAACGTACAATTATTAGACAATTATAAAAGGCTTAGTCTATCATTTAGCATTTGCCTTATCCTAAGATATAGACGTCTTTTATGTTAACCTCCGACTAACCGACCCACCCGGAGTGATGAAAATTAGAGGCCGGTAATTGTAATATCCTTTTTGCGATTCTACCCCGTGAAGTTGTGCATAAGCTTAGTCCTTGAGCTTCCTTATATACAGGCGAATTGTGGCTGGTGATACTGTTAGATCATTAGTCATTGCCTTAACCATTGCTTAAGTGTTAGACCTTAAAAGATTGACGCTAAATAATCAGCTTAATAGGAATAAGCTATTAGTTCACACACTCATTCCTTTACATTGTTGATATAGCTTATCCTCTTTCATTCACCTCTTCAAAGGGGTACTATTGATGATCTAGCATTAGTATGAGTTATCTTTTACACTATTATTGTTAAAGCTTTTAACGTAATTGGGAGGTACTAGAACCCAAGCTATTATGATTGTGAAAAATAGTATAGCGTTATTTTCTATAGCATTATAGTACTATTTAAGCTTAGGTAAGTACTTTACATCTCTGTATTGACCCTTAGCTTATGGTACTAAACTTATATATACAATTGTATTGCAATTAGTTCTGCAGTCTTAATACTTAACTAGCCAACCTAGTCTGTGATAGCTTAAAGTAATATTACAAATGCAGGCCTCTGCTTTCTACATTCGAGGTTTCTCATACGCTAGCTTAAACGTTACCACGTATGTAGCTTCATTTGCACATCTGTGAGAGATCTTGAAGAGGGTGAAAGACATACAGTACAAACTTAGCGAGACTTG